>CM067298.1:84144021-84598499 GCA_034231615.1 Meghimatium bilineatum | reverse complement strand
ATATATATATATATAAATATGGAACGCATTATCAATCTTAGGATGCAGTGGTACCTTGAAAGTGAAAACCTTCTGGTATCACAGCAAGCAGGTTTCAGACAGTGCTACTCTACTGAAGATCAGGCAACCTACCTCTCCAAGAGATTGAGGATGCCTTCCAAGAAAAGAAACTGGTACTAGCAGCATGGATAGACCTCAGGAAAGCATTTGATAAGGTCTGGAAAGAAGGGCTCCTAAAGAAATTGCGAAATTGCAGGGTTAGCTCAAGAATGTACAAATGGGTAAAAGCATACCTGCATAATAGAAGAGCCAGGGTACAATTAGATGGTCGCAAGAGCAAGAAAGTTCTACTGCGTCATGGAGTCCCCCAGGGAGGAGTCCTGTCACCCACACTTTTCTTGGTTTACATCAATGACCTAGTTGCTGAACTACCACACGGGATCAAAGTGGCAATGTATGCTGACGACCTGGTGATCTGGTGCACGGAAGAACATGCAACAGTGGCCACTAAACAAATACAAAGAGCTATCGATGCCCTAACATTATGGGCAATTAGATGGTGCGTCAGCATTAACACAGATACGTGTAGCACTACACTCTTTACCATCTCACCAAAACAAAAAGCTGGTCATATCAAGATAGATGGAGAGCTCTTGAAAGAAGACAAACAACCCACATACCTCGGAGTTACTTTTGATGATAAGCTGACATGGAAGCAGCACATAAACAAAGCAACAACAAAAGCCAGAAGGAAGTTAGCTATCCTGAGAAAACTAAGTGGAACCACATGGGGAGCCAGTGGAAATATACTCAGTAAAGTTTACCAGCAAGGTATAAGGCCACACCTGGAATATGGTTCAGCTGCGTGGTGTCCTGCATCAAACACCACATTACAAGATCTAGATAAAGTGCAAAACCAGGCACTTAGAATAATGTTGGGAGCAATGAAATCAACACCCATAGCAGAGATGCAGAAAATGGGAAGAATGCAAACACTTGGCGAACGAAGAGACACAAAAGTACTAATTCAGGCAGAAAAGTTTCAGTGTATGCCAAGTCATCCAATGAAGGAAAGATTCCAAAATCTAGCAATGGGACGACTGAAAAGAAGCAGCTTCATCCATCAAGCTAAACGACTCCGCAGACAACTTACAGACCTACCTGAAGTTGACAGCCCCTTAAGGCCTGTACCAGAACAAACCCCGTGAAGTGAAACACATGGAATGCCAATATACATTCAGACCCATGTGAAAGAAATACTAAGCGAGGACGAACAGAACAGTGTGCAGCGAAGGACAGTCACCCTCAGTTTCCTGGATGAGGAATATCCACAAGATATATGGGTCAGAGTGTACACAGATGGGTCAGCACAGAATGCTGTGAGGAATGGAGGTGCAGGTGTATATATAGAATATCCACACAAGCCTAGAGATACAATCAGAACACCAACAGGAAAATTCTGCAATAATTATGATGCAGAAATCCAGGCAATTAGTGTGGCAGCTAAAAAACTGCTGAACTCCAACTCTGGCCTACAGCCTGTGGTATTCCTGACAGATGCAAGGTCAGTGCTTCAAGCTCTCCAGTCTGGAAAACTAACAGACTTGAAAAAACTACTTAGCGAATTGTCTTACCAGTATAGGATAACCATGCAGTGGATACCCTCTCACTGTGGAATACCAGGAAATGAAAAAGCAGACCAACTGGCTAAGGAAGGTGCTGCCGAAGACCAACCAGATATACCAATCACCTACCATCAGAAAAAACAGATGATCAAGTCAATAAGAAAGCCACAAACACCAACACAAGATGACTATCATATTATGAACAGACCAGAACAAGTTATAATTCTACGTCTCAGAACAGGACACAACCGACTCCGCAGTCACATGTATACAAAGTTCAAGATTGGCAACACGGCCATGTGTACATTTGGGACAGGCAGCACAGAGTGCCAAACATATACTTCAAGAGTGTTCTGAGCATGAAACGCTGAGGCAGACATATTGGCCAGAGGAAACAACACTGGAATCAAAGCTCTATGGGACACTGTATGAACTACAAAAGACAGTGAGTTTTATTAAGGAGACAGAATTACAGATATAGACATGTTTCAAGTGAACGAAAGAAGAAGAAGATATATATATATATATATTTCCAATTTTCCAATATATATATATGAAACAAGCATAGTGACATTCTTTTTAGCGAAGCTCACATACTCCGCAAAGCAAATGTGTGACATCGGTCAGTTCCCTTTGTCTAGGCTGATGACGATGGCATGTCAATACTGCAGTTATTGGTAGTTGAACGGTGGTGATACATGTAGCGATATGATAAACGCATCCGGATAATCGGGGATTGCACAGGGCTAGAAAGGATATTGGCGTGCAAATTACAGCTTCATTCTCTGCAGACCAAACGGTGTCAAATAAGCCGGCTATCCCCAGAGTCGTGATGATTTTGTGTGTTATTGTGAGCATTTAATGTGGTGTTTCCCAACGTGGGGCTGACGCTCCACAGGGAGGCAATTTCATTGTTCAGGGGGGAATAATACAATTTAAAAAAATTTAAAATCATGTATATGTTACATTGGGGGGGGGGGGGGGGGGGGGGAGACCGGATTTTCAGAATGACGTATGTGGGCATGTACAAAAGAAAAAGGTTTGGAAACACTGGTTTAAAATATGTTTAGATTATTCTGTCAGAAAGAGTAGTTTTATTTCGTTTTATGGCTGCTTGAATTCTATTATTTTATTGAGTTGTTTAAAATTGTGATGTTTTATGATTGATTTGATTGATTTGGGCGTTGCTTTTTGAACTATATTTTGTATTATTTATTTATTGTAGTGGTATAGTCACATCCTATTATAACAACTTGGTCCGGACCGATGTATGTAATAACTTATATTCCTTACATACAGTACAAACAATAAATAATAATTGTAATTATAAAGTGTTATCAAGTATGAAATATTTGTTATAAAAATTTGTTATAGAAAGATGCGCTATAGAGGGATTCCAATTTGGTAGTAGAAGGTAGCCTGTCAATATTTCACTACTTTACACATTCCCGTTTTCGACATTTTTCTGTGTACCGATAGTCCTTTTCATGACTCAGTTTATCGAAAAAATTATCATCGCGCCTCACAACCACATTTAATGTGCGTATTTTGCAAACGAGACCTCCGAGTTTATCCCAGTCTCTGATAGGATTAGAAGAGTAGTCTTCATCATGATGCAATCTTAGCCAACTTAAAATTAGTAGTCACTTTTAATTTTGTTTTGTCTTGAATATCTTGGACTCGAACTCGGAACCTTTCAAACGAGTGTTAAGTGCCTAACATAATGAATACCATATGTTCGCCTGTGACCTCTACACTCATTTTACCACCTTCCATAATGTCCAGTTATCCCACTCTGGTATCTGAATCACAATGCTAAGCTCTGTAAACGATATACGAAGCCTCATCCCATGTTTGTGCCTTGCTTCTGTTGTTAGACTAATTGGATTCTGCTGTTTTGCATTGTTTTCCTGTTCACAGACTAGTATCCAGCCCCGATCTAAACAGTGGAAATCACTTAATATATTTAGATCTATCTTGGGCACTTAAGTCGCAGTTATTCCGTTCTTACCCCTGTTTCTATTGTTACTCTGTAATGTTTATTTGACTCTATATGCTCTTTATCAGTCTTTCGTCAATTATACAGTACTGTGGACTCATCGATTCATCTTTAAAATTGACGCTGTTATACTTTTACCGTGACTTTATTGGCTGTCGATGCAAAGTATACACAATGACCAATGAAAATCATTGAAAAAGTTAACGTCACGTCTGAAGGATGAAACCTATTAGTCCACAGGATTGAATAATTGAGGAATGACTCGGTATCACTCATCGCCCTCTCGAATTACCAAAATGTTACTGGTGAACTCGTGAGCAAATATTATCATGTTTTAATAAGTTGGTTTGTGCGTCTGCACGTGTGTTTGTATGTTGGCGTTATATCTAATTTGAAGAGAAGCGGATGTGAAATGTATTCCTGCAGCAATGTCTGTGGCTTTCATACATTTTACTATTGGGGTCTCCTTGGTGTAGTGGCTAAAACATTTGCTTTGCTTTCTTGTGGACCAGTGATCGATACAGCGCCATGACCTTCCTTATTTCAAATGCATTATTTCTGAGGTCCCTGGGGATTATCACTTAGTTACTCGTATGCCTTTATTGTAGATAACCACGTATGAAGCTACGGAAGTACTTACAATAAATAGTAATCTCGGCAAGTTGCTGCTCTGTTCGAAGAGTCGGAAGCAGCACTTACTAAAAGTAGGAATCGTGGTAAGTTGTTGCTCTGTCGCCGCTGTGTTGAGAAATACGGGAGCAAGTTTCTGCAAGTTTGAAGTAACTTAAAGTTCTGCAAGTACGAGTATATGCAAGTTTCTGCAAGTTTGAAGTAACTTAAAGTTCTGCAAGTACGAGTATATGCAAGTTTCTGCAAGTTTGAAGTAACTTAAAGTTCTGCAAGTAAATGCAAGTTTCTGCAAGTTTGAAGTAACTTAAAGTTCTGCAAGTAAATGCAAGTTTCTGCAAGTTTGAAGTAACTTAAAGTTATGCAAGTTTCTGCAAGTTTGAAGTAACTGAAAGTTCTGCAAGTAAATGCAAGTTTCTGCTCTATCGTTTCACTGTTGAGAGAGACGGAAGTACTTACTGTAAGTAGTAATCTTGGCAAGCTGCTGCTCTGTTGTCGCCCTGTTGCCGCTTTCTTGCCACTCTGTTGATAGAGACGGAAGTACATAGTATAAGTGACAATCTCGGCAAGTTGCTGATCTGTTGCCGTTATGTTGTTGCTATGTTGCCGCTATGTTGCCGCTCTGTTGAGAGACGCAAGTATATATGGAGAAAATTGATTACAATAGTCCATGGGTTGCCGGGGTTCCGAGAAAATAGCGAAACTGTTATATATCACACATGCCATAAGAGCTAACTAAGGAAGTTTTGGTGTGGTGTTGGCTGTCTCATCCCATAGAGGGTTGATAAAATGTATAAGTCGTGCTGAAGGATGTGTCAGGTCGAAAGGCGCAGATATCGTTGTTAGGCTGTGAATCATGACACAGATCATTTATTCATCTGACTAAATCCTGGTAATATGCTGGACTTTGAGAACGAATGCAAAAGAAGAATAGAAGAGAAAGTGAAATCCTCTACGGCTTAGAGTTTTACATTTCTAGAGATACATGTAGGTTTCTCTTTCTAAGCCCGCTTTAGAGTAAACGGGCTGCTACATTATTTATATCAGAAGTAGGAAAATATCGCCCGCGGTCAAATACGCCCCGACAAACCCATTCTTGCGGCTCAGCCAGTATGATATTAACGGTAATATAGGCACTAGCCGTACAAAATATCAACTTACAAGATGCTGCAGCCAGACTCAAAGAAATAAATAAGAATTATTACTTCAGATCTTTGATGCTGCGAGTAGAATAAGTGTTCAGAACTGACAGAAGCTTGGAGAGATTGTGTCTATCAAGATCTTTTGATGATGAGAATAGGAGGTGACACAAGCTTGGAAAACTATTTTGATCAAAGGAATTAAAAATTTTATTGAGATATTCTGAATATGACTTATAGATATGGTATATAAAACTTATAGATATATAAAACACAGCCGAACTTAAACACAGCTGAACTAAAACACAGCTGAACTTAAACACAGCTGAACTAAAACACAGCCGAACTTAAACACAGCTGAACTAAAACACAGCTGAACTTAAACACAGCTGAACTAAAACACAGCCGAACTTAAACACAGCTGAACTAAAACACAGCTGAACTTAAACACAGCTGAACTTAAACACAGCCGAACTTAAACATAGCCGAACTTAAACACAGCCGAACTTAAACACAGCCGAACTTTAAACACAGCCGAACTTAAACACAGCTGAACTAAAACACACCTGAACTTAAACACCGCCGAACTTAAACACCGCCGAACTTAAACACACCTGAACTTAAACACCGCCGAACTTAAACACACCTGAACTTAAACACAGCCGAACTTAAACACACCTGAACTTAAACACAGCTGAGCTTAAACACAGCCGAACTTAAACACAGCTGAACTAAAACACAGCTGAACTTAAACACAGCTGAACTTAAACACAGCTGAACTAAAACACAGCTGAACTTAAACACAGCCGAACTTAAACACAGCTGAACTTAAACACAGCTGAACTAAAACACAGCTGAACTTAAACACAGCTGAACTAAAACACAGCTGAACTTAAACACAGCCGAACTTAAACACAGCTGAACTTAAACACAGCCGAACTTAAACACAGCCGAACTTAAACATAGCCGAACTTAAACACAGCCGAACTTAAACACAGCCGAACTTTAAACACAGCCGAACTTAAACACAGCTGAACTAAAACACACCTGAACTTAAACACCGCCGAACTTAAACACCGCCGAACTTAAACACACCTGAACTTAAACACCGCCGAACTTAAACACACCTGAACTTAAACACAGCCGAACTTAAACACACCTGAACTTAAACACAGCTGAACTTAAACACAGCCGAACTTAAACACAGCTGAACTAAAACACAGCTGAACTTAAACACAGCTGAACTTAAACACAGCTGAACTAAAACACAGCTGAACTTAAACACAGCCGAACTTAAACACAGCCGAACTTAAACACAGCCGAACTTAAACACAGCCGAACTTTAAACACAGCTGAACTTAAACACAGCTGAACTAAAACACAGCCGAACTTAAACACAGCCGAACTTAAACACAGCCGAACTAAAACACAGCTGAACTTAAACACAGCTGAACTTTGCCCGCGCATAAAAAAGGTACGTTACCCATTATTTATAATATATGTATGACAATTGTTAGCGTGTGATCGAATGGTTAGGACACTGGTCTCACGACTGTGACTACATAGGTTCAAGTCGTCGTAGGAACTGAATGTTTCTCCATGGAATTAAAATTTAAGAATGCGTTTTTCACACGACATAACAATTATGGCCCATCACACCTGTATAAAATTATCACTGCTTTCGTAAAACAGGAAAATGTGAAGAGCTAAAAGATGTTTTACTGAAATATATAAATGGGAAGAAGAGCACTATTTGTAAAATCCCAAGGATATGTCGAACCCTGCTATGTAGTGTTAATAATGTAATTTTAATAATGCTCTTCTCATAGAGCGCCCTGTTATGTAGTATCATAGAGCGCCTGTTATGTAGTATCATAGAGCACCTGTTATGTAGTATCATAGAGCGCCCTGTTATGTAGTATCATAGAGCGCCTGTTATGTAGTATCATAAAGCGCCCTGTTATGTAGTATCATAGAGCGCCTGTTATGTAGTATCATAGAGCGCCCTGTTATGTAGTATCATAGAGCGCCTGTTACGTAGTATCATAGTGCGCCTGTTCTGTAGTGTCATAAATCGTCTGTTATGTAGTATCATAGTGCGCCTGTAATGTTGTATCATAGTGTGCCTGTTATGTAGTATCATAGAGTGCCTGTTATGTAGTATCATAGAGCGCCTGTTATGTAGTGTCATAAAGGGCCTGTTATGTAGTATCATAGAGCGCCTGTTACGTAGTATCATAGTGCGCCTGTTATGTAGTGTCATATAGCGTCTGTTATGTAGTATCATAGAGTGCCTGTTATGTAGTATCATAGAGCGCCTGTTATATAGTATCATAGAGCGCCTGTTCATAGAGCGCCAGTTATGCAGTGTTATAGAGCGCTGTATGAAAAACTATCCTGTCACAAAATTTACAAATGCCAGTGACGTCACACAAAATAGGTACCCACCATTCTTGGCACCCAGGTAGAATATGAATACATCTTCAGACTTGACATATCCGCGGAGGAAATTAAATCGTGCTGGCAGTGACAGGACTACCTGAAGTTGTAGCTAGATGCCACGAGCCTTAGCGCTGAGCGTTTATGCCTTTTTGTTGCAATGCTAGTGGCAGGTGGCATGGTGGATGTTGAATATTTTCATTTACGAGTCGTGAGCTGCAACCATCCAGTTTGAGTGTATATAACATGCCATGATGAAACTTTGCTTACCTTATATAAGTAGGTAGAGGGGGGGGGGGGGGAACTTACGCTATTAGTATGAAATTTGGTTTTAAAACTGAGTAAATTCCGTTTTATGAATGAATAGACGTTTTCTATGCCTCAGCAGATAACATTTACGTATACATTCTAGTGTCTCTATGGCGCGATACTTGGAGAAATGATCTTCTATTTGATTAAGTCCTGCTTTTGCCTTATATTATTTGTGTAATGTGTAATTCTAAATCCCTAAGATCACAGACGATATATATATATATATATATATATATATATATATATATATATATATATATATATATATATATATATATATATATCATTATATATCATTAATTATCATGCGCGTAAACAAATCTCTAAACAATCATCAGACCATTCATCATATATTCTTTTTTGTCAATATATCAATAAATACATGCATTTGATGTCACCCTGTCTGTTCTCTCTCAATACTACATTAAACAACAGAAATCAAGAAGAGAAAATACATTTTTGGTGGGCTGTCCATAAATTACACAATCACTTTGTTGCCATTTGTTTTATATCCCCTTCTCCCCCATGTCACGTTTTCAGGGACCACCTTAATTAGGCATATAATACATATTTTTAACAAATAATATTTTTAGCATAACAAGTACGAACCAAGGTTTTTTTCCCGTTAGATTTTTAGACAAATTGTTCAAATTTAAACAATTTAATTGGTGTACAAAAATAACAGTATTGTTGACGTAAACTTTTGACGTAAACAATCTCCTTCTTGTCAACAACTGTAATATTTTTTTCAGATACCATCATCCTTAATAGTTTATGTTGCTTATGTATATTCTATGTATGCTCAAAACATCTTTAACCTCCATCAACGCCGCATTTACCGACAGTTTTCATTGGTTTTTTTTCTCTTCAAAATTTGACTGAGATCAGAAGCGTCGAACTCTAGGCTCTCTGGGCACGCTGTAGAACCGGTCCATTTTTACATAAAATAAATTAATATTGGTTGTAGCGTATCTGGGTAATGCTTTTGGAACTTCCAATCTTAGTGTCCTTTCAGGTCATTCCTACTTAATTTCGATGCGGAATCAAACATGTGTCATTATACTGTAGATAGTCTCAGAATGTTTGTTTTCATCCCTAGGAATTACTAGCAATATATATCTTGTATCCTTTTCTTGAATATTATACCTTTTTTGTTCCAGAGCTTTATTTCAACTCGCAGCAGTATGCGATGTTTCGAGATAAGGGCTTCTACTAAGAGGGAGGGAACCATAATTTGCGAAGATTAAAGAATGTGTTGAAATTTTCTCGAGAATAAAACCTGACTCTATCTTATTATGTTGGTCTAGTGCACTGATGTGAAACTTTCCGTCTTTAATCATGCGGGTAAGAATAATATTTGAGAATATCAGAAGTTTGCTATTTTTTTCAATTCTCTACAAAATATCATGCAGATGGAATCTTGATTCTTGATTAGAAACTGGCGTAACAGCACGTGGGGCATTCCCATACGTGTTCCACCCCCCCCCCCCGTTCCAGCAGCCTTTCCAGTGTATGTAGACTCAGAGTCCCAGTCAGGTGTTGATTGTGTGATCTTCGCGACTTTCCAAAAAAAAATACTTTTCTTTCCCTCACCTCTCGATACTCCCATTTCTAACATTCTCTGTATGTGTACGTTCTCAGCTTCATTGACATGATCTTCATCTTGAAATGAATTTATTATTGCCTTTATTAAATCTGCTTTATCTCTTCTCAGAAATGTGCCGTCTATCGCCGCATTGCCTGCCAATAAGTCGTCTCTCTCGTTTTCTCTGACCCCAGCATTACCAGGGCAGTATATCTCAGATGGGATCTCCCTGGTTAAGCCGTTTGTCTTGTGCTCAATAAGCCGCAGGTTGGAATCCAGCTCGTCATTTAGTTTGTTAAGTGAATTGGAGATACCTGTGGATTATTTCTTGCAGCTACGGAGTTATGTGCTGTGTGTGGTACTTCAGACGGCGTGTCGCAACGTAGAGAGGAAATTAGTACATATAGGGGAAACCGATAATGAGGTAAACCCATTACGACATTTGAGCTATTTTTCTTCGTTTCCAATACTGAATTAAGTTGTAGTGGATGACTTGATCGCCTGAAGATAACCGTATGGTTATCTACATTTCATTTCAGAAATCCAAGCCAAATTTCCTGTCATGTTACACCTGCTAAACGAATATACGACGAACTCATCATGACTTAAAATGCAGTGGGCTGATTTTTTGACATACATTCCATTGTTTAAATCTCCAAATGTCTCTCTAAATGCTATTTTTAACGTTATCAAAACGCTTCTGTCGAGATACTTTATTACTTGATATACTGGCAACTATGGTCACATACCACATTGTCCTATCATCGTGTATCCAACTTTATGCAGATGTACTGGTGTTTTCACGTGACGTGCAATTTCAGTCTTTTTATTCATGATAGTTGCAGTTTTGATTAGTGAATAAAATTCCAACTGTAGTATATCGTTACTTGTTTTGTTTTTAGGCTTGAAGAATCGTATTGCGTATATAATTGTCAAACTATCTTTTGCATCGCGATTTTATCGAAGTAATGTAAGCCTACATTGTATACCTCTAATGTAAGCCTATATTGTATATCTCTAATGTAAGCTTACATTGTATATCTCTAATGTAAGCCTATATTGTATATCTCTAATATAAACCTACATTGTATATCTCTAATATAAGTATGCATTGTATAACTTCGAAGTAGTCAAACTAAAGTACATGCAGTAAAAATGGCATTTGCATGTGTGATGGCGACATAAGAGTGAGTAAATAATAATAAATATCATTGGTCATTTCTAATGTACCAATAGATCAACACCTCGAAGTGACAACCCTTAAGTAGGTTGAGTGTTAATAGGTAATGTCAACAGAACAAGTATCTCCGTGCTTAATGACGATCTAGATAAATATTTACCCCATACGGGCGGACACCGTCACGGACTACAAGGAGATGGTTCCTAGCAGTGTCGACAGATAATCACCATGTTATTCGTCTGTCATAACTCCGAATTACTGCTACCTGCACTCTTTCTGTAGATGCTAAGTGCCTGCCAATTACAAGGATCAAACAAAAACACTATACCGTATTTGACAACGATATATTTGTGTCGCAATTTCATTAGTGTATTGGCTTTGTGTCTCTGTGCTTCTCGCGAACTTTGCAGTGAGGGTTCTCATTTCGTTATTAGCGTCTCAACGGCCTCTAGACGTTCTCATGTCCTTGAGGTATCCCCCTCCTCCATCTGCCTTGCACAACCCATCACGAAGGCATAATGGTCTGTGCTTATTTGTGAATGTTTGTAGTTCATAAGTAATTTAAATAACTGCAATGTGAGTTGCTGTCTGTTTCGACTTACCAGTATATATTAATAGTGACTTGAGAATATACATTTTATGTCTTGTTTAAAATCGCATTATGTTTTAGGGATGATGTTTGGACGAATTCAGAAAACATGTATTCTCATGAATACATGTATAACTGCGAGTATCAACTGAACCTACTGGGCTAAAATCCAGTCTACCCTTCCTTCTGGTGTTAAACAAGTTTATAATACTTATCTGATTTATGTATTATTGTATATTATCTTTATCGATTTATTTTCGAACGGCGGATAATTTGTTTCAGCTGGCGCAACCCTCGTGCTTATCTTCCATGTTTGATAGGACTAGGGACTTTACCGCACCTTCATATAGTCAGGGGTCACATCCTGAACAAATAGAAATAAGCACGTAATTTATGTGCAAGAAACCAGTATAAGAAAATAAGGGCCAAGACGCTCCCATAAAGTGCAGTACGGAAAATCACAAACCCTACATAGTTCCTGTCAGCGGCAAATGTGAACAAGTGAATGGGCAACCAAATCCACATGCACAATAATCGCTTGCATTAGATAAGAAATAAATCAAATCTTAGCACCCATCCTGTTTTTCACATCTGCGTATTAATAACACTGCATGTCAAGAAGATAAACTAAAATAAATGTCAGGTGACGAGAACGTAACTTTTGAGTTGGATTCCTGTTTCACACCCATTCACCTCACAAGAATAAGACAATCAGAAATGAAGTCTCAAGAAGGTGAATGGTATTGAATGACCGAAACTGAACAAACATATTTCTGTGGCTTTTTATTTGTTGTTGAAACATTTCATGACATTGCCTTAGTTTCTTATTAGTTATCGACACCTAAAGAAGACATTACATTAGATTTCTTAAATTTTTTTTTTTTTACTGAAACTAAATAAGTAAGTGCCTTAGTGCTTTCTGTATTATCAAAACAGAACAAGACTGGTTTGTAACCGAAACAAAAAAGGCGTTGCTGTATTTTATTTTTTATACTTTCCAATTTACTAAGAACTTAATCAATGATTATTAGGCATGTCTGGTTTAATAGATGACCGAAGGAGATATGGATTATTACAAGGTTTAGACAAATATCAGTAAACGGAAGTAAAGTTTAGTGCACTCTGATCCAAACATCGTAATTCTTATCTTAACGATAAATTAAGCCATGAGATTCTCTTTATGCAAATATCGACATTAACACCATGAGATTCTCTTATGCAAATACTGACATTAACACCATTATGGTACTGTACGCCGTGAGATTTTCGTTATGCAAATACTGACATTAACACCATGATCTTCTCTTATGCAAATACTGACAATAACACCATTATGGTACTGTACGCCGTGAGATTTTCTTTATGCAAATACGGACATTAACACCATGAGATTCTCCTATGCAAATACTGACATTAACACCATTATGGTACTGTACGCCGTGAGATTCTCGTTATGCAAATACTGACATTAACACCATGAGATTATCTTATGCAAATACTGACATTAACACCATTATGGTACGGTACGCCGTGACATTCTCTTTATGCAAATACTGACATTAACACCATGAGATTATCTTATGCAAATACTGACAATAACACCATTATGGTACTGTACGCCGTGAGATTCTCTTTATGCAAATACGGACATTAACACCATGAGATTCTCTTGTGCAAATACTGACATTAACACCATTATGGTACTGTAAGCCGCGAGATTATCTTTATGCAGATACTGACATTAACACCATGAGATTCTCTTATGCAAATACTGACATTAACACCATTATGGTACTGTACGCCGCGAGATTATCTTTATGCAGATACTGACATTAACACCATGAGATTCTCTTATGCAAATACTGACATTAACACCATTATAGTACTGTGCACTATGAGATTTTCTTTATGCAGATACTGACATTAACACCATTATGGTAATGTACACCATGAGATTCTCTTATGCAAATACGGACATTGACACCATTATGGTACTGTACGCCATAAGATTCTCTGATGCTAATATCGAGTCACATCCTTATGGTACTATTCACTATGAGATTCGCCGACAGTCACATTCTTATGGTAGCTATGAGATTTCATAAAAGCTTAATTTCTATCTCCTACTTTCTACATCACAATAACACTTTTTATCTGATACTGCATTTAATAGTACGATATCTGCGCCTTTTGACCAGCCTCATCTGTTTTCCACACTTGGACCTGATTTGTTTACTTTCTTGTACAGAGATGGAATCTCTTACCAGGAAATACCTCTCACTTGGACCTGATTTGTTTACTTTTTTTATGCAAAGCTGTAATCTCTTACCAGAAAATATCTCTCACGTGGAACGTGGATAGGGAGTACTGTCGGTAATATTTGAATTCATGACTTCTTTTATCTCAACCAGTGTGTCACTACAGTCACTACATCATACCAAACCGAATTGACAGCGTTTTTTTCATCATAACAAGTACCAACTTTGAAAGCATGCACCGAAGAAAAATATAAACACGTTGATGGTATATCTTATTCAGTATGAGTACTCTAACTTTTGGTTGTAGTGACTTTCTAGACAATATCTACGTTTAGTGGGTTGCTTTATATAGTTTTAACACATATTTCAACGATACAATGAAAGGTTAATTTTTAAAGCACATCATCTTGGTGTCTAATTCCCATGTACATCACTCTAGACGTTATTAATCTAGCTACATCACTCTAGACGTTATTAATCTAGCTACATCACTCTAGACGTTATTAATCTAGCTACATCACTCTAGACGTTATTAATCTATCTACATCACTTGAAATCTTCAATTCCCAACTCTAACGTTCTGAAAGATTCATCCTTTGCTAAAGAACTAAAAAATTAACTCTTTAACTAGAAAATTATTCATTTTCTGCAATCAATCCTAATGCACAAAGTCGGCATTGGTCATGTATGGAGTGATCTGTTTTAGGCCCATGTGCATTTCCTATGATTTCGTTTGCAGAGACTCGCATGTGGGAAAACTGTTGCCATGTGAGCAGTGAAGCTATGCCAGTCATGTAATTATGTTCTGATGTCTGTATTGTTTCTCCACAAATGTCAGAGAACTATAAAGAAAATAAGAAAGATTAATTCTTAACTATGGAACTCGATGATAACGATGATGAAAAAAATCAAATATAGTTGTGGGCACATAAGTTGCCAGCCTATAGCCTTTCTGATAAACGTACACGTACTCTTCAGTTGAGTAACTCGTGCAGTACACAGACTCGTATAAGATTGTCTTAATCATTACTCTGTTAGTGTGGTTTCTTCTCATGTGGCATTATTTCCATAACGTTGTCTTCCTTATGGATTCTAAGGGAAATCTGCGATTATGGGTGAGTTTACCTGCCGCAGCTAGAGACATGTTTAAGCAATTCGCTATATCACTGCACAATAGTCGTCTTGTGTGCCCTCTTTCCCTGTTGCCGTTAACTCTGCCTTCAGTTCAGCTATTAATGCTATTAATCGTTCCATGCTCTTGTCTCTTTATATAGCACCCCCCTCCCCCCCTCCAAACCCCAACAAAAAAGAAAAACTCACAGCTTTTTTGTTAGGATATTTTGTTCAGGAGTCAGCCCTCTTCGACGTTTATTGATCTTAACACTTCTTGATTTGTCTTTTTAGCTGTCCGTGGTATACGTAAAATTCTTCTGTAGCATCTTATTTCGAAAGCAGAAATTCTCTTTTCTATTGTTTTATTTAATGTCCATGCCTCGCAACCGTATATTGCCACTGGAAATACGCACGTTCTATTGTTTTGTTTTATTTGCTAGATCTTATATTGTCATGATTTCTTCCTCTTCCATTAGAGCAGAAAATGTGTTTTTGATCTCTATGTTATATTCTTCTGCAATTTTGGATGTATCATACCGATTCATGTTGCTGTTTTGGATGACCTTTATGAGTTTTATATGAAACTTTCATACAAGGTGTTCCTGGTCTGAGTTACAGTTCGCTCCGGATAGTGTTTTACAAGAAAATATGCATGATTTATATCTCTGTTGTATCATGATGTACTCGATTTGATTCCTACTTTCTCCATCCGAAGACTTCCATGTGAATAATCTTCTAGGATGTTGTGTGAAGAAGGTGTTTGTCATAGCACGTTTGTTTTCGAAAAATAATGTCATTAAGCGACTCCCTTCCCCCCTCTCCGTTCATTTCTATCCCCTAGGCTGAATCTACCACATACATATTTTTCGTTCTCTAGCGTTCCGTCTCCTACTTTTGCATTGATATCTCCCATTTCTATCAGTATGTCCTTTTGTTTACCTTGTCTGTTATAGATTTAACTGTACATAAAACTCATCTATTTCTGCATCTTTTGCAGCCGATGTTAGTGCGTATGTTTATATTACTGTGATGATTTTCTTTTTTCCCCTTGGATCCTAATACTCATTAGTAGCATTTTGACCTAGCACACATGGCCACGATGTTTTGGACACAAGGAAACATACCCTGATGTCCACCATTTTCTCTGCCTGAAAATACTAAAGCTTCATCCGTTGTTATGTCCTTTTCCCAACCAACGATGTTCGGCTATTCCTAATATATCTAATTCTAGACTTCCCATTTCTTTCGCTACAGTGTGTATATTCTCTTGATATAAAATTCTAACGTTATGTGTGCCAAACACAACACTTTGTTTTACACTGTTCTTGACTATACCACTGACACGAGTGTTGCACTTGTCAACAATAATGGCGGTAGCGAATTGATGACTCTCGCTCGCCTTAAATTTCGTTCTAGGTGGCTGTTTGGCAATTTGTACGTTTGTGTTGAATTCACGTGTGTTCAGAATGTCCAAAATATAGTAACTAGGCACATTATTACTGTAGTTTATCATTACTTTCAGAAAGAAATCCCTTTATCGAACAGCACACAAGAAAACACACATTCATTTTCTACGCCATTTTTTAACGGAAGCTCAAAAATTAAAAATCAGACCAGTTCTAGGATGGTTTAGAGATGTAATTTTAGTCCCCAAAGGGAAGCATTCCAACGCGACAGTATGCAAGTATAATACCGTCCTGCCATACGTTCAGTCATGAGACACAATTCTGAGCCAACTAGCTCGTAATTATTTTCTGCAAGATACGTTGACCCATCCACAGTGACTACATATCTAGTCTTCCTCGCCACCTAGGAGTCTGCCACAAAAGGGCAATGGGTAATGTCCGTTGCCCTGCATCCCCTCGTCCGTCATCTATGGAGATAATTTAACAGAAGATAAAAGTAATACATTTATACATGATAGTCATTAACAATTATTTTTTTCACAGGTTGTCAGCCTATCCCCTAACTTTCTTTAGTCGTTTCACACGACATGCATGCAAAGAAGACATTGGCCCTATTCCTTGTACCCTGAACTAGAAGTCTAAGCCCCGGTTGCCACATGGGCGATGAGAGATTGATTCTTAATTAGAGAACACTTAAAGTTTCATCTCAAATCACGTTGTCCACATTTCCTTCACAACCATCTAAATATTTTCTTCTTAAACTATATCACCATGAAAGTTTCCATCTCAGAATAAAATCGCTCTGGAGATGCCATTCCCAACTAAATAATATTTCATGGCTATCCCTCCATATCCTTTCCCTTCCCATTTTCCCCCAGCCCCACGTACTTATTTCAAAATTTCTCATTTCTAATTTAAAAAACAACCAAAGTATCACGAAATGATTTATTCTCCTGACATATTCTCCTGAGACCATGTATGTTCCATTCCTCAATTTTCTGTTTCATTATACTCTTTGTGGGACGTTTCAGACACTATCAACCACCTGCTGAGCTTACGGGAGTGAGTATCTGACATAGAAGCTCAACAACGCTGATGCTTTGCCTATAAACGTAACTTGAAACATTATCTAGCATAATATTTCCTGATGTGGGCCCACTAGGTTCACGTATTGTGTCGTTCACCTCATTTCAATATAACATACTTTACACAAATATCTCGATGTTTTATCCTCTCTTTCATTCATGTTATTTCTGTTTTTAACTTTCTTTTACTACTACTCTTTTTTCCAAATCATTTTTAGTATTCTACGCATCTTTCTTATTTCTCGTATTATACATATCTTTGACCCTTGACCTAATGCCATTGTCAGTGTGATGTATGCATGTGTTTGTGAGCTGTTCTTTTGTTCCATATAAGGTGTTTCATTTGTCTGTGCCGGGAGGGAGATCAATGGTCAGTTGTATCAGCCATGATGAGTAAAGATGTTTGAGATCAGCACACCCAGGGCTTCTATTGTGCAGAAGAGCTCGCGGAAGAAAGACTTGTTACTAGCGACCACGTAAATAAGGAACATTATATTTATACAATTATGCAATGCTACAACTATTATATATTAATGTATGGTTCAGAAACATGGACAACAAACAAACAATTAGAAGACAGAATTGATACATTAGAGTTGTGGATATATAGAATAGGAAGAACATCATGGAAAGAGAAGAAAACAAACGAAGAGGTATGAAGAAAGAAATATTAAAGGAAATGAAGATCAATCAAATAAAATATTTTGGACACATTAGAAGAATGACACCTTCTTGAAGGCTTTACTTTTGAGGATAATGTCGATGGAAGGCGAGCAAGAGGCATCCAGATATACAAGTGGGAGAGTAACATCACGAGATGGACAGGTTACATTCTAGCAGAGTGCACCACCAGGACAAAAGAGATGGGATTTTGAAGTTCTGTTGCAGCCAACCTTCGTTGCGGAGACGGCATTTGATGATGATAATATTTATATAAACGATGTACTAGTAAACTTGTAATCAGTTCCGGTCTGTAGTTTATGTAGCATAAAAATATTAAGAAAAAAAGTGTTTCAAATGATTGCGATTCATGTAATCCGTTATAAATAAGTGTTTTTGATGAAGCGTGAGATTGATTTGAAGTCTGATGGAAAGTTGATGAAAATAAGAATGTGAAGACAATCTATTAGCTGCATAGCGGCAAATTGTTTTTATAAAGAAGCGGATTTACTATACGCAAACAAAGAGCTTGAGTTTATCTTAATAGTGAGGTCAATTTAACGATAAGTTCTGACAAACAAGCACAATAAAACTCACATTTTTACTACAGAGGTTAAAAAAACATGGCCATATAAGACCTAATGGCCAATTGGGAACCAAGCCTTCTTTATAACTCATGTCATTATTCCCGTGATATACCTGTTAGTTTGTTAGCTTGTTTGCGAGTGCCAACATTAATATAAATTTTTAAATATGTTTAGCACTTTTCCAAAACATTGTCAAGTGTGTTTATATTAACATTGTCTGGGTTTTAGTCTCTTTTCACCACTAAAAGATTTGTAAAAACGTTCAGTCTGTTTACCAGACTAAACTTTCACATTTGTCAACCTACTGATCTAATATATAATTACATTTTTTCTTGGTTGCAGTCTATTTGTGAGTCTACACATTGATTCTTCTTCTGAGTTCGTTCTCATATAACCACGACGAATATATCGTGTGATTTCCGCCAGGGAGCGTGAAGTACGATGTGCTGCAAGTTCCACAGTAAAACGATGTTATTTGCACCTTGGTTGGCCACTCTGTGGCCATTCTGTAGACTTCCCTATTCCGTGACAGCTTGTCTATCTGTCGCCGGGCACGTTGGTGTCGCCGGGCACGTTGGTGTCGCCGGGCACGCTGGTGTCGTCGGGCACGCTGGTGTCGTCGGGCACGCTGGTGTCGTCGGGCACGCTGGTGTCGCCGGGCACGCTGGTGTAGTGACTCTTCGCCGAGCGATTGTCGTTCACGTCTATCTCGCAGTATGTGTTTCACCGTCTATGAACTTGCCTAATGTAATTGGACGTACTTGTGTGTCTGTGCCCATCGGGTACTGAACCGTTTCTCGTCCGCGAGCCTGTATGAGGAAGAACAGGGAGCCGCGTTAGCGCAGTGGTTAGCGCACTGGCTTCGCATATGAGTGGTCCTGGGTTCATTCCCCAGTTGAGGCGGAAATGTTTTCAGATCGCAACGGCTCCCAGGTCGACCCAGCCTTAAATGGGTACCGGATTAATCCGGGAAGTAAAGACTGCGAGGGAGAGGAGATGGCTACCGCCCTCATTTGCAGAGCCTGTGAAATGTGAGATCGCTAACATCTCACACCCCTACGGCATTAATAAATGCTATGGGTTACTTTACTTGTATTTTTTTTTATGAGGAAGAACTCAACAGAAGAGTTGGACCCTGGCTCTTTCGCCTTCTTAGCCGAGGTGTTGTTCACCGACATCGTGAACCCCTCGCGCAAGTTCGAGTCTCACACCACGCGTTTGAGAGCAAGGCGTTCTCGAGCTAAGCGACCTTGTCACAATAGCGCCTGAGCCCATCGGGCACTGAACCCTTTCTCTCTCTGCAAGTGTATTTCCGGTATAGGAAAGCTTGACAGTAGAGTTGGCCAGGGCTAAACTCGTTGTCTCTTTTGTGCCTGAGCCCATCAGTTACGGAACCCTTTCTCTCTGCAAGTGTATTTCCGGTATAGGAAAGCTTGACAGTAGAGTTGGGCCAAGGCTGCCATCGTTGACCCTTTTATGCCTGATCCCATTGGGTACGGAACCCTTTCTCTTCGCGAGCATGTTTCCCGTATAGGAGGGCTCGATATTAGGTCTTCTTGCTTTGCCATACGCCCATGATTGGGTCTGGGTTTCTGCCCATAATGAGTACAGGTAACTAGAAGCTCGTCTAGAGCTAACAGAGCTTGTAGTTCCCATTTCCTTGGAACGTTTTCACTTTCTATTTGCAGTTGGCGCTGCCCTCTGATGCTGTTCTGCCATTTCATTGTACTCAGTATGAAATATATTCGTCTTTCGCCATTCATCTGATTTTTTGTGCCTTTTTCATTGGCCGCCCCTTGAATATTATGACTGTACTGACTAGCGTCACTGTGTGTCGACAGTGCCGCTGCATGTGTTCGTGCTGATGGTGTCGGAGATATTTTCTGTCTCTTATGCAGTCAAATCTATTTCCATCTGCTACCTCAAAAATCTCGGACACGATCCCCAAATGATTTAGCCAAAATCAGCACGAGCCGCTGTATTTCTGTTTCCAGTGTGCACCGCGAGGAGGTACATTTGGGATCTTGGTTGTCTGCTAACCCTGGGTGCGCCGAGAGCAATGCGTTCCCTTTGCACTCCATATTGATTCAAAGTGACATACTTATTATTAGTCTCAATTGTATTGATTCAACGTGACATTTATTGATTGAAAGTTTCACTATAATGATTAGTTTCAACTTTAATGATTCAATGTAACATTATAATGATTAGTTTCAACTTTAATGATTCGATGTAACATAATAATGATTAGTTTCAAACTTAATTGATTCAATATAAGATTATAATTATTTTCACATTTAATAATTCAATGTAACATTGATCAATTTCAACGTTAATGATTCAATATACCTTTATAATGATTATTTTAAACATTTAATGTTCAATGTAACATTATGATTATTAGTTTCAACTTTCTAGATTCAATGTAACATGATTATTAGTTTCAAGTGCATTTCAACATTTTGGGAAAATCAATTTAGACGCCAGGCTGGTTCAATGGTATGTATATATTTAGATGGGCCGCCTATATCAATGTTCTAGAAATACACATACGTACTTCATCTCTGTCAAAAAATAGATGTTAAACAAACATGAGCAAGTTCAATAAATCTTTGTCAAATTTGTTATCCATCTTCGAACGACGTTTCCATCTTTCAATTAGCCCAAGTGGCACGATGTATGAGAGATGTGTTCCAGTGAATCCCTTATTACTGGGAATACAAGACTTATGACATATCTCATAACTATGTCTGGGGCTGATAATACGCTTGGGTTCAGCTGTTTCCCCTGCTCATTTTTGACGCTCGCCCACGTGCATTGAGATAACCTACCTTGCATGTTTCACATTACAGGTGGGATGTAGACTGGAGCACTGAAAACGTAAAGGAGGGTTTGGAAAGAAAAGTGGTGGGGGAGGATACGTTTGGTAGGTAGCTCACTGGGTCAAATTGAAATGTTAAACAAAACAGACGTAGTAATGACAACAACCAGAAGATCTCTGCAACAGCTGTAGAAACTATGTTATTACAATAGTAGTATCAGTAGTGATGGTAGTAGTTATGATGGTACACATTATAGTAATAGTAACAGTAGTAATAGTAATGGCATTAATAGTAATAGTAGTAATAATGGTACACATTATAGTAGTAGTAACAGTAGTGATATCATTAGTAATAGTAATGACATTAATAATAATAGTAGTAGTGGCTATAGTAATAGTAGTAGTAATAATAGCAGGAATATTATTAATAATACTAGTAGTAATAATAGTAGTGGTAGTAATAGTAATAACAGCAGTAGAAACATTAGTTTTAGTAGAACAATATTATTATTATTAGTGGTAGTACTAATAATACTAGTGATGATAATAGTAGCAATATTAATAGTAATAGTAGCAGTATTAATAGTAGTAGTAATGATAATAGTAACAGGAATAATAATACTAGTAGTAGTAATTTATTAGTAATAGTTGTAGTAAACATAGCTTGTGTTCTTGCCCTCACACATTTTTGAATATACTACATCCTATGTTCAATGTGAACATATGGAATAAACATAGCTAAGACGATACATTTGGCCTTAGATAAACAACTAAAGCTTTCAGTCACAACCCCTACGCTTAATGGCAGGTGTGGATATTCTGACCATCATCCACCGGGGAATAGACAATAAAGATGGCAACGCTTATTTTGGCCCAGATTCGACGGCTCTTGTTCAATTTGCGCGACCAAGGCCAAAACCAACGACAGTTCAGGTACTCATCAGTTACAGAGTGTAAATATGAATGAAACCATTCATGCTGTCCCGCCACTAGACCAACAATATTGATTGGATGAAACCTTGAATGTTTTCCCAATAATAGATCGACTCTTCTGATTGGATGAAACCATTTATGTTTTCCCGACACTAGTTCAACACTGTTAATTAAGCGATACCATGCTTGTCTCCCGACACTAGTTCAACACTATTGACTGGATAGAACTATGCATGTTTTCCCGGCACTAGTTGAACATTATTGACTGGATAGAACAATGCATGTTTTCGCGGTACTAGTTGAACATTATTGACTGGATCGAACTATGCATGTTTTCC
Organism: Meghimatium bilineatum; assembly: GCA_034231615.1. Classification (NCBI taxonomy): domain Eukaryota; kingdom Metazoa; phylum Mollusca; class Gastropoda; order Stylommatophora; family Philomycidae; genus Meghimatium; species Meghimatium bilineatum. The sequence goes on along the minus strand of CM067298.1, from coordinate 84,575,803 downwards.
CGGCACTAGTTGAACATTATTGACTGGATAGAACAATGCATGTTTTCGCGGTACTAGTTGAACATTATTGACTGGATCGAACTATGCATGTTTTCCCGGCACTAGTTGAACACTACTGACTGGATAGAACAATGCATGTTTTCCCGGCACTAGTTGAACATTATTGACTGGATAGAACAATGCATGTTTTCGCGGTACTAGATCAACATTAAGAACTAGATGAAAGCAAACATATTTTCCTTACACACAATCAATAATAAAAACTGAAAACACGTTCTAGCTTTGAACACACGCAGAACTATAACAAAAATAAATATAATCTGACGTGCCGTCTTATAAACTGGCTCCACGACGTATCTGTGGTATCTCTATATTCTCCGTGCAGTTTCATTTATCATTGCCGTCTTCTAGGTTTTTATTTATTTATTTTATTTTCTAGCCATATTTTTATACTGAAAGACAGAACTTATCAATCTTCTGTCAGCGAAATTGTGATGGCAAACAAAAATATAAAATTGGATGTTTTGTATTTTGTTGTGGACTTCACGAAGAATGAAAAGATATGAGGTCTTCTAACATGCATGGCGTGTTTATGAGAGATGGAGGGGTTATATGAGAGATGGAGGGTTATATGAGAAATTGAAGGTTTATATGAGAGATGGAAGGTTTATATGATGGATTGAGGGTTTATATGAGAGATGGAATGTTTATATGATGGATTGAGAGTTTATACGGGAGATGGAAGGTTTTTATGATGGATTGAGGGTTTATATGAGAGATGGAAGGTTTATATGATGGATTGAGAGTTTATACGAGAGATGGAAGGTTTTTATGATGGATTGAGGGTTTATACGAGAGATGGAAGGTTTTTATGATGGATTTAGGGTTTTTACGAGAGATGGAAGGTTTTTATGATGGATTGAGGGTTTATATGAGAGATGGAAGGTTTATATGAGAGATGGGTTTATATGAGAGATGGAAGGTGTATATGAGAGACATGATTTGTCTTGTTATTCATATTTCCACACACGCCAGACGGATGCAACACGTCTGAAACATCAGTGTTAATGATTATAATGATTTATATATATATAGTAAATAGTTACCAATCGAATGTCAAACAATAATTAAAAGACATAACAAATGGAGTCATAATAAATTCGGTTGGAAGATCTTTATTGCAGACATTCATAGTGTAGCGGTTTTATCAGCACCAATGGATGACACATTCGTCTTCGGCGGGGGTAACTGATGCGTTTAGTGTTCTTCTTACCACTTCCACTGAACGGTGAATGCATGTAACCATATCGCTAGTAGGCCAGCTGTACGGGAGAGCTGTTTTTCGTACTACACGTTGATCACCAACCTAAAGGCTAACTACGATCACAACTTAATGGACTTGTTTGCTTATGTGTCTAACTATCGACATATCCACAAGACACCTACAGGCTATGATAAGGGAAATATATCATGCATATTACATTACATTTTCAACGGCTGTGCATTTCTCAACACCACTTGTAAGCAACCTTGTCAAATTATGAATACACCGCTTGACGAACCACGATCAAATTCGTTTGGATTGTGTTTATTTGCCATTGTGTTTATTTCTCATTAGCCATGGAGACCGTCGTTAAGCATAATTATTGTTTAAGTAAACGCCTCCTAGTGTGACGATTCTCTGGTACTGATCAACCAGAGAAGGCAGCGGTGACAGTTCTCTCTCTCTCTCCCTCGTCACATTGTAAGGTCAACGAAACCAACTGTGGAGGTGATAGGGTACAATGTAGTAAGAACGTCAAAATTGCAACACCTTGATGGGCGATTCGATACTAGTTTATTGTTTAGGGGACGTCGATAATGTTATCGCAAAAGCCAGCAAAGGTCTGGTCTCTCAGCTTTTAGAGTGGTGGCAGCGGCTGACAGCATACAAGCACAGCTCGTAATTCTGTTAGAGACTGCGCCATCACCACCGCAAGTCAAAAGCAGGTTGATGGGCTAAAGAGCATTCAAAACGAAGCGATGAGCACCATGCTGGGTTGCACAAGGGGCACACTCTGTGTGGCTATAATGTTTCTTCTCTACTTTCTACGTTATTACCACATGCACATGTCACACAATTTGCATGTGGCATGCTAGTACCTACCGCAGAGTGAGTTCAGATACAGAGCATCCACTACACGTAGAGCTCTATCGTGTGAAGGGAGTTTAAGTAGGAAGCCAGAGGATAATATTTTAAAAATTCTTGAGACTAATTCGTGTGAAGGGAGCATGCTTAAGAAAAGTAAATCGTGGATGGATGTGGCGCGTTGCGAATACTGTTAGACAGATTTGTGCACCAGAAGGCATTAATATAGGTGAGGAACGAATACATGTCCTAAGATTTTTTCAAGAGGATTTCAACACCATCATTACAATTAATAGAAAGTGCAGAGAGAAAAGTCCTGTGAGTGTTTACACTGAGGTCAAAGCACTCATTGGAGTCATTGGAGAGGGCTAATAATTGGATCTCACTGCACAGAATCACGTTCACTTGGTGCAGGATTTACCTATAAGCTAAATAAGCTATAACTTAGGCCCCCCCCCCACTTATTTGGGGCCTCCAATTTTTTTGTTAGTTTCCCTATCTATATACTTCTTAATTGTTAAAGGGCCCCATATGTCAAATAGCTTAGGGCCTTATCAAGTCTAAATCCGGCGCTGCGTTCACCTTTGTTTCCAAACACGCAGGTAGGTCGGAGAATGAACCCGCAGACAATTTAGCTGGTTCTGCTCCTATAACAGGTGATCAACCAATGGACATTTCAGACATACTCAATGCTCTACAAGTCTGTACGATCGGATCATTTTTTTTAGTCTATGAGGATTGACGATATTTTACGGAAGTACACATCATACAAATATCAAAAAGAGCTTGCAACCACCACAGGACATGAACCATCAGCTGCGACACTTTGAGAGATTTACTGATGCAGAGATCTGAGCATTTATGGACGTGTCCGATTTCTGAAGACGATAACTAACATACATATAAACCTAACCATAACCTGTTTTCTTATGGTGTGGTATTCTAGACAGTTCTGCAGAATATTTTCTGTGTCTTTAGCAGATTATCTACAAGACAACATATCGGTGTGGTCAATCCGAAAATACGTATACATATGTGCAGTATATTGTGGCTTGTTCTCAATATAAAAATGATAATTTTTGTCTTCAAAACTTGTGGAAGATACAGTCAAATTAATATACAGTCACTACTGTGTTGCTGAGGCCCAAAAGGTGAACAAGGAGTAGCAATATTATTACCTGACAAAGCTTTTCAACTCTCTTTTAAGTATTAACCGTCCTAATAGTTTCAGATAGTGTACCATCTGAGGACCATCTTAGACTGGTCTGTCGGTCTGTCGACAAACAATTATTAACCGTCCTAATTGTTCAGGACATATTTTTTTCTTTCGGAGGTACAATCAAAATCCTTCTTTACATGTCGCGGCCTCTACTATGGCAAAACAACCTTCATTTCCAGAGCCCATAGAAAGCCTCACAGGAAAACATGTAGTAACGAAAGCTGTTTTTTTTTCTAATAATACAGATAGTTCACTTTCTGTGGGCATCTTAAACTGGTCCGTGGACACATAATTCTATATTTGTCCCTTCTTTGCCCCCACTCGCCCCAGCAAAAAAAAATGTTCCTTTACCAGGGAAGCGACTTGATCCACTTTGAGATCAATTGGTATATACCACGTTGTCAGAAAATTCGCGAAACAACTAAACATCTTTAGGATACTCTTTATTGACAATTTCTCAGCAAACCTCCATTCTTTAATATGCATACCCTCTTTATGCCTAAGTTTTGTCCATAAAATGTCCAAATAAATTAATCGTAAATTGAGAGAGATGATAGCTAAAGGTGACCAGACATAGGGTTGAATCTCCTGCAAGATTTAGATTTTTAGATATTGTGTTTTATGGCAATATCTGTTCACAGCAACTCACAATGACTTGGACATTAAACTTATCCATAGCTTGAAACACGTTCTTGTAGTATCTACCAGCGATCTGAGAGCTTGTCAGAATTCTTTAGTGTTAAGTATACCGGGAAAATTGCTGTTCTAGCCATAAAATCAGTGATCTATCACCAGTGGACTCATTTATTTAGTGGACGCGCGATACAATCTGAAGATCTGGGTGTACTGCCCCAGAACACATCTAGAGTGTTTATTATGCTTCATTCATAATGTTCGACATGTGCACAATCTCCATTGACATTTATGTAAAGTTCCGTAAACCAGATCAGTTAAGTCTTCCGTCTGTTGTTAAGCGTATCACATTACTTCAACGTGAACTTTGTTTCACTCAAGTCTCTAGACCACACTAGTTTGTGTAAAATGAAACACTACCTTCAATATACCTATAATTTCTTATTTTATTGCCCATATTTCCCTGAGAGTTGGAGCGCGTGGCCGCATGACAAGAACGCCGGTCTAGAAGCCTCAGTTACCGGGTTCAACTACGGCTTTCTTGTCCATTTTTGTCTTTCGGAGGTGCAATAAAAACATTCTTCCTGTCTACGTCGCCACGACAGCTGTTCCAAATTGGACTTTATTTTCACAGCCAAAAAAAGCATACCTTCACTCTTTAACAAGAAAACACGCAGCGTTTATCCTTTTTCACCGATATCCTTTCTGAAGAAAGCAAAAGTTCTTCTCAGTTGTGTAACCAATGTGTGCTGGAGAACTCTACGTACATAATTGTGACACCAAGACTCTTTTGCCGGAGGTTTTGCTAGTTATCATGGTTTTGCTTTCTGGTTGGTTATATCTTATAGCTGGGTCAATGATCTTATATATCTCTGCCAGAACAAGAATTACAAGAGTTAACAGCAAAGTTGGAAAAGTTACCAGCAAGTACAGCATTGAAATCAACAAAGAAAAGAGCAAGGTATTGGTTAATAGCGGAGACACAGAATCATGGACCAACATCATGATGAACGGATATAAGCTTGATGATGTCAATGCTTTCAAATACCTCGGATATAGCACATACATACAAAATGCAAAGCAGAATTAAAGATAAGACTGGAGGTGGATTTAGTTATTATGTCAAGAGTAAACTTAATTTAGAAAAACAATATCAATGTTATAGTGAAAATCAAATGGTATAGCTCACGAATTCTTTCTATTGTGATGTTTGGTTGAGTTTGACACTCGCTGCGAACATAAATGACGACTACAGGCCTTCAAACACAAATGTTACAGATGAATTATACGAATCTCCTATAGAGAGCATACGACAAATGTGTACGTAAGAAATAAAACATACATGTACACAGCTTCACAAGAACCATTGCTTTCAATAGTGAAATGATGAAAGAGTCCATGGTTCAGACATTTATGTCGAGATGATTCCTAGTCATAAAAAAGGGGAAAGGAATCATCAAAGGTGGAATACACAGAGGAGGCCAATTACAATAATGAACAGTCAACATTAAGGACTGCATAGGTTTTTCACTCACTTATCCGCATCATTGATGATAGAAATTGCTGGAGGTCTCTTTTTGCTGAAGCATTCAATGGTACTCCTACGACCCTGACGGGTCACGTGACTACGGGATAAAATCTAGCCCATATTCTGTACTGTCTTTATCCACTTGATCTATTAGTCTGTGTAGCTCTTGTTCACGTTTTTCTAAGTGAACTGCGTTATCTGTATATTGCAAATTGTTATTATATTCACACTTATCTTGGTATTTGCGCACATTCCTCATCCATGTTTAAGAATGTTCCATGTGAAGATGTTAAATAGGCTGAATGATAAAATACATACGTATATTACTCCTCTTTTATTCCTTTGCATGGTGAGAACCACCTTATTGATGTAATTTGTTTCCAATATAAATTTCTAATCAGTCTGTTGTTTTTCCCATCTATGCCTATCTCTTGGAAGCATTCTTCATTTTTTTACGTTGATCTCGACGGCGTTGCTATAGTTTCTCTCCCCCCCCCCCATCTATGTGACGTATTCTTTCTAAAACGTGGTCCTTATTGCTATTCTGCCTCTTTTCTCTGTGCAAGCTACCCAGTCATCTCCAGAATGACTTCGATAATCTATGTACATCGCAGTCTTGGTCTTCCTCTTATTCTCTTTCTTAGACCTTTTCCCTCTATGATTATTATTTCTAAACCATTGTCTTTATATATGTTCAAAATATGTTAGCTTGTGTTTTCTGATAGTTTTAAGAAGCAAATTTTCTATGTTCAGATCTTTCCATGCATATATATCTATATTTGTTCTAGAATGCAATGCAAATATGTTTGGAACCTGTGTATTTATCTATCACTAGTCTGATAGTAAGTATAGCTCCTCGATTCTTTTGTTTTCCCCAAAACCACCAAACTGTTCTTCACTTAGATGTCTACTTTGATTTTAATTCTTTCATGCATTATCTTGAGTAGTGTTTTGGTTATATGGCACATCGAATCGATTGTTCTGTATTGTTTACAATCCATAGCCATGGGCTTCTTAGGTAATGGTACGCATATTGATGATTTTAGGTCTTTTTGGTATGTGTCCTGTTTCATATATGTCAGTGCAAAGTTCTGTGATAGTTTCCACACTAAATTAATTTAGTTGTTTTTATTTTGTCAACGATTGCAGCATCATTTCCACATTTCTTCTTTTTATTGAATTTCCGACTTCTGATTATCGCTGGTCCATCCATATTTTGTATTGAAGGTAATTTGCTCCATTGGTAATCATGTATGTTACATTATGTCAATCTTGTCAGTATGTCTGTTCGTATAAAATATATATTTTGTTATCTTTAACAATTCAGCTTTTACCATTGCCTATCTTTTAATATAAGCCTATCTTTGACAATATTTACATGATTTTTTTAAAATTTGTGATATCTGATTTCCGTATGCATTACTTTAGTCTTTTAGTGATATCTCCTTTGTTTCTATGTATCTTTTTTAATCGTCGTTCTTTAGCTGTTCTCCACATATTACGTTTCTGTATGTCTATCAATAAATATTTTGAGGTATTTTTGGCTTTCTTTCAGACATTTTACCTAATATTTCATCAATCATCCATTTTCGCATGTTCTTGGCTTCTCTTATTGGTAAATGTTTATTTTTTGTTTGAATGCTTTCCCATGTGTTGTCTTTCTCTTCTGCATTCTTCCTTCTGCTTTCTATCATTAGACGTTAATATATGTTCTTTACTTTTGCAAGATATTTTTGCTGAATATCTGGTTGTTATAATGTTGATTTTTCTACATGTTGATCTTGATTTCTTCTATGTTCTATCTTTTTAAGTTCAACATGTATTTTGCACACCACTGGATTGTGGTCAAAGTTGATATCAGATCCTGCGTGTTTTAGTATTCTTTACATTATTTCTAAATCTGTTGTTGATCATAATTAAATCCACCTGGTTCCACTTTTTGTCTCCAAGACTTTTCCATGTATATAATCTTTTTATGTTCATATTCAAAGATTGTATTCATAAAGTCAGTCGTATTATTCTTCTAACAGAATTATATAACTTTCCAATGTCGTTTTTTGCTCTTGTCCAAAATGTCAAACGCTATTCTTCTTTTTTTTTTGTCATACAAAATGTCATACACTATTCTTCTTTTCAAGTCATTCAGTGACTTGAGTGCACATTTTGAATGTCTTGACAAAATCGCATCTTTTTTTGAGATGCGGTTAGTCAAGTACGGATAATCTCGTGTACGAGAGGTGAAGGCGATTTGGTGCCTTTGGACAGACTGGTTCAATCCACGTTAGACTCAAGAATTTTAAATTTATCCTCTGGCTTCCATCTTGAATTCATCCGTGCAATAAGGTTGCTGTCATGGGACCTGCCTTTACCTTTATTCTTTACCGAAACAACACATCTAGAAACAGTTATTTTTTTCTCTCAGAGGATCACACTGCCACAGTATTTTTTCAGCCATTCGTTTTTTGCTCAAGCTGTCGCAGGTTCGATCCCTTTTTGTGACTTTGTTTACACGGGAATTTGTTTGGAGATTATCGCGTTAAGCTACGGAGTTACTTGCTATGATTGGTACTCGTTGTTGGCACACCGCTTCATAGTCGACATGACGTTTCACTGTCGGCGTGCCGCTTCATTAACAACGACATAATACATACTGGGAAACATGAGTAAAATGATATCGATCCCGTAAGTGTTTTCATATAATGTTACTATTTTTTACCACGGGGTGTAAATTCCATTTCTTACACCACTGTTGGTCAGATATTTTATATGGTGATCTTCACAACGACGTGAAGTTGTTTGCTTCATGCCCACGAGAAAGGGATCTCAACTTCAAAACTCTTCGTCTGGTTTATAAAAATATCACTTTTTAGAGTTTCATAAGGATTATCGCTAGAGAAATTATGTGCTATTCATGGATAACTTAGGTAGCCATGCGATGCTCTCTTTTGAGATAACTTAGCTAGCCATGTGTTGCTATCTTTAGTCTTTAGAGATAATGTAGCTGGCTATGCGGTGCTCTACTGGACCAAACGTCCTATGAGGTAACAGTACAATGTAATCAATCATTAACGTCTTTAGCCCGTGTATTCCCCGAGACCAGAAAGAGGAGTAAACAATAGCAACACGGTATCCTGCTGTACATGTTATAAGAGGAGATTAAAGAGAGTTCAGGGTTTGGATTAATCTGTCACACCCATACGTCTGACCAAAAAAGTCATGTTGAAGTTGAATGTGTTTAAACAAACTGGTGCAGAGAGGAAGCTGTATAACCCACAAGACAACGCATTCCATTCTTCTTCTGACTACATGCCACTAACCACCAGGAGCCTGAAAACAAACGCAGATGACGACGGCGATCTGCACATTTACAAAGCATATATATATATATATATATATAAAACGTGTGTTGACTATTTGTAAGTCTGTAGTTCATGGTCTTTCAGGGCGTGCCCAGTTTATTTTAACGACATCCACGCTTTGCATTAACAAAATTTATATGCTAAAACGTGGTTAATTATTGCCAGAAAATGCACTACCATCAAAGGCACTTCCTACATTAGGGTTCATACTTTATGAGTGCAGACTTCATTAGCAGAGTGTGATAATGTTCTATGTTTTGCGTGGTTGCAAAATTCTATGTTACTCGAGTATGAATTGTTTAGGTATTTTATAAAACGGAAGCCGAGAAAAGTGTGCAACAAAACATGTTTACATTGGCTCAGTCAGATGTGAATACAATTGTCGTTATTACGAACCTCATTTTTAGATTGAAAACTACTAGGAATTAATGTCGATGTAGACGAATTCATCTGTCAGCGTCAGCCTTGGATTTACGAGATTTGTTCTGGTACCCATTTTTTAAGGACTACATAGAGAGATACAGAACGTTGTGTATTTTTCTTGTATCACCAGGATTAGAAGATAACCAAGATCATAAAAGTACACCAGTCTGTATCTGTATTTTTGGTGTACTCTGATAATAGATGTATCATAGTTCTTGTGATACCTCTGATTTTGGTGCACCCTAATTATGGGTGTATCATAACTCTTGTGATACATCTGACCAACGCTTTTAGTGCACCCTAATTATAGGTGTAGAAAAACTCTTGTGATAGATCTGGCTAATGCTATTAGGGATCGTCGACATTGCAGATGGGATGGAAATTGATTGCACTCAGACAACCAATATCTCCGATATATCTCAGTCAGCAACACCCCTTCCTTTTGGGTGTGGACATTTGAGAATTTGGACACTGTCACAGCGTAGTCGCTCAATACGTTCAATGCTGTGCCTGATAGATTTTATATTTTGCTCAACAATTGGTAACACCTATTGCTATTTCCGTATATCTTGACAGTGACACAGTATGATATGACTCGGATAATTGGAATGAAAGCCATGACAATAGTGGCTAATGTCGACGTCAACAATATTAGAAAGTGACATTACAGGTACAGTAACGTCTAGAATACATAGTACAATGCCACTGAAGGATTTGTCCACGTTTGTTTCATGCGAAACTGGCCAAATGGAGGTTAATATGGCCCCCATTGAGGGCAACTGCTGTAGATGGCAATGCTCTTCAACAACTATTGTTGAATGTTTTAGGTTCCATTTTTAAGTTTTAGTAACATTGCCAGAATTATGCGAAACGACACGACTATTGCTGCGTTAGAACCACGACAAAGTTTGCATGGGTTGTGACCAATCGACGGTCTCCTGCATAGATTTCGACAAACTATGTGATTACTTGAAAAAAATGTGTATAATTGAGCATAGTACATAGTATACTATCTTGATAGCAGAAATTAACCGCATAGTTTCCTCTTCTAGTACATTATTTTTCTGTTCCTTGATACACTAAGAACTCTTCACATGTGCTACAGATAACTTTCAGATTGACAACATGCTTATATCCACTATGTTTCATCTAGCATAATCGATGCACATGATCCCGGTTTACCGTACAAATAACACACACATGGGTTTCGGTTCAATTGGCGTACATTTGTTGTGTGATGGATCTGTAAACAATTTCGCGCCGTACTTTGACATTTCAGTGACTCCCGTCTGCGCCATTTGATTTCAAACATTTGGAAATGTGTTTCTTTCTTTACAAATTTTTCGCTTCTACTAAGCGTGATTGAGAAATAAGTTGAGTTAAACTCAGAAAGTGGATCATAGTTATAAAATAACTTTCTTTTCGATTATACCCTTTTGCCTTGCAGTGTCAGGGGTAGAAGAGTTCCCTAGAAGTGGCTTTTTTTGTGTGCTTCATATATGTTCGTTTTCGTTGACTCTTTATTTTTGCAATCAATCCCTTGCATGGTCTGCCCATGGCTTTGCATTCATCGTGTCTGTATAGTAATGCTTTCTTAGGGTCACTGTCTGGTGGTAGTCTAGAAACATTTGAAATGCACTTAATCTCTTATCTGCTAGTGTAAATCCAGGACTGGCATTGTGTTTGTTAGTCTGATGTTTTCGTTTTTTATTCTCTCTTATTGTTACTACGTGGATTCTACGTAGATAATCCAATTCTGTTTTAACACGTTTTCTTTTGGCTTCTGTTGTTAATAACATTACGTCACATAAAATAACGTTAATTTGAGGTAATACATAGGTTGTTGAAAATAATGTTCTGGTTAATGCGAGAAATCATGGGTTGTTGGAAAACGTCATGGAATGCCAAGAGAATTAATTCATGGGTTGTCGAGATAATTCATGGGTTGTCGAGATAATTCATGGGTTGTCGAGATAGTTTATGGGTTGTCGAGATAGTTCATGGGCTATCGAAAGAATTCATGGACTGGAGTGAGAGAATTCTTGGCCTTTCGTTAAAAAATTCATGTATAGTGAAAACTCATAGACTGCCGTGAAATTCAAGAATGGTGCAGATAGTTCACAAGCCTTTTAAACACGTAGTAATGACAATTTACAAATTACTGCCGGTTTCCATGTGTCTTTAGTGAATTATTAACTTTGTTACCTCGTAATTTAACTTTTTGCCTTCGGATCATGACTAAGTAAATTTTGATATAAAAACCGACTGAGAGATTTAAGAGATGTACAAACCAAGAGAATTCATACATTCTGAGAGATATTGAACCTAATGGAAACTGTGAGATCTGTAGATTGTCTATTTGTCACGATCCCCTGGAATTACAAATAATTGGTATCTGCATAAATGATGTAAAACTTCAGAAGTGGTTTGAGGCAAATTTACCATACGTACTGACGTAACCAAAATCCCATGGTAATCCCCAGATTCCATCCAAAGATAGATGGATGTTTGATAAAAGACAAGCGGGGTTAATTTTGTCGACCAGAGCATAATTTTTAGTTTGTTAAAAACGGTCCAGTCAGGTAAAAAAATATATATATAAACAACGGCCGCTTGGATTAGTTAAGTCGGTGGATGTCGCCTTGGGGACTTTTTCAGAAGTAGGTAACTCAGACCTTTGGTTAAATCACAGATAATACACACCCAAATGAAACATGATAGGCAAGAGAAGTACGGCTTAATTCAAGTGTTGAAAGATTCATACTTACATTCATGAATGAAAGATTCATTCATCCATGAACTAGAACAGGAGATTATTGCTTATGTAATACGAGATTCACAATATATGGTACGTGAAATATGAAAATCTACGAGTAGATAACATGTTGTATCGTTATAAATACCAGGTAGATGTGCGAGGAAATTATAACAAACAGTGACAAGCATGAAGATAGCTCAATTGTTAGTGAACTGGCTTCCTATTCGGGTAATTTAAGGCTCAATTTCCAGATCAACTGGAAATATATATTTAAAAATGTCATTTGCTGTTTCTATTTCGAAAAAGTCATATCTGTCTATCTATCTATCTATCTGTCTGTCTGTCTGTCTGTCTGTCTGTCTGTCTGTCTGTCTGTCTGTCTGTCTGTCTGTCTGTCTGTCTGTCTGTCTGTCCGCCCGTCCGCCCGTCCGCCCGCCCACCCGTCCGCCTCCTCTATATTCCGTCAGCGCCGAACATGGTGCATAGGACTGAAACCAGAGCTCTCCAGTTCGAACGATGTGAGGTTACTGTGTGTGATTCTTGTATGTTATTGCGACCCATAGTCATTCCCTCTTTGATGGTTGTTCTGCGAAGAGTCTCTCTCTTGGTCTTCGTCTTTTTCTTTTGCCATCTGATACACATTTTAATGCCTGTAGTAGCAGACTGTTTTCATTCATTCTAAGTGCATGTCCGATATAGGTCCATAGTTTCTTCTTATTGTTGTAGAAATATATTGCAGTTTGGTGTCTTTCCCTTACTTGTGTGGTTGACTTACACCTCTATGCACAGGTAGAAATAGAATGTCATGCAAAAGGTAATTGTTGCTGAAGACAAACAAAGGTATATTGTGATGCTCTTGGTGAACTGGATGATCAGAGATGATAGCATATATTGATGGATTAGTTGAACTCTAATGTTATTGTTTCTGAAATTATGGAATGATGTACTTTGTGAAATATGGGGTTATTGTTTCTGAAGATAAAAATATGGTATCATGCACATTGTGAACTATAGGGTTATTTTTTCTGAAGACAAACATATGGAATGGTGCACTTTGTAAACTATAGGAATAGAGTTCTGAAAACGAAAATGACATAAAATGTTGATAGGTTATAGTTTTAAAGATACTTACTAATAGTATAATATGCGGTAACTTTATATATATATATGCTGTGGGTTAATTGCAAACTTTTTTAGTGACCAGTATAAATGTTACTAGACGTTGATGATGCAATCCTCTGATTTGTGTATATAAATGTCTTATCTCTGATAAATTGTGCCATTAGTTAGTATATTTGTCCTTGTCAAAAGTTTCATAGTAATTCTTAGGAGATGCGTGAAAAGTGCTAGTAGTTTCTGTTATATATTTGGTGAGATGACATTTCTATCACAAAAACGAAACATAAATAAAGAGATTAAGATATGTAGTTCATTTTGTGATTGTAGAATAGGAGATGAATATAAGATCTGGATGCCACACATATCCTGCATTAGATATGCAGCAAATCTTAAACTGTGGTCTGACAAAAGGTAAGTTATGCCTTTTGCAGTTCCAATGATTTGGAGAGAGCACACTGATCATCTCAACAACTGTTACTTTTGCATTGTCCTCCAATTGGGAAGGTCATATCATAGACACAAAATTGGACTCTGGAATATCTAAACATCCCCTCGTCAACACGTTCTGTACGACACGGCGATGACCTATCAGTTCTGAAAGTGCCAGAATTATTTTCAGCTCCTTCAACCGATGAAGAAGAGGACATTAGTGGTCCTGAACTATCAACCTCAAGCGGCCCTGATTTGGAGCAAACTACACCCACTAAACTAGTCTTAATAAACCAAAGTGACCTGAATGATCATGTAAAAGATATGAATTTACAGAAGAACAACGCGGAGCTTTTGGGATTCATATTCCAGCAGGGGAATCTCCTGGCAGAAAATGTTACAATTTCCGTGTATAGGAAACGTCAGAAGATGCTTATCACATTCTTTTCAGACAGGGTGACTTGTGTGCGCGCCGCAACATTTCTGGTTTAATGACAGCCATCAAAATTAATTATAAACTGGAAGAGTGGGGCTTTTTATTGTTTCATCCAAGAACAGTCTTAAAATGTTTTTCTGGTAATGTGTCAATTCCAGCTGATTTTATAAAGCTAAAGTTTTTAATACCATGGCTCTCTTATCAACAGTAACCATGATTGTTAAGAAGAAGTCAGAAATAGGTTTGCTATTGTGTCAAAGAAATTGATACAAATTAAAAACATATAACTGAGCAAAGCAACAAAACTAACATTCCAAATAGCTTACATATTCCCAGTGGCAAATAATGGGTGTGAATCATGGACAGTCACCAACAAAGTGAAAAATAAAATAGCAGCATTTGAAACAAAATTTTACAGAAATCCTCAGAATATCATGGATCAAAAAATCACCAATATATCCATCCTGAGAGAAAGGAATGTAAACGAACTCTGGTTAAACATCAAGGTTCTTTCTAGAAATCTACAATATTTTGGCCATATCAAAAGCCATGACAGAATACAGAAGAGAATAGAGGGGATAATGCCATGGTGACGAACAAGAAGCAGACCAAGAAGAAGATGAACGCAAGACATCAAAGACCACCTGAACATGGCATTAACAGAAATAGGAAGACTGGCTCAGGATCGACAGAAGATTCGAAAGACTTCGATGACTGCTAAACCCTGTTCAGGATATGCTACCTGATGATGAGCCACAATATATAAAGCTGAAGTACAGGGATTAACTGTTCACCCCAGAGAATGAAACAAGCATACATTATTTATATTATTGTAATGTAAATTAATCATTAAATTAAAAAAAGAGCCCCTTGGTGAATTCCATTATATATGAAATCAGCATGTCAAAATCAATAAGAAACAGTTTGTTTGAATTCTGGTATAAATAACTTATGAAAATTTGTTGACAAGTGTTATTTTTTCTGAAGAGAAATGAAAGTATAGAATGACGCTCCTGGAGAAATATAAGGTTTTTGATTCTGAAAGATGAAAATATAGAATGATGCATTAAGTAAGCTAATAGAATAAAATATTGCCGGACAATTCTGAGTACCCTATTGCTTGTTGCTGCATGAGCAACTAACATGTTACTAGCCAATGGAAAACATGAAGTAGCCTTTAGCAGTGATGCGCAATATGGTAGTGTGGGGGGGGGGCGTATTGTGTCGATATGTCACGAAAAGTCACGCAGAGTGTTAACCTTTAGCTGTCTGGCATGTCATCCAGTAAGCCGCGGTTCTTTGTCTGTATGTTGTCTGGCTTTCTAAATCTTTTCTTGTCTCTTATTTCCCTGTCTTCTACCAACTTTATTGTTACATCTGAAATCAAAACTTTATTTTGTCTTTTAAAGCATTCCTTGTTAAGAACACATTTTTGTGCATATGTAATAAAAATTAATTAAGATATTGTCTTACACCCATTTTGGAGCATAGCACAACTCATCTAGCAAATATTCACATTAAAAAAAAAGCTGTTCGTACTTTATATTTGTTTCATCCTCTATGAACAGGAAATCTGTACTTTTAAGATTGTGGTGAAACATCACTACAGATTGTTAATCGCATTAGAGTTTATTTCCTGGAAATTGCATTCCTAGCCTGCCAGCACTCAACATGCAGCAAGGCTTGCACGTCAAGAGATAATATTGCAGGCACAATTACCATGACAATCATAGTGATTCAACAAGAATTAATCACTTCGTCTAAGGTACACTATTTGCGACCACAGACACATTGGAAGTGTTGCAAAGATATATCAGCGTAAAGAAAACAGTGGGGTCGGTTCTGCTACCTCCTTTCACAGCAATGAATCAAACTGACACAGAAGTTGGCATTTATTGGAATATTCCTTGTGCCTCTCGCCAGGAACAATAGGCATTACCGATTATATTACTTCGGTAATTCCCGCAGTTGCTAATCCGGATCTGTCAGTGCCTGGCGACCAAAGCTTAACAACACAGTTTTAAGTTTTACGTCTGTGATAAGTTGTCGGTAACAAATAACAATTGCATAGCTTGTGATGCTCTTTGTGAATAGAGTTCTAATAATTAGTGGTTCTTAAATTAGCTTTCTCATTCGTTGATACTGTTTGTTAAAAGTTTATCATTCCTATTCTTGGTCAGAATGTTGACGTATAAAACATCGCATTAAAATGTGATCAATAAACACAAATTAAAAACTAAAAGTTCTTTTAACGAAATAATATACTGCACGATGAGTGCAGAATTTTCTTAACCAATATACGTAACTTTTATTGTCTTAGTTACCTGCTAAATTCCAAACGGTCTGAATTTTTTTTTTAAACACACACTTTCATCTCTTTCAAAATAGAAAAAAATCCATATAGTGTCTTCGTTTTCATGTATATTCTGATGTTAACAGATCTATGGTAGATCAGTAAAAGGTACCTCAAACACCATTAGAGTAGCACTTCATTTCAATAATACGTCTATCATCATAGCTAGCCACACTTCTGTCCGCCCGTCTTCTGTGAGTCTCTCTTGCTCTTTTAAGTGTCATTTTAAGATAGTCTTTTATGCCTTGTGTCCATGAATTCTTGAGTTTGCCAGTCTTTCATACTTTGTCTATAACTTCTCAAATGTGTCAGCCTTTCAAACCTTGTCCCCATCAATTCTTTTGCTGCCTGTCTCTCTTACTTAGTCTCCATCAATTCTTGAGTTTCTTAGTATGTCATACCTTAGTGTCCATTATTTCTTGTGTTTGCCAGGCTTTCATACCTTGTGTCTATCACTTCTTGGGTTTGCCAGTCTTTCATCTCGTGCTTGCCTGCGTCGCATTTATATTATCCATTTATGTAATTTTTTTTTTCAGATTGTCCTGACTCATAGTTTCTTGTCATTTTGTGCCCATTAGTTACTGAGTGGTTTTGATTGCGTTTCCTATTGTTTCCGTTGCCTTTCATTATACACTGTTATACCCCTTTCTACCCATTACGCTTTCAAAAGCGTATATATTAGATGAGGCAGTGATACCCTCCCTGTGAGAAACTATGTAGTTTGGCCATCAAATCTAAACCGTTATATAGAGTGTTGCGATAGTATACACACGATCAAGCTAAGTGTACAATAATTGAGTTGGATCGGAGATGTAAAATAAATAGAACCAAGAACTTCCTGGAATGGAAGATGTAAGAGAGAAACTTGAGTTTTTAAACATTCAAGAAAATTAACAAAGTTGTAGAACATTCTTCCTTGTATAGTCTAGCTAATATGCCCTGTGCAATTGGTTGTAATGTCTTTCCGCATCCTTTTATTTCGTGTGTTGTCAATAATTTAAGATATTATCTCCCATGCCATAATGCCAGTGTGTCTAGAAACTTCTCTTGTTCTTCATCTACCCTTCTTAAACTTGCATGTTGCAATGACGTGTTCCATCTTTCCTCTTTTTATCATATGTCCAAAAATGTAGACTTTTTTAAATGCGAGTTAGCAGCTTATTTTGAATTAACTTCTTTCAAGATACCGCGATTACACTTTCCATGTTATTCTCATAGGTTGTCCCAACTCCTTAGGCGCCTCCTACGACATGCCTGAAAAAAAAAATCAGTGGTTCTATTCTTTGCAGCTTGAACTAGAAGTCCTGGTCTTTGTTACCACACGGACTATTAGAATGAAATAAAGATGCATTAAAAATATTCCAATGATTCACATATTGATAATTTACCAGGTAGTCCGCACAATTATAATATTCTTCAATAATTGTGCACATCTCAGAGAATGGTATTCAATTTGTGGGACACATCTGGTGACTAGAATGGATGTAAACACGCACAACACGCTATGAAATTCTTTCTCACATGAAGATTTGGATACCTATCTGGCTAGTCGGGTCCCACTGTCGAGTTTTAGTTTATTACTATATGAAACTATGAAACTATAGACGACCAAGGTGCGTTCTTCTATGACTGCCATTTGATATTCTGTCAGGCAAACGTCTATGTTATCGCCACATCTATACGCCTCCAATTTCCTAGCAAATTTTCATATACAGTTACATACAGCTTTAAGAGTTTCGAACAAATGCATATTTATTGCCGGATAGGATGCTATTATTTATTGTGACAGAATTTTTAGGTCATATGTTAATTCCAGTTATCGTGGTTTTTTTTTTAACTGCTTGGACACCTGGAATGCGTGCTGTATTGTGAATTTTAGATATGCATCTCTATCGTTTCTGTAGGAGATAGTATGTTTGATAATTTTTCATTCAGACAAGCGTTTGTATTCACGCTTGGAAATAGGAAGTTTGTGAAAGTGCAAAAATGTGAACGTTTTTCCCAGCTGACTTAACAATAAACACGCATACGAGACATTCCGTAGTCAGTCACCTATCCTTTGATATGAAATATTATAGGCCTGTCCGTTATGAAAATGTAGAAATGAGCCACAAAAACAAAGTAATGACCGTGTTTAGGTAAATTCTGCCCTCGTCTTCTACCCTCCCCCCCCCCCTTCACTGACATTTTTTGACAAGGGAAGAGTGTGAGAAAGTTTGACATTTGCAGACAGGGGGAAGAGTGTGAGAAAGTTTGACATTTGCCGACAGGGGGAAGAGTGTGAGAATGACATTTGTTGACAGGAGGAAGGGTGTGAGAAAGTTTGACATTTTCCGACAGGGGGATAAGTGTGAGAATGACATTTGTTGACAGGAGGAAGGGTGTGTGAAAGGTTGACATTTGTTGACAGAGGGAAGGGTGTGAGAAAGTTTGACATATGTTGACAGGGGGAAGCTAGTTTGACAGAAGTTGCTGCCAACAGAATTTTTTTTTCTACACAAATTAAATAATGTGAATTTAAATTTTAATTTTAAATCTGCAAAAATTATGTCTTTTTTTTCTAATCTGTATTTTTTTAACACGGTGTACTATAATTACCTGGTATAATTGACGAGGCGGGGGGGGGGGGGGTATGAATTCTTGACAGCTGTTGAAAATGGTGGATGGCTTCAAAACATTTGTAACACATTTCTCTTTTACGTAGTTTATGTATAGCCCACAAAGTCATTTTTGTTGTTGAAATATTGATAAGCGATGAATCTGTATACTGGTGATACAATTTTTATTTTGAAGGGGGGGGGGTGTTTCGGTAATAACTTCTTTCATGATTGAGTCGTGCCCGTCGGATATAGAAGACCTAATTGCTAAACGTAAACAGGCTTTTATTCGGTACTTTTTTGATTATTGTCACGTTTTCCATTGGTTACTATTATATATTTTGAGTAGGCTTGACTATTTTTCTCATGCGATTCCAAGTATATACATATTGGGAAACGGAAAATATGGTAATATTCATGTAAAGTAACAAAAGAAGGCCTCATCAATTCAGCTAGAAGGCCTGTTAGTACTCCGTCGATAGCCACGGTTGAGGATATAGAAACAAATGTATTATTGACGATAATTCCCTGTCAGACTGCTAGTATCGCTAAAAAAAATTACCCACATATAATTGTTTTCCAGCAAAAATAATTACACACACAAGATGAAACCGCAACACTTTCTCCTATTAGATTCTACATTTTACTTTAAAACGTTAATTTGCAGGTTTCGCCGCACCTGTAAGTCTGTTTTCATTGTTGAAATGTTTTAGATTATTTTCATTTTTAAACAGTTAAAAAGCATTTCTTTTTCGAACAGAAGCTTGTCGCTGGTTTCAGTAATCCTAGTTGGACCAGGTCTCAGATATATTTCTCGCCAAAGCGGATGTGTCGGACCATTGTCGCAAATAAAATGGCAACACAACTCTGGACTACATCCTACTGGAAATCTAATAGGTTCATGGTCCTTCTACATGAGAGATCCAGTGGGAGTTTGAGAATGAACGCTGAAGAAGAAAAAGAAAAGATAGTTATATTAATATAAATATAAGTGCACATCGTCTTAGTGTTAAATATTTTTTTTGGGAAAGGTATAAAGCTATTTCACTATTTTGGTGCAATTTGATGTGTTGTGTTTTCCCTAAAGATAATTCGACCCCTGACCCTACATCTCCTAACTGCTGCCCTCTTAATCCTAAATCCCCCCCCCCCCCCCGCCTGAAGTCTCTCATTGCCCCTTCCTCCCCAGCTGACCTTTTCGTCCATTTTGAGAAATCCTGCAATAAACCATAATTTAAAACTGCACCAGCTCATTGATGTAAATCTTACACCAACAGATCTGTATTTGCAAGAACAACTCGGTTCTTGAAAGTAGCGTCTTAAGAAAGGAGAGAAACAAATGAGAGTACGACCAAGGAGAGTAAGACAAAGGGGATTAAAATGAAGGAGAGAGTGATAACGAATAGTACAACAAACGATATTAAAGCATATTAAAACAAAGCAAATGAAAGGAGAGTAAAAACAAAACTGAGGTATAACAGAAAAATATAACAAATGAAGTAAACCAGGTGAGTAAAACAAATAAGATGAAACAGTGGAGCGTAACACAAAAGAGGGTAAAAACAAATAAAAATGAAACATAGAAGAGTGAAACACAGAAGGGTAAAACATAGAAAAATAAAGCAAATGAGTAAAACAGAATATTAAAACAAAGGAGAGTAAAATACAGAAGAGTAAAATAAAGGGTAGCAAAACATTGTAGAGTAAAATAAAAAATAGTAAAACGTAGAAGAGTGAAACAATGGAGAGTAAAACGTGGACGAGTAAACAATGGAGAGTAAAACGTGGACGAGTAAACAATGGAGAGTAAAACGTGGACGAGTAAACAATGGAGAGTAAAACGTGGACGAGTAAACAATGGAGAGTAAAACGTGGACGAGTAAACAATGGAGAGTAAAACGTGGACGAGTAAACAATGGAGAGTAAAACGTGGACGAGTAAACAATGGAGAGTAAAACAAATGGATTAAATCAAAGGAGTGTAAAACTATTTTA
The DNA here is from genome assembly GCA_034231615.1 of Meghimatium bilineatum. Lineage (NCBI taxonomy): Eukaryota > Metazoa > Mollusca > Gastropoda > Stylommatophora > Philomycidae > Meghimatium > Meghimatium bilineatum. The sequence continues at coordinate 84,554,827 of CM067298.1, read as the reverse complement.
CTCATTCAAATACCCTTTTGTCCTCCTCTTGTTTACTCCGTTTCGATTGTCAATTTGTCTTTATTTCAAATGCCTTCTGACCCCCTCTTATAAAGGCCTTTTTCTCTCCCTTCCCCTTTTCTCTTGTATGTTTTTTTGTCCTCTTGTGACAAGAAGGAATGATGATAACACAAGGTGCATATATTAAAAGATATAAAGATATCAAGTATTTTTCCGTTTTCTGATTTTTGCATAAGAAATTCGCATTTAATTTTCATAGCAACAACATTGTTAATGGAATCAAATTTATTAGAATTTGTGTTGATTCCACTTGCTTGGAAAATCGCACATTAAAACTCTCAGTAGTAACCGGCCTGCGATATGTCAAAACAATGTATCTAGTTTATCACTGCTGTCGGTAAGAAGTTCACAACTAACGCTTATACGTTGTTAACAGAGCGAGTTGAGCGGAGATAACCTTTCTTGGTTCTCTGACAAATTCTTTGATCTTTCTGGAATCTTCGCAAAGTGCTCGTGATATTTAAAAACATTTAACGTTAGACATGTATAACCCCACTGAAGTTGAAGTTATGTAGATATTTCCGGAAATAAGTAGAGTGTGAAATACGATATCCTTCCTCCCAGGCCAATTTTACTGGCCCAGCCAAGATGATTTAACATTACTGTATGCACTGGTCCTGAAGTTCACAAATCAGATAACAAGTTGTTACAAGCAAGCCGTAAACAACGATGTTAAACAGTGATAAAGTAGAAATATTAAATCACAATTTTTGAGAATGCGAGTTCGACACGTGTTAAAAGTGACAGTTGGGAAGACAGTGTATATATCAAGTGACATATTCTTTCCAGATCGTTGTCGTCTTCGTGGATACTCTGAACACCTCTCTGTTCCGGGCACGCAGACCTGCATTGGCCAAAGACATGTGCATACATTCTTTGATGTCGCTGGTCTATGGTCTTCTTGGTCTTCCTCTTCTGCTCTTCCCTGGCACTCTGCCCTCTAGAATCAGCCTTTCCATACCATCATGTCGCTTTAAGTGTCCAAAACAGTAACTTTCTTCTTATGATGATATTTAGAAGCCAGCCTTCATTTAGTTTCAGTTATTTCAAAACTTCAATGTTCTTCTTTTTCTCTGTCCATGATATTCGTATGATCTTTCTGTAGACCTCATTTCAAATGAATTTATTCTTTTGGATACTGTCTTGTTTAAAGTTCTCGCATCCATATGTTGTCACTGGGAAAACACATTATCTTAAAATGGTTACGTTAGTGTCGTTATTACTACTTTTCCATAGCTTTCTCATTTGTGTTAATTTGAGTGTTGCAATTGCGAGTCCTTCTAATCTCGACTGAACAATCTCTGGAACTGTTTATATTTGCTCCCAGATATTCGAATTTGTTTACACATTCTAGTTCCACACTGTCTATGTTGATTATTGGTTTGATCTTTGTTTTGTATGTTGTCATAATTTGTTTTCTGTAAGTTTAAATATCCATTTTGGATCTCGCTGTATTTCTTTGTTGTTGTGATTAGCTGTTTCAATCCCTCAGGATGTTTAGTAAGAAGGACTGTGTCATCTGTATATCTTAGTTCTGAAATCTTATACCCACCGATATTTATTGGATGAAACTCATTTTCCTATCTCTCCACACGAAATGATCGGATTGATGTTTATGTCGGCATATTTTAATATGAGGATAGGTAACTAAAGTTTACCTTCTTCATCGTTCTTCAGTCAGTCATGCTGTTACAGCAACAACAACGATAGTGGATTCGACTCTAGTGCTCTAGAATTAACCAGGTTCGAAAGTAATGCCGTCTCAATTGGCCTTCCTTCCTACCGCCTCAATACTTTGCATGCTTCGTGTGGACGGGCAACGAAAATCTCGGGGAAAATCTAATGCGTCACGTTAGAAGGGTGATTCTCAATTTAGTTCATATGCTCTATATTTGTCGATTGTCGTGAACTGAGATTCTGACACAAGTATTTGTCGATTGACAAGAACTGAGATTCTGCCTTAGTAAATAAAGTCCTAAAGAGAAATTTGAAAGCGGCGGTAAGAGACTCAACTTGCCATGCTGAGTGTGGTTGTCGCCTGAATGTACCACTGTGTTCAGCATTGACTCGCACTCATACCAGCAATAAAACAACGAAACTTCTCACCTCGACGCACAGATCTGTCAGTGAACGCGAAATGAGCCCCGGTTTATTTGGAGGCTTGCTTTACCGTGGCCCAATATCTACATACTTCCTGACGCGAGTGATTATTAAGTCTGCCATGGTCTCATCAATTGAGTGTTGTTTTTTTCTCTTGCAGATAACGTCAATACTGTAGTCACATCTTCAAATTTCTTTTCAGCCTTGCCATCCAAGATACGCCTAGCTTGATTTTAGTTCTATAAATCATGAACATTCACTATTTCTTAGGTAGTCTTATTGTTTTCTCTTCTGGAGTTGGCCATTTATAATGTATCCATAATTTGAGCTATTATTCACAATCATTTATTATTAGCTGCTATCGCATATTGATGTGTTAGTTGCTGTCTATTGTCTTCATCTTCTTCTGCGTTCGTTCTCAAACTCCTGCAGATTAGCAAGATGTAGTCCGGAGAACGGAATGCGTTGTGTCATGGTTTACAGCATTGCTGCGATCCTATATGGGATGGGACAGCCAAATCCATCCCATAACCTTCTTAGTCGCCTTTTACGACATGCGTTGAAGGTAAACAGTGTTGCTATTCTTTGCTCCCCTTATGGGCCCGTCGGGCACACGGGCGGCCTGGCTATTGTGAAGTTGTTATATTTCACGAAATATGTATGGTTGCTGTGACGCATTTGATTTTACACTTGTTCTATTTCGTACGTTTATATATATATATATATATATATATATATATATATATATATATATATATGTATATGTATATGTATATGTATATGTATATGTATATGTATATGTATATATATAAACTTTATTTTTCTTGGTTGAATATTAAACTCCTACATACTAGCAGGTTATTCCAACAAGTGATAACCCCCAAAAAATGAATACTTTATGATAGGATGTACAGCTTGACTGAGCCTTTCGGTCTGACACACTCGACTTCCTTATCGTTCCTTGTTTACTTTGACCCACTATGAGATGGGACAGCCCACCCAAACTATTTTATTCGTCTATTACGATATACATGGCTGGAGACAGTGTTGCTTCTTCTTAAAAGTCCATTCTCAAACTCCCACTGGATCTCTCTTGTAGCAAGGATAATGATCCTACTGATGATAATGATTAGCAGGATGTAGTCCATAGAACGGAAATGTGTCTGTTTTTTAAGTGTTAATGGTCCATTTCATCCTACTTCGGTGTGACAGTGGCGCTATTCTTTACACTCCACATCATACTCCAGTAACACTCGTGCGGATATAATGCTCTAATTTTCTGCCCAAGAAAATTTGTCATAATAATACAGTTGCTCTTTTCCATAAAACTGTATCAATTTCTATCAATCGCTATCACTTCTCTGTTATTACTTGCTTCAAGAACGATTGGTGATACTTAGCTGATAAAAGAAAAACAGAATTGGCTACATGCAGGATTTTATTGATTCTGACAGGTATGACGACCTGCTTTGGTGAATGATAAAGACCTCATAGTGCCAAATTTCGAGTGTGCATCTAACTTTGGCAGAGTGGATGCAATCTGCGACCGGCTGTCATACGTGATGAATGTAGCAAACATTCATTTCTAGCTTTACCTAGCATTATAAATATTCTCATTTTTGTCTGATATATGGAATCCATTCACATCTAGCTCAAACCATCACATCTCATTAATATGACCTAATGTTCTTATTTCTTTTTTTGTCTTAATAAATATTGCCTGAGAAGAATCCATGTCAGATAAGAGAAGACACAAAGTAGCAACGTGTCTTTACCACATAAAAAAAGTACAGGGTAAACTTAATATCTGACATGTACTTGAATAAATTAAAATAGAGTACTATTGCAAGGATGAACTGTCAGAATACTCTGAAACTATGTTTCTATGAGTCGTTTTATCGAAAACTACTATTTGAAACATGAGCCCATGTGAAACCACATCAAGTGGCTTCTATTAAGATCTGGGATATCGTACAGGTCACTTCATGGGATGACTCGTATTATCCATGTTTCTGATCCATAAATTAATTTTAGAATAGATGTATCATTTTATAATTCTCACTTTGATCTTGTTTGTTATTTGTTTAGATGTTAATATTTTGCTCATGTCATTGTTAGCCACTCCATTCTCCTTTTAATTCCTCGTTCACATCCGCTATCATTTGTGATTATGTTTCCGAGATATTAATAATGTTCTACTTGTAGTTTCTCTCCATGTATTTTATGTTTAGCACATGTTCTTCTTTGACTCTGTTGATTATCATTGTTTTTTTTGGTTTTGGAAAACAATTTATCTTATTTTTTAACTTCTCTTTTAAAAACATTGACTGAAAATGTAATGCCAATATATCGTCTAAGTTGTTTATTTATGTGCAGAACTTATGTAATATTTATATTTCACGATCTTTCCTAGTCAAAATTGTGACTTTCTTGTGACTTTATTCCTACCGAAGATCTTTTTCTGTGATTTTATTTCCTGCCCCCATAACTAGTTGAAGTCCTTTTTCCTTTGAGAGGTTTTTCCTTGACCTTTTTGTAACTTTTTTCTGTGACTTTTTCCCTGTGATTTATTGCCGTTTACAATATTTTAGTGTTAAATTGAATACCAGATAGCAAATGATTGCAATGAATATAAATAAAACTCCTACGCGTAACAAGCATCGAAGAAGACATGACTGGCTCTCAACAACATTAAATAAATAAACAGAGGAGCATCACATCGCTCAAATTGGAGAGCACTGGTCATTTTCCTATGTGCTCTGTATTCTCCAAACTCTACTGCCGTGTGTTAACATGCATAAATAGTGAAACAGTATCAACAGTAAATCATACTATAACTCAATTTATTCATATGGTAAATTCTTGAGACTAACGGGAATTGAACCAGGTCCATTATAACGGCACCAAATCGCCTTGCAAATAGAGTAAACGGGATTTTCCATACTTGACTAACTATAACATTCAGATGGTAATACAGCCTCCGTAAAAAGATTGGAGTCGTATAAGAATAACCTATTGGAGCGTTTACAAACTGTACAGTGACTAATTTAGCAAACTATATAAGAAGGTGCTGGAAAATTAGCAATAAAAGGAGAATTGTTAAGAAAATTTTGGCATATAAAAAAGGAACCATGTCGACGACGTTCCTGAGGGAACCTTATTTGGAGTAGAGCAAGAGAGTCACAGATAGAACAGCACGTGGAAAGAAAACATTACGAGATGAATAAGTTACATTTTATTATAATGTACCATCAAGATAAGGGACAAAGTTTTAGATCGACACACAGACAACAGCAACATATACTATACAGGTATGTAAATTCTTCGAGGACTACAAACATTAACACTAGTAGGCACCATTAGCTATCAGTACAATAAATAGCATTACCCTTTTTGTAAACATAAATAGCACCTACACAAAAAAGGTTGCTTCTTATTTTTTTCTATAACTACTGTACTTGATGCTTCATACTTATATTATGCATTTATCCATGTTACATTTGAAGTAACCTCGTATCTGTTTATCTATTATTTATGTTCACACGTAAGCATAATGCCCACCGTATAACTGATGCCTAATGGTAGGAAGTAGTGTTAAATATGTGTCTGTGGTTTTCAAGGAATTTACATACCTTAGCAGTGTATGTTGCTGTTGTCTTTGTATCAATCGAATTGTCCAAATTCATAATAGCTTGAGAGCATACACCATGAAAGTCCTGCCTAAAAGAGCATTTTTTTTAGATACTGACTGATCAAACTTGAAGACGTGTTGCGAGGCCAATAAGTATCAAAATGAATGGATCTGGCTCAAATCCCAGACGTTGACTGATTTTTTTCTTTTTATTGTCTTAGGACGCAAAGTATAATAACAAATAATTAACGAACAGCTCGGAATGGACGAATTATTCTAAATGGGTTTTTAGAATAATCCATCAAAGCTTTTTATTAATTTTGGTTTGACAAAATGCATATTTTTTTTTTACTTTTTGCAGGTACCTTGGCGTTGCCAGTTCTTACCAGATTCTAGCAGATGAGGTTCGACATAAGCCTGACACAGCGTGTTCCAATTTACAATTCCTTCAGCCACACCAAAGAGAAATATGCAGTCACGACGGCAAACTGCTTGACGTGATACGTAAGGGTGCAGCCATGGGGATAGAAGAATGCCAATATCAATTCCAGGACAGAAGATGGAACTGTACCACTTACAACAACACCAGTGTTTTTGGACCAGTATTACATATCAGTGAGTATACCTTTTATTTTCACTTTTGTTGTCTATGGGGTACTCGATAATGAAATTAAACAAAAAAGCCATTGGATAGCAAAAGGTCTTGGACAATCCTCAGGTGATAGGGGTGCACAATAATAGGGGTGCACAATGATAGGGGTGCACAATGATAGGGGTGTTTTTCTCAGCCTCAATGAGTATGAAGCAAGCCATGGACACTATAGTGTGTTTGCACATCTTCGGATGCATAGTACAATGATTTTATATCTCTCTTGCTCTCAGCCTCATTCCAAGACCTTCATTGTTTCTCTTATACATGCGCTCTTAAGCCTTCACTGTTTCGTGTGTCCTCATAGCAATCAACAAATAGTCTATTTCATTGTTACAGTGCATAGCTCTCAGCACAGTCATTCATGTAAACTGATATATTATCCTCCGGAGCGCATAATTTTCCAACAGATAGAAGGAATGTAGGAGCTCAATGAGAAAATAATAAACAATCTACGATATGCAGATGACAGTCCTCTTGGCAAAAAATTGCAGGAGTTACAAAAACTGAAAGACAAGTCGACAGACAAAATCAAGCAGAGATTATGGACTAGATATTTACACCCAGAATGCAAAAGCCAAGATAACCAGCAAAAGAGCAACAAATGCTATTAAAATATGCATGGCTAGACTATTGCAACAAGTACCAATATACCAATTTATCATTAAAGTACCACTATATCATTACCAATATACTAGTCACGTAATGACAGACACTTGTATATGGGAAACAGAGATTAAGAGAACAATATATATATGGCTAAAAAGTATTTTAAATGACCTGAAAAACTACTAGCATACAAATAAATCACAAACAAATTAAAAATGAGAATTAAAAATTGCTACCTCTACTCTAGATTAAAGTATAGCTCAGAAACATGGACACTGAACAAATAGCTAGAAGAGAGAATTATGATAAGTTAAGTAAAATGCACTTCTTATGCTGAGGTACGCCCATACCAGCTGCGAATTTTATCAGAGCTTTTAACCATCAAATATATTAGAGGTCGCAGCTCTGGTAATCTAGAATTTATGTTACCACTAACTGATTGCGGTCTTTAATATGGTCGGATATATTCAAGAATAATGTTTAAACATGCCGTTTACATACTCGCATAGATCTACTTCTATTTTACATCAGCACATTGACTCATTGACCGCTGGATCAGTAACCAACCAACCATTAGTGAATATTTATATCTAGCACATACAACACTTTCAATCAAATAAAATAAATTAAATCATTAATTGAAGTAATTTTCACTAACTGAAAGCATTTATGTATGAAATATTCTGTATGGAAAGTTATATTTCACACATACAACACCTTTCATTATTAGTGAACATCTATACATATTAAAACACTTTTTATTGTAGGTGATATCTATATTGCACACTTTTGATTGTAGGTGATATCTATATTGCACACTTTTGATTGTAGGTGATATCTATATTGCACACTTTTTTTTATTGTAGGTGAATATCTATATTTCACACTTTTGATTGTAGGTGATATCTATATTGCACACTTTTGATTGTAGGTGAATATCTATATTGCACACATACACACTTTAAATTGTTTGTGAAGATATATATTACGCATACACTACTGTCAAATGCTATGAGGGCATATTATTCACACAAATATACTTTGAAGTAATAATTACGATATCATATTTCTGATAAAATGCCAGGAAAGATATTATTATTTAATTATGATGCTTTCCAATAAAATACTTTCCTATAGTAGTGAAGATAGAGTATCCATAGGGAGGATACTTGTCATTGATACTTTACATCTCATTTTTCCCGTTCATTTCATTTCAAATATTTGTGCTTTAATATTCATTAGATTTTCTCTTGTGAATTGGACAAACAAGTGAGCGTTCTCTGATATATTCTTGAGTATCGTCTAGTAGAACATCAAAGGCTCTTTCAAGCTTCATGCAGAGCAATGATCATGTTCTTCATCTGGTCTTTCCTCATTTCTCACTGCTATTCAACCTATTTTCAACAGCAATTACATAGAACAAATTTAAGTTGTATTCACACTCGCCACATCAAAGGTCTTCGCAGAAGAGCCCTAAACATTGGGAGTTGCCAAGACTTGCACACGTCTCACTTCAAAACAATGGACTTGCCTATTTGTAGAGAAACTCAAGAGGTTTATGTCCGATAGTGCAATTGAGAAATCTACAGTAAACGCACAACTAAACATTGCTGTTGTTCGTTTTGAGAGAGCTCATTTTTCCACATTCAGGTGTTAAACATAAGTCTTACTAACACAAACGCTTTTAGCGACTCTGTGAGCACTTGTATGGGATAAACCAACCGAAATGTTTGCTCGAAAACCAATTCTCCAAACCCAATTTCAAGGACTGAATAATGTTGAAGTTATAGAAAAGGTCCAAGTGTGTGCCCAGAGTAACTTGGGAGACCAAAACCGGCAACAGGAATATGTCATTTTACAGACGGGAAATAATTCTTCCCGACCTATTGTTTGCACATGTTTGTGTAGAAACAGGGAGGATTGACAAGTTTTAGGATCAAAGGAAGTCTCACAGGAACTGTTCTTGTGTATTCTACAAAATTGAGTGGAAGTGTTTATGCATCACATCTTCTATTTTCGTTTCTTTGCGACAGAAGATTATTTGAAAATTGTTAATGTCTTGTTTTAAAATCAATTGAATGGAAGCCTTTATATACTTTGAATTAGCATTTATTCGATAAGTTTATTACGAGGCTGACAGAGTCGTGCCACAGACAAATGGAGGACTTAATCCCCGATTTTACAAACAGCAAATATTTAATTTAATCTTATCAGGCAGGTATTAGGTATTAGATATGTGGATTATCCTCTTAGCACACCGGACATGTCCATAGGTGATCAGATCTTCTCTGCAGTAAATCTCTCAGGACATAGTTCTTTGTTGGTTCAATACCCTTTTTGAAATCATTATTAGTGGTTCTCTACTGGCCACGCCTATCCTCATTCCCAATTCGCGCATTCTCGAAATTGACTCATGCTCATTCATGTCAACACCATGTCACGAAGAGCACTGGTTATATCTGAGCTGTCCATAGGCTTACCATATGTTATGGCTGCGAGGATAGCTAATTGTCGGTCTATTGGTTTTCCTCCATACCCGCGTGTACGGGGACAAAAATAAGCATGATTTTTCGCTGCAATGTCCGCATTTTTGCTCTCTCTTAATGACTCCACCCATTCCCTATGCACATCACATGGTTTTGGCTTTCTAAATTATATTCATTGAGTAACTTAGTATGCACGCACGGGAATAAGCGTGCGATTCCAGCCAGTTTAGTGCCTGCGTTAACGGAAATACTTCCATCGTTAGACTGCTTGTTCTTGCGGTAAAGGCTCTACTGGTTTCGAGTATTGTTCTACCTTGTAATCTAGCAGTAAAGGTTCATGAGCATCGCTGGTGGCGGATGACCAACCCGTCCATGTAAATCACAACATCTGTGTCATCGGCATGTTCGCAAACGAGTGCCTTGATCTCAGCATACACGCTCAAAGGGCTATGTCCCTACACTCTCTATTGAGCGTAATGACGGTCTTGACTGTCTCCTGCGAGACCTGGTAATAGATATCTGTTCCTTGCCAGAAGTTATGCCTTTTGGGGCGCCAATCTGTTTGATAGTATCATCGATGCGACTCATCCCCGATTTACCTCTCTTGAGACGCATGTGGTTGCGTCTGTGGGTTTCACCAATGGCCCACTAGACATACCATCCATGCAACAGAAAACTTTAGTGGATGACATGCCGTTATATTGAGGTTATCTTCTTATAGAAGCTTCATGGCATGTCATCTATACAGTTATGATTATGTTTTGTTGTTGAAATGTTTTCCATGTTTGCCTGAATATATATGTATGCACCCTCTGTGGTTGGGAGGGAGCCAGAGATGTACTGTGCAGCAATTAGGAGGAGGAAACTGACATCACTGTTTTTCCTATGGCTAAGGCCCATCATAGAGGCACAGTGACTCAGAACGTGACAATCCTTTTGACTTGAACATTTGGTTGCATGCCTGGAGCTATAGAGAAGTTTGGCATAACCAGTAGTCAAATGGTGGCGGGGAATGAACACAGTGAATCCTATCTTGGCTACAGTGGCTAGGCGAAGTTCATAGGTTGAAACCTACCTTCCTGGAGGTGTGATAGTTATTCTCTGGCTTTGTTACGGGGTGGGCCGAAAATCCACAGACTTCTCATCAATATAATGCCATCTAATGGCATTAGGTCAAAGGGCATGAGCCCATGGACCGCTGGATCAGCAACCAACCAACCAACCAACCTCTCTTGAGCATGCTTTCTTCAGACGAGGAAGCTCACTGTGTAGTAAGTTGTCTGTGTTATAATACTCTTGGGGTATGCATGGGCATTTCATATATCAATTGTGTGAGATATGCTTAGAAAATCTAGGAGGAACCTCACAGGGTGTGTCTCTGGTGCAACCAAGGATTTCTCACATCTCTTTATTTTGAATTCTCTCCAGTCTCTCAATATGTGTGTGATTGGCGGTGATAGTGGCACCTATTTAATGACAGCGAGGACATGAGACTCATAAAGGATTACGAACTGTGATTGTTCTTTATCAGCCGCTGCCATGACTCTTAGTGATGAAAAACTCTTGCTGTCCTTTGCGATAACATTATCAGTGATTATGGATTAGAAACTAGCTTCCCAGCACGTGGGACATTCCCATAAGTACTCCGCCCTCCGTTCCAGCAGCCATCTCTTGGGAGGGGGGGGGGTACTTTTTATGAAATTCTTTTTAGAGATTGAGGGCGGGACAATTTTTACATAATTAAGCAGAGGAAGCGTTGTTCCTTAATTCGTGACAGTTTGTTGACACAGAGGTGGGAGTGTCAAAAATTGTAGACTTAGTTTATGGTCATTCAGAGATCTTTTGTAATGCAACGGTGTGTTAATGTTCACGTAGACTTTCCTATTGAGTTGGCCATTTTCGCGATATTTTTCTTTATAGCCACGTTGATATATTGTTCTTAAATGTCCACATAAATATAGATCATCGCTATTTTCTTGTCCTAAGAGGAGCTCATTTGTTCTAATAAAAATCACTTATAAGACACATTTCGATCTATTCTTTGTCATCTGTGTACTCATAGATTGACATATTCTTGTCTTGATGGGGGAGAAGGGGGTGGGATTAATTTCTAATAAAATCAACAACATATGAATTTATTCTTTGCCATATTTGTCAATATAATATTGATTATAACAAACCACAAAATTGCACGGCATCAAATGAATTGAATCCGAAATGTTCTCGCAAAATATCTGACACATCACCAGGAGTTTTACCTGTGCAGAAAGCAAATTGTCCTCTTGCGATAACGTTGAAGGCTGACGCATTTTGAACGCGAAATCATTTTCTTTCTCAGTTGGAGATCAGTTTGTTTCTTCAAGCACATTTTTCCACAAACAGACTGCCTGTTATTCGTGTCAAACATGCTACCGCGAAACCCGTTCTAAGCAAGTCTATAGAAAGAGTTCTGCACAGGGATCATGTTTATTATGATAGATTTGAATGGGGAGAAAAAGAAAAGGAGATGGGTTGATATTCTTTTGGCCAAAGTGCGTGCCTTTCCTATTGTGTTACTTCTGTGGGTAACCAGTCCGCTTTAACTTACTATATCTCACGTCCACTTGTTTACTGAAGTAATAGTTAAGATGTATATGAATTATAAATGCTCAAGAAATGTCTGGAAAATGTTGCGTTGATTACTCTTTCTGGGGCGTCTCCCGTCGGATATTACGTTTTTTATTTGACAGCTATGCTGTCAAGACAGAGATCTGTTTCAGCATTGAAAATATGTTTTGAAAACCTAGAAATGAATCCGCCACGTGTGTACATATAGTTCTATTTTTTGCTCTAGCAAAATAATGTTATAGCAGGCATTAATCATCTTGCACTAAAATGTACACTTTTACCTTCAACATTCTATACCTGAACTTTTCTTTGCCACAGTAAAGGTATTCTCGGAATTCCAAACTCATCTGTTGTTGACCCTTCATTCGTACCATAATTTTTTGTTTGCCTTCGTTCTCAAACTCCCGCTGGATCCCTATTATAGCTGGACAATGGTTCTACTAGATATCAAGCAGAATGTAAAAAGGAAATGCGTTCTGTCGCTGTCTTATTTGCTCAACGGCCCGATACATCCGTCTTGGGCATTAGTAATCTAGCAAGAAAATTGTGTAGGCCTACTTATACTCTGATCATCAAGCTCGATGCTAATCACAGTCACGCATGATTGACCGTTTTGCTGCTTTTTTTCCAGTCACAAACGTCTACTCATTTTGTTTATCTTTACTGCACATATTTCATTTGTGGAATTTACAATTATTCTCTATTCTATCTATTGCCCTTTCTCTGCTTTTATTGTTAGGCACCGCATGATTGGATGACGATCGGTTTTTGGGTTATGCCATGTTTGGTCTTACAGTTAACTTCGGGTTGTAACACTGAGGATGTTTTCCTAAAACGTAAGCCAGGATATTCAAATGTTCCGCCCTTTATTAATTATTATCTATTTCAAAGAAATCATATTTTGACAGATCTGTTTCATGTACTTATTATAATTACCCGAGGGATATATTCTTACCCCCACCCCCTCTCGTCGGGTCTGCTTGAGACTCTTAGCAAATATATACTTACAGAAATGCGTTAAATGATCATTAACATTTTTTTCCCTCTTCCTCTTACAAATTCTATCGCCGTGAAGATCTTCAGAGATGTGGTTCCAGAGAAGTCACTTGTAATTAGTGGACCGATGGAACAAAGAAAATCGATGTTATTGTCATCATCAAGTGCTGTGCGGAATGGCGTTGGTGATCATATTTCTCCATGTACATCGATCTCTCATATATGTCATCATCTCTGTTAGTGTCGTCAGTCGAAATCATTTAGTTAAACTGTTCAATATCTGTTCTCTTCATTGTTTGTTTGCTTGAAAGCAAATATGTACTCTCGGATGTTTCTGGAAATTTCCATTTATGTGTTCCGAAGCGGACACACCCCATCTTTGACAAACAGAACCAGCGTTGTTTCTATAATACCTTTAGGTACGATCAAACTAAATGGTGCTACTTTCGCTACTTGCAACCCTGACACATCGCCATGGATACGGGGTCGAGTGGGTGGGGAGGGATGGGTGTGCTAATAATGTGCGCTTCGTTTTGTTATGGAAACTTGTGTAATATTTCCTGCAATTTCATGGTTGAAGTAAAAGGCGGAAAGGGGGGGGGTATTCTGTTTACAGTACCAGATATATAGCACAATGTTATCTAATAGAAAATTAGGAGGTTTCATGCCCTCGAACCCCTAGCCCCATATGCACGGGAAGTTATTATTTATCTGTCAAAGATTTAAAGAGTCTTACATATTTTTCTGTCTGCATTAACTAGGTCTTTTAGGTATTTCTGACCAAACATTCATGCACTATATGTTTTTCTGTCTGCATTAACTAGGTATTTTAGTTATTTCTTACCAAACATTCAAGTACTATATGTTTTTCTGTTGTGATCAGGAGTTTGTCGCTCTCCTGCCTGCCCTACCATTCCCTATAGATTCCAAAACAACTGCTGTCTTAAAATATTTTTATTTATTCGTCTCAGTGTATGCTATATTCTGTTAACTACTGCACGTTTCCGGTTATGGAATTGCAGGGAGGAATTTTGTAGCTGTGTGATAAAGGCCGCATGCTCTTGCCATGTCATGTACATGGTGAGTTTTTTTAATTTACCCTCCGAAAGAAATAAAATCAGTCCTTACCGGGGATCGAGCTCTAGATCTCACTAGTGTGACATCAATGCTCTAATCTCTCAGCCATGCTGCACACATGCTATATTCATCTGCATAAATGTCAGGTTTCCTGAGATATGATTGCTCTACCGTATTAAAAACTGTCGGTACTACCTGTTTCCGTTAACGATAACAACTAATATGACAACACTCGTGCCAACGATAGAGATCGCACGAGCGTACTGGGAATGCAAGAGGATATACGACGTTTTATAGGGAGCATGTACACATGCTGTATCCGCATGCTTCCCAGGGTATAGTGACAAGACAATGTACCAGATACTGAAATCCTCACTAGAGCCAATATCCCAAGGTTTCATACAATGTTGAAGTCCTCACTAGAGTCAATATCCAAAGGTTTCATACAATGTTGAAGTCCTCACTAGAGTCAATATCCCGAGGTTTCATACAATGCGGAAGAAGGCTTAACTGAGATGGACCGAACAAGTTATGCGGATGCCTCCTGACAAACGCAGCAAAACAGCTGATGTATGGTGAGCTTCTTATAAAATAACTACTAACATGTGGAGGCACGAAACGCTTCAATGAGTCTCTCTCTCTTTCTTTCTCTCTAAGTTTGTGTTCGATCTCAATTAATGATCACGAATTTCGTATGATTTCCGTCAGAGAGCTTGAAGTACGTTGTGCTACCATTCAATTTGCGACATGTAAGCTTAATACATCCGATTTCGGCATACTTTTAATTCGGGTGAGCTTTCATAGTAGTCCGTGATAGCCTTTCTAACTATCGCCAGGCGACGAATGTGTATCGACTCTACGCTGTGACCGTGTATCGCTCACTATGCCCTTGGATACAGGCCAAAACATGACCCTAGCAGTCTCCAAGGAGGCTGTAATCAGGTATTTAAGCTGTGGTCGTCTACGTCTATCACGCACACACGAGGTGTTCCGCTGCTAGTGAACTAGTCTTGCGTAATTAGACGCATTGTCCATGCTTCCATCGGGTACTGAACCTTTTCTCATCTGTGAATATGATACCAATCTAGGAAGCACTCTACAGTAGAGTTGGGCATAGATCAGTTCGCCCTCTTAGCCGAGGTATAATTTACCGACATCATGAAAACATCGTCCAAAACTGAATTTCAGCACATATTTAGGAACACCGAAAGATTTGATGAGACTTTTCCCGTGAGACATTCTTCTTGGGGGTAACTAGAATCTTTCTCTTGAGCTGAACAATGCTTTAGTTCTGATTTTCATTAGCTTTTCCTCCATTCTATTTGCACATGCCGCTGCCTCTAGCCCTGTTCTGTTCTCTCATTGTACTTAATATATTAGCAAGTTTTACCCCATTAAGGCCAAAACTGGTCGGGCAGTCCCATTCGAGCAGGACCATAGTCCTGCTCAAGTAAGCAGAGTGCTGAAGACGGAGGCATCCAACCAAAAGGCGCACAGATAATCAGGATGCCACGCACAAAACACAATGGAAACATGTCTGTATCTATAAAAAGTTATGGTGCCTGCCCTGTGGCGGACGTTCAGGCAGGGACGGTGCCGGGCCCTATACCTCGAAAGGGCCCAACCTCAGTTACTGAGTCCTTCTCAATTGCCTCGAGGAGCCAGGAGGCATGGGAATAGAGCTACTGGCCAAACAAACTTTAAACGACCAATAAAAATAATGCACTGGAATGCTGCGGGTGTCAACAGTAAAAGAGATGATACAGCAAAAAATTGGAACTTGAAAATGTCCTCAGTGAAGAACAAGTTAATATATGCTGTATCCAAGAAACACACCTCAGCAGCGACATAGCCTTCAAAATCACAGGCTACCAATGCTACCTGTCTGACCGAAAGGACAGGAGAAAGGGTGGAATTCTGACACTTGTTAAAAACAATATCAGCGCATGTCAGCTGGAAGTATATATGGAAGGGGCAGAGTACCAGATGCTCCACCTAAAAACAGACAGTGCAGAATTCCATCTCCTGAACTACTACTGCCCAAATGATAAACCATTGGCACTAGACACAATTCCAGATAAAGAGAGACTTATGGTGTGTGGTGACTTCAACAGCCACTCTCAGAGCTGGGGCTACGATCATATCGACAAGAGAGGTGAGGAACTTGAGAGCTGGCAGGATGAAAATAATCTCATCCTTATTAACCAGCCAGCTGACTCACCAACCTTCTACTTGAGAGCATGGCACACCACCTCTACACCAGATCTGGCATTCCACTCACCAGGCTTGGAATGGAACATCACACGTGTCGTTGGAAAGCAGCTTGGGGGTAGTGACCACAGACCAGTATTTCTGGAAATTCACAATGAATTTACCAAGGGCAGCAGCACACTCACTAGGTGGAACTATAAGAGGGCAGACTGGAAAATGTACCAGCATTTAACCAGTGTTCTAGCTAAGGACATGAACTTGGACAAAGACATCAATAGAGCAGTGAGTGAATTTAATAGATGTATACTACATGCTGCTAGTAAAACCATACCCATGGGGGCACGCAAATATTACAAACCCTACTGGAATGATGAACTGGAAAAGCTGCAAAATGAGATAGAAACATCTAGACAGCAGGCTGAGAACAGACCTAGCCAAGAACATCACAACAAATATCAGCAAACAAAGGCTAAATTTCAAAGAGCCAAGTTACAAGCCAGACGGAGCAGCTGGAAAGAAAAAACAGAGTTGCTGAACCTAGAAAGAGATACTAGGAAATTATGGAAACTTGTAAAACAACTAAATGATGAAGGTACAGGGAGAAATACCAGGATCACACTTTATAAAGATAGAAACATTTTAACAGGTAAACATGCAGCTGATTACTTTGCAGATTCCTTTTCAGAAGACAATAACGTCAAAGTCAGCCCAGACAAACAACAGGAGGTTCGAGAGAACCAGCAAAACATTGGACAAGGCGAACCTATACCTGAAGTCATGGAGGCACCAATCACAATGAGAGAACTGAAGCATGCAATATCCAAATTGAAAATGAAAAAGTCCCCTGGAGCTGATGGAGTGTCCATGAAATGATTAGAAACCTGGGAATTGCAGCAATAGCAAAGCTACTGCAGATCTTTAACACAAGCTGGTCCATGGGTAATGTACCACAGGCGTGGAGAGAAGCAAAAATGATACCACTCCTAAAATCAGGAAAAGATGGCAACACAGTCTCCAACTACAGGCCCATCAGCCTCACAAGCTGTCTATGCAAAACAATGGAACACATTATCAATCTTAGGATGCAGTGGCACCTTGAAAGTGAAAACCTTCTGGTATCACAGCAAGCAGGTTTCAGACAGTGCTACTCTACTGAAGATCAGGCAACCTACCTCTCCCAAGAGATTGAGGATGCCTTCCAAGATAAGAAACTGGTACTAGCAGCATGGATAGACCTCAGAAAAGCATTTGATAAGGTCTGGAAAGAAGGGCTCCTAAAGAAATTGTGAAATTGCAGGGTTAGCTCAAGAATGTACAAATGGATAAAAGCCTACTTGCATAATAGAAGAGCCAGGGTACAATTAGATGGTCGCAAGAGCAAGAAAGTTCTACTGCATCATGGAGTCCCCCAGGGAGGAGTCCTGTCACCCACACTTTTCTTGGTTTACATCAATGACCTAGTTGCTGAACACATGGGATCAAAGTGGCAATGTATTCTGGTGATCTGGTGCACGGAAGAACATGCGACAGTGGCCACTAAACAAATACAAAGAGCTATCGATGCCCAAACCTTATGGGCTAATAGATGGTGCGTCAGCATTAACACAGATAAGTGCAGCACTACACTCTTTACCCTCTCACCAAAACAAAAAGCTGGTCATATCAAGATAGATGGAGAGCTCTTGAAAGAAGACAAACAACCCACATACCTCGGAGTTACTTTTGATGATAAGCTGACATGGAAGCAGCACATAAACAAAGCAACAACAAAAGCCAGGAGGAAGCTAGCTATCCTGAGAAAACTAAGTGGAACCACATGGGGAGCCAGTGGGAATATATTCAGTAAAGTTTACCAGCAAGGCATAAGACTACACCTGGAATATGGTTCAGCTGCGTGGTGTCCTGCATCAAACACCACATTACAAAATCTAGATAAAGTGCAAAACCAGGCACTTAGAATAATGTTGGGAGCAATGAAATCAACACCCATAACAGAGATGCAGAAAATGGGAAGAATGCAAACACTTGGCGAACGCAGAGACACAAAAGTACTAATTCAGGCAGAAAAGTTTCAGTGTATGCCAAGTCATCCAATGAAGGAAAGATTCCAAAATCTAGCAATGGGACGACTGAAAAGAAGCAGCTTCATCCATCAAGCTAAACGACTCCGCAGACAACTTACAGACCTACCTGAAGTTGACAGCCCCTTAAGGTCTGTACCAGAACAAACCCCGTGGAGTGAAAGCCATGGAATGCCAATATACATTCAGACCCATGTGAAAGAAATACTAAGCGAGGACGAACAGAACAGTGTGCAGCGAAGGACAGTCATCCTCAGTTTCCTGGATGAGGAATATCCACAAGATATATGGGTCAGAGTATACACAGATGGGTCAGCACAGAATGCCGTGAGGAATGGAGGTGCAGGTGTATATATAGAATATCCACACAAGCCTAGAGATACCATCAGAACACCAAAAGGAAAATTCTGCAATAATTATGATGCTGAAATCCATTTATGAAATTATGATGCAATTAATGTGACAGCTAAAAAACTGCTGACCTACAGCCTGTGGTATTCCTGACAGATGCAAGGTCAGTGCTTCAAGCTCTCCAGTCTGGAAAACTAACAGACTTGAAAAAACTACTTAGCGAATTGTCTTACCAGTATAGTGTAACCATGCAGTGGATACACTCTCACTGTGGAATACCAGGAAATGAAAAAGCAGACCAACTGGCTAAGAAAGGTGCTGCCGAAGACCAACCAGATATACCAATCACCTGCCATCAGAAAAAACAGATGATCAAGTCAATAAGAAAGCCACAAACGCCAACACAAGATGACTATCATATTATGAACAGACCAGAACAAGTTATAATTCTACGTCTCAGAAAAGGACACAACCGACTCCGCAGGCACATGTATACAAAGTTCAAGATTGGCAACACGGCCATGTGTACATGTGGCCAGGCAGCACAGAGTGCCAAACATATACTTCAAGAATGTTCTGAGCATTAAACGCTGAGGTAGACTTATTGGCCAGAGGAAACAACACTGGAATCAAAGCTCTATGGGACACTGTATGAACTACAAAAGACAGTGAGTTTTATTAAGGAGACAGAATTACAGATATAGACATGTTTCAAGTGAACGAAAGAAGAAGAAGAAGCAAGTTTTACCTTAGACTTGTGCACGCTTTACGATGTTCGTAACTAAGTCTGTCCTTATCGAGACATCGACATTGGCCGCTCTCCAAAGCATCTACATTTCAGCTGACCAAGCTGGAATGCCTTGCGTAATTGTGTATCAACAATGCAACTGCATGCGTTGGCGCAGAAGTATCATAACAAGTCTGAATCTTCATCGCTTGGGAGAGAATGCTATTTGCATGCTACTAACACAGAAAATTACGGATGTAAAGCATATAATTATTCAGACGCCTTAACGTGATGTAATGGAACTTGTCTATTACATGTATATATTATGATTACAATACATTAAATCAAACAGCATCAAGTTAAATGAATCTTTATTTATATTCCAGAGAGTCGAGAAACAGCTTACATTTACGCTATTTCTTCAGCCGGAGTCATGTACAGCGTTACTCGCGCATGTGCAAAGGGTGAGCTAGATAAGTGTGGATGTGACAACAAAGCCAAGAGCCGTGAGCAAGGAGCAGATTTTGAGTGGGGTGGGTGTTCGGACAACATCCGATATGGATCTCGATTCTCAAAAGAATTTGTAGACTCTGATGAGATCAAGAATAATGACCATGGAAGTATGAATCTGTGGAACAATGGAGCAGGTAGAAAGGTACGAACTGTGTTGTTTATGTTTTAATGTTTGTGGGCACCAGTGACGATCGAGACGCAGGACAGCGACAAGAGATCTAGCATACGTGACCAGGGTTAGCTTTGAGCGCGGACACCAACGGGTAGGTTCAGAAACACGTTCTCTTGTACCTCTGGTCAACTATACTATCGATATGGTTAGAAGACGTCCAGTGTTCAGAGGAAGTTGTAACAACACTGAATGTATTCATAACACATGTCGGTTGTATCGGGTCATTAAAATGGTGACACAGCGTATTTCCGTTTTCTGGACTACATCTTGCTGGAAGTAGGAAAGGGACATGACCTGCTATAAGAGAGATCTAGTGGGAGTGTGGGAACTAAAACCAAATTTTTTTTAATTTGACCTGTTTAACCATTTCCCCAGGTAGTCTATTTGACCAGACTTTTTGTTGTTGTTGGAAGCTATGCACTAGTGGACGTATTCCTGGTTATCAATTGCCATCTGGACGTTTCACAAAAATTCTCTTAACTAGGAATGAAACTTTTAAATGTATCATTCTCTTTGCGTATCAGAATGAGTTAATGTTCTATGCAATTAATATATTATTATTCAGGTGACATATTCTTTCCAGAATGTAATCTTTATGGGCGATCTGAATAACTCGCGAATGTAGGCGAGTTGATCTGCTACACCCACAAGCATGTTGAAATACTCTAACAGTCTTTTATCCATCGTGGTCATGGGAGGTCCTTTTCACCTGGCACCAGCAATCGTGGTTTTACTAATTTTTCCATGGTTCTATTTAATATGGCTAAAACTATATCGGCTTTCTTGTTACTTGTAGAATGTTGTTTAGCTGCCTCAGTTCTTCCACATGTAATGTTGTTTAGCAGCCACACATCTTCCACATTTAATATTGTTTAGCAGCCACACATCTTCCACATGTAATGTTGTTTAGCAGCCACACATCTTCCACATTTAATGTTATTTAGCAGCCTCACATCTTTCACATTTACTGTGAATTTTCATAATATTCACGGAAATAATAGTCTGACATGTTTTCAAGAATAAAACCAGTCTCGCTCGTGTGGATTGGGGCCCAAAGGGGGGGGGGGGCAAAGAAAAGGCCTATTGTTACCTGCCATGCATATCGTATAGGAGACTATGGAGGTTTGGCGTGGAGTTTGCTCTCTTATTCATAGTGATCTAGAAGCAATGATGAAGCCGGGCACTTTCTGAGGTTGAAACGCAATCTAGCTGTAAACCATGACACAATGCTTTCCGTCTCCGGACTACATTCTGCTAATCTTCAATTCTTTGAGAACGAACAACGAACACGGAAGAAGAAGAAGCAATGTGAGATGAGTCATTTGTTATGAAGCATGATAAGGAAAGATACAAGTAAATCGTTATAAATCCTAGGCAAAAGATTACGTTTAATATCATGCATTTTAGTTCTGAGGGCCAGAGTTCAATTTCAAGTCACATGTGATTGTTTTTTTAAATCATCATTGATCATCTACGCTGCGAGGTGCGCAGCCGAGTTAGGTGATGGTTAGGTGAAGGGGACAAAATTAAACACTCTTCTCACAAAATCCAGAATTGTGAACCTAAAAATGGTCTTAAAGTACCATCTCAAGAGTGCGTTGCGAATGTTATTTGGCATTTTCCCAAACTGCCGTCTGATTTGCGCACACAGACGGCGTTCATGTCCAGAGGGAACGTAGTCGATAAATCTATTTCCAGTAAATTGGTACATTTTTCTGGGTAAGTAATGGAGACCTGTGTGATGTTAACATCACCTATAGCATCTCCATGCTTACAGAAAAGAAACATGCATTTAGCGCTAATATTCACAAGTATGTTTTATAGATTCGTGTATATTTTAAATTGTATATTTATTTTTTTAGCTTGACTTAAAATTATTAGTTTAAAGTTTGTTTGAATTTGTAATATATATAGGTAGGTAGGTACAGGTTAAACAAATCATCAAGTGATAAGTCCGACTATTCAGTATTACCCGTAGTTTCATTTAGATGTCGTGACGTAGCTGATTTCGGATTAAAAAGTCGCTAGATATGGTTCGAACTGCGCGCTACACACTGAGAGCCTAGGGTCATCCAGGGTCATCCAAAGGTGGCGGGGAGTTCTCGGTGTGTAGCGGGCAGATAAATGGATTCGCAGTAGACTTCGCTTCTGTGAAATGCGTGTTTATCGATATTTCGTTTCGTTAAATAATGTACGTATTTATTTCGTTACACACGAGGCCACATTAGCTAAACCTATACCTATATATATATGTGTGTGTGTGTTTATTAAATTTTAACTTTTATCAGCTAGTTGACGTAAAGTTTACCATATTCTTTTTTTTGACAGACAATCAAAGATGAAATTGATATTCAGTGCAAGTGTCATGGTGTTTCTGGTGACTGCTCCGTAAAGATATGCTGGAGAAAAATGCGTTCCTTCCGCGACATTGGAGCCACTCTGAAACAAAAGTTTGACGGCGCCAGTTTTGTCCGATGGGACAAAAAGAGAAGCAGATTAAAACGTATCACCGGCAAGCAGAAACGACCAACAAAGAAAGATCTGGTATACCTGGCTGAGTCGCCAGATTTCTGCGAATACAATCCAGACTACGGGTCGCTTGGTACCAAAGGCCGTGAGTGCAACAAAACCAGCTATGGACTGGATGGGTGCACGCTGATGTGTTGTGGTCGGGGGTACCAAACCTTAATCATCGAGGAAAATCATGACTGCGACTGCAAATTTTTCTGGTGTTGTCGTGTAGATTGCAAACGATGTACCAAAGTCATAGAAAAACATTATTGCAACTAACGGTTCCGGATATTATTTTAAAGCAAATCTGCGTCTAAAGAAGTAATTTCTTGCAAGCTCACCCTACAGTCAGCTGTTTATATATTCAACCTTTTATCACGAAGATCTTGCAATAATGCAGCATAACATCAAGAAATCTGGAAAGCTCTTCTATCAAAGAAAGCAGCGAAAGTGATTGCAGAAAGCGACCAATAGTCATCGGTCTTGTACGTTATACAGGAAATAAAAGAGTGATGCTAACATAGAATACAACCGCAGTTGTTTAGAGTGTGTCATTTGATTTTTAAAAAACAAACAACACAAACACTGTCTACCTCTGTTAAAAATAAAGTGTTTTGAATATTTACAGCATTGAAATCTGTAATAGTTGAAATTGTCATGGAAACAGTGAGTAAATATTGAAGATGTGTTGGAGATATTAGTGCAGAACACATCTGTGAGGTGCCACATGATTACTGGTTCGTATCTATTGTTTCTAGTAGCAAATACTGATCTACTAAATAGGGTAAATTGTTTTCATTTTTACACCAGAGTCGATCCCTTCAGCAGATAAACAATAATAGGAAGTGTTAATAACAGAAATGAAATAATTCTGTACATTTTATCTTTAAAGCTGAAAATATGTTGACCGTGGACATTGCCTTCATTGAAGACGCATTTCTGATGTCTCTCAGATTTAGTGTTATTGACTGTTAACATACTTACTTATAAAATATGTCTTGTGTGGTACTTTTAGACATGTTTTAGAACTTGCAAATATATTCCTAGAGCTTACAGTTTGTGGCATTCTCCATCGATGTGCACGTTCGCGCAGCTGTGCAGCTTGGAGAAAACGTTGCTGTAGACTTTCTCACATGGCCAGAAAAGAGGCCACAGAGGCCATCAATTGTCGGTATACCATACAGTAGACAACTGTTCCAAATTTGAATAAATGAGACACCTGGTCATGGAAAACAACGCAATGAATGGATTCGAATTTCAGTGACTCCGTTTTGAGTGAAACAAACAATAAATGTTTGCAGAAGACATATGGTTTTGAGATGTTTTTAGAGATACGTCTTAGACAAAATATATATTCACAATTGTTCACTTAAATTAAGAGCACATAATTGTTCCTTATGTCTCAAAAGAAATAATTGTGTACCTTGTCGGACTAATGTGAACTATACAATGTACAGTGCACCGCTTCTATTATATGATAAAATGGAAATAAACATATCCAAATCTGTATAATGTTTCAACGCACGGACCGGATTATTTTGCAGTGACTATTTTTTTGTAAAATAACTTTTACGTAGATTGCATTTCTGCAGTAATAATATAATAGATTTTTTGTTCATTCTAACGCAACTGACACACGTTGAGGTTAATATAATGAAACACATTTTTTGCTATCATGTTTGTTATGATATTGGCATATCTCTTGGTCTATCCCATCAGAAAGACAGCAAATCTCCTTCAAGCTTAAAAGCCTCTTTGATGCAGGCTATCAAAATAATTCAAACGGCAGGATTATGCAGAGCACATCACCGGTGGTATGCCGCTGGGTGATGACAAATACGGGATTAAAACCGTATTCCCCAATATGTCTCAATGGCGTGGAAATGGAACATGTACTAGTTTATTTCTTCCAACCACATGAATCTAATCAAATTTAAACAACTTTTAGTCTGTCTCAAAAAAATGAGAACAACTTTTTAGTCTGTCTCAACAAAATGAGAACAACTTTTTAGTCTGTCTCAACACAATGAAACAACTTTTTAGTATGTTTCAACAAAATAATACAATTTTTGTTGTCTTTCTCAACAAAATAATACAATTTTAGTCCGTCTCAACAAAATGAAACACATTTAGTCTGTCTCAACAAAATTTGAGTCCGATCAAATGTAAAGAATACAGCAAGTAAGAGTGCACTACTAAGGTACGAGACATAATTTATTGAAGGTCCGTTGCAGCCAACCGTTGTTGAGAGATATAACTTGATCAAAGTGAAACGCCTTTTAGTCTATTGCATCAAAATAAATCATCTTTGGTCTATCTCATAACGTGAAATACATGTGGTTTATCTCATCAAAATAAAACACTTTTGGTCTATTTCATCCAAAAAATCATATTTGGTCTATCTCATAACGTGAAATACATTTGTTCTATCTTATCAAAATAAACCACATTGGTCTATCTCATCAAATGCACACCACACTTTCCTCCCTTTCCTTAAATTGAAAAGACTTTTTATGATCACAACAAATGTAAATAACTTTTGGTCCATAAACCAGACTGGAACACATTCAGTCGACAATCGGGCAGATCTCGTGTCACATCCCACGAAATTGACATGTCTCGTGTCACATCTCATGAAATTGACATGTATCGTGCCACATCTCATCAATGCACATCTCATTTTACATCCCGTGAAACTGACATGCCCAGTGTCACATCTCATCAAACATGGACACCTCGTGTCACATCTCATGAAATTGACGGCTTGTGTCACATCTCATCAAACATGGACATCACGTATTACATCCCATGAAACTAACATGTCTCATTTCATATCTCACACATCAGACAGATCCATTGATCAATATGAAACAAAATATGAAAGATCCTTTATTGCATTTCATCATTTTGTCTTATCCAGTTTCTCATATCATTGAAATGGCAGAACTATTTTTTATTAAACGGGCATATTTCCTTCTCATCATTGAAAACAAAAATTATTGGTCTATTTCTTCCGAGCTATGTCTCATTCTGTTTCTTCCAGTTGTAAATATAGTTACATTTCCATAGCAAGCAATCAGATGTACACATTTCTTCACCCCATTTTAGTGTCGTAAATGTTGTATTAATTTAATTAGAAACAACTTACATTCTAGCATTTAGATTATGAAATTTTGTGTGTGAAAATGTAAATCAAAGTTTATGAATTACGAATTTTGTTTAAATAAAAATGTCCTCTTATGATGAGGTACGCTGCTTTCAACCGCGGACGTCAGTCCGATTTGGTTATATAAGAACTTTGAACCATATAAAATAATGAAGACTGGTTCGTCGAACTACAGCCTTCTAAATTGTGAAAAACTGTAATCACACGAGGTTCTTAAACTGGGATTCGAGGACTCTCTAAAGCAGGGACCGGGAATCCATGGCTCGCGAGCTTGATGTGGCTCTATTGATGGCTGCATCTGGCTCGCAGATAAATGTTCGATTATAAAAATAATGTTTCTTTAAACTCCTTTGATCTACATATTAATTGCATATCAATATTTCATTCTACAAATGAGCTAAAGTCTACTGCAGCTCAGCATCAGAAGTCGTATTAATGGTAAGAAATACTCATTATTGATTAGCAACAGCATAACAATGTTATTAAAAAGAATTCAGAGACATAATTATTGTACTTTTAGTGTTGAAATTACACAAAATGCACACATTTACTTGAATTTTAGTTTTAAACATAATGTATGGCTCTCACGGAATTACTTTTCAAAATATTTGGTGTTCACGGCTCTCTCAGACAAAAAAAGGTTCCCGTCCCCTGCTCTAAAGCGTCCGTGAAGACAAAGAAATATTAGGAAAGTTTACATTGATATTTTGAGCAGGTGAACTCACCCAGAATTTCGGAGTGTTCAGAGAATCCATAAGGAAGACTACGTTCTCTTAAAGAATATGTCACATAATGACGACATTGACAATAAACAGATAAATGAACAGACATATTTGTATTGATTGATTATTATAACAGATTACCATTACATTTTCTATTGCAGACATTATAACACACAGATAATTCATATCTGAAAATTGTCATATATGGGATATTTTGAGGATCCGAAGTGGAAAAATATTTAAAATGAGTCAGCAGCAGAAACAATTTTTTCCATCAGGGGTCCCCGACAACAGAATGTTCAAGAACCTCTGTTCTTTACAATTAAGACTATTTGTGCTATTTCTATTGTGTTAAATTGCGTAATTATCTCTGAACTTTGACCTCTCGCAAAGTGCAGTTACATAGCAAATCAATTAAATTACTTCAGTACCGAAATTCGTGCCCTCAATCCAATGCAATATTATTATAAACTATTGCAGCTATTCATGTAAAACTTTGCGACCAGCCTTAGATAAACAACATAGTTACACAAATGATGACTATATAATGACAGACATCTTGGATCGTACACATCAGCTAATTCCTTTGATGTTTGTGCATATTACAAGATGCTTTGACAAACATTAGATTTGAGTTACAACTCAACCTCATGTCACGTAGGCTCGAATGTGGAGAAAATTTGTTAAAGAATTATTGTGAAATATATTCAATTTTACACTTGAAAGTACATAATATTAGGAAGACTAACTTGAAGTCATACGGCACGGAACATGTGTGGGGGGGGGGGGTGGTCCATAAATTACATCAACCAACAAATGGGAGGAGGGGAGTTTGAAAATTGAGTTATTGACGGGGGAGGGGGGTTTGGGGTGTACGAGGTTTGGTATATTGACACCAATAAAACGGTCTTTCATACACCAATTAACTTGTTTGAATTTTTTTTTTAAATACAATTCTGAACAAATATATCTGTGCATCTTTTATGGAAATATTTTGGGGTGGAGGTGTTGACATAATAAAGCAGGGGCATCCCTGAATTGTTGGTAAGATACTGATAGGTGGGAGGGGGGAAAATGCCCCAAAATTGTTGACGTCATTATGTAGCCCCTTGTTTATTCACACAACTATTCTCTTATCGAGGAACTGATGGTTGCAATGATGGTTGTGAAGTAATATAACAGCATCAATCAGACAGTATTGTACTTTTGTTAACTGTTAATTTGAAGTAATCATATATTAGTCCATATATTTTAGTTTAGTCTGTTGTATTAGGTGTTTGCACTATTTCGTTATCAATGTTATATGCTTTAACAGCGCATCAATAGTAGGAAAGATGATTGAAATAATAAGATGTGTGTACAATTACAAATACAGTAGGTGCCGAGTTTTGACAATATCATTTATGTTGTGAATTTCTCAATTTGAATTGAATGATTACAAAAGGTTCTCAACTATTGTTTGGCTGAATCACGCACAGTCCCATCTTTTTTACAGTATTCTTCAACTCTTTCTGCAGTACATGTTCGTCGCTTTTCTTAAAGTGCGCAGTTTTTTTATTGTGTATCATGTGTCGTGATTTTTATATCAGACATTTAAAAAATGGTGGCTTATGCAGTCACTTATCCAATAATGCTGTATTAGTTTAGGGTAGTACTTACGTAAAACACTAGGTCAATTATCTTTACAATAAAGCTGTATTAGATTATGGTAGCAGTTACGTAAAACACAAGATCAATTATTTTTTCAATGAAGGTTAACTTGGTTACAGTGGGAATGATAATTTGGAAATCAAATAGAAATGTGACGATGCTCTTCAATGAGTCTGTCAATCTGACAGACTTTTGTTCTCATTGTGTTCCTCTATAAAAGAAGTCCTATCTCTGTACTGCTAGCATGCGATGGAATATTGAGTTACCTTTTGTATTTTGGGATTTTCCTTCTCAACATTCTGTCGTGAATGACATTCTTTTATCATAGATATAGAGAACACAAATTCGTCCAAGTATACGATTATATCTCGTATGAAACTGTAATATATCACATGCGCACCATTTTATTGTGCATCCATGTTAGATTGCAGTAAGATGCACACACGATTTTAGCAAGCCAAGCTTTCAATATTCGGTATAACTTATATAAGCTTTAATGAATCCGTCAACATTAATTAAAGTAATACATTTTGCATAACATCATGACCACTATTGGTTTATTGTGAAATTTCAACAAATGTATCATACAGATCACAGAGTAGCTGGAAGTCGGATTATCGTATGCATATGTTATACCCAACATTGTCCGAAACTCAGAGTGCAATTGTTATTGAGTTTTGTTAACTATTTCTCGTACTACACGTGAAAATATTGGTTACAATTGCCGGTATTTTTAAAAAAATGCTAAATGAAGCAGTACTGCGCCGCATCTGCTGCTGATTGAACCAGGTTATATTTGCATATATGATATACAAATTTATTATCCTACTTACGTTGTTATAGTATAAAAATGTACGTGTAACTTCTTATAACTTTTTTAACATTTACATTTTTATCCAAATCGGCCCAGTAGTTTTTAAGTGATACTTTTATGGTTACTAATTTATAAACGCATTATGTAATGTAATGAATAGTACGCAGAGAAAGAGTCACTGTCTCCTGGATAAATATCCATCCACATAACATATAGTTGAGTATATATGGACGGGTGAACACAGAATACAGTAAAAATTGGAGGAGCACATTTATATATACATGCATAGAGAGGGAAAGGAAGGAATGTGCTCAAGCTATGGCAGGGATACAATAAAAGCGCAAATAAAGAATTTCTATTGTAGTGACGATGACTTTCAGGCAATCGCGGTTGCGTCGAAAAAAAAATGTAGATTACCAAATTGTTCATGACAGAAGCAAGATCAGCATTCCAGAACACTGCCAGACCTGTCAATGCTACTAATCGAACTAAGTAGTCAGCGCAGATGGTGGATATCAGGGCACTGGGGAATAACGAGAAAGAAGATCGATTGTTAAGGAAGGTGTTGCTGATGATCACGTACATGCGCTAATAACTTACAAGCAGAAGAAAGTGATAATAAAAACCGTAAAGTCGCCATGGTCAACACAATATAACTACCAAATTATGAACAGAATAGAACAAGTTATTCTACACCTTATACATGATATAAACAGACATTGCAACTATTTTGTATACAAAGCTTACCATTAGCAGCACAGCCATTTGGACGTAGCTCTTACTGGAGACCACATTTGGGC
The DNA here is from genome assembly GCA_034231615.1 of Meghimatium bilineatum. Taxonomy (NCBI): domain Eukaryota; kingdom Metazoa; phylum Mollusca; class Gastropoda; order Stylommatophora; family Philomycidae; genus Meghimatium; species Meghimatium bilineatum. Next base: position 84,524,894 of record CM067298.1, on the reverse strand, counting down.
GTGCACCTTCAACTGCAGACCACATTTGGGCGTGCACCTCCTACTGCAGAAAAAATGTGGGCGTACACCACCTACTGCAGATACATCTGGGCGTGCACCTCCTACTGCAAATTACACCTGGGCATGCACTACCTACTGCATATTACATTTGGGCGTGCAGCTCCTTCTTCAGAACAAATTTGGGCGTGCACCTTCTACTGCAGACCACATTTGGGCGTGCATATTCTACTGCAGACCACATTTGGGCGTACACCTCCTACTGCAAACTACATTTGGGCATGTACCTCCTACTGCAGGCCACATTTGGGCATGTACCTCCTACTGCAGGCCACATTTGGGCATGTACCTCCTACTGCAGGTCATATTTGGGCATGTACCTCATATTGCAAACTACATTTGGGCAAGCACCTCCTACTGCAGGCCACATTTGGGCATGCACCTCCTATTGTAGAGCACATATGTCAAGAATGCTACGAATAGAAATATCTGAGAAAACTGCATTGACACAGAGAATGAAACACTGGACACAAGATTGTGCTCCTCAGTAAGAACTACAGAACAGTCACATTTGTGTTAGAGACCCATTTACAGGCATAGCCGTATTCCAGGCAAACGATACAAGAAGATTATTAAAACGATTCTAGTTCATTTATAAGAATGTTTGCTATAACTCGTCCCGACATTCGTCCCATTAGTCTCTTGTAGTTTTTCTCGCAAATTGTTGCATGTATTTTATGAACGTTTGCGTGCAGTCTTAGATTACTGATGACCTAAACATAAATGAGATCATACGTTCATATGTAACTTGTGTTGTGCTGGACAGCAATCATTTGATCATTTTGAATATATGTGATATATCTGACCTAAATATTAAAATGCACAGTATTACAAATCAATTGTCTGTCACAAACATTTCAAGGCTTACCATAAATGAATATTTTTTACGTCACTACTCAGAGGGTAAAGATATAGCAGAAATCACGGATAAATCTAGATTATGATTAGATGACTATAGTGGATTTTATACTCGTAAATAGCTAGCTTCTCGCCAAGTTCTATTTTATCTACTCTACTGATATATAGACATGACGTCAAATTTGAAACTCATTTAGTGCAGATAGTATATTTTAAACAACAGGAACATGTTATTGTAATGGAAATTGAAATAACTTAACAATTAAATTTCACAATGTTCTTAGTGTAAGCATACATAACTTCTATATTATTCTTCTGTGTTCACTCTCTAATAACCACCACGAAAGCTCGTGTGATTTCCGCCTGATCGCTTGAAGTACGTAGTTCCACAGTAGAGCCGTGTTATTTGCACCTCGACTGGCCATCGTTTATGAGCCCAGCACATCCGTTTTTGTCATGCCTTTAACACGGGTAGTGCCCTTCCCTAGCCTGTGACAGCCTTCCTCCTATCTGTCGCCAGACGGCGAATGCGTATCAACTCTAAACCGTGACGGTTTATCACCAACTGCCCTTGGACTTTACATGTCAAAACATCTTCCTGGTTGGTAGTTTCCACGGAGAAGGTAGCGGGGTATTTAGGCGTGGGTCGACTACGCCTATCTCGCCTGAGGTGTTCCGCTGCCAGTGAACTTGTCTCAAGTAAATTGACTTATTGGGTCTATGGTTATCGAGTACTGGACCTTTTCTTTCGTCGGTGTAAGCATCGAGGGTAGAACTGGGCTCGGATTGGTTTGCCCTCTTAGCCGAGGTGTCATTCACGGACATCGTGAACCCCTCGTCCAAGTTGGAGTCTACACATTTTTGAGAAGCTTCGCGGTCTGGATGCTTGTTTTCGAGATGAACAAAACTCTCGCCGCGAACATGGTTCAGGTATAATAGAAAAGCATCGAAGGTAGAGCTAGGCCTGATCTGTTAAGAGTACTGGGGACTAGAAGCTTGTTCTCGGACTAGAAGCTGTGCTGCCCCCTTATTGTACTCATGTATGTTTTCTTTTCGACTCCCTCATTAGTCGTCTTCACATCTACACATAGGTAGATGAAACCATTAAATTGTGTACACACATCAGCAGACTACCATCAGACAACATACCACAGCAAGCTGCTACACAGATACAGTGATGGCAGACCTAGAGGCCGATCTCAAAAACGATGCACCGCCAAAATAAAAGAGTCGACAAATTCCACAATATACTCAGCACACAAGAGAGCCGTCTATAGAAAACTCTTCTACCTCTGACGCTAAAAGGCAACAAAGGATTTAGCGAATAGATAAATAGATAGAAAGATCTATCCATTTCGAGATTGTTGCATTCCCCGCCCCTCCAATGCTGGAGCCGGACTTTCTTTCTTGCGTCGCTTTGTGTCGACACAGCCCATCTGCAGTGTTATAATTTTATATTTAGAAGCCTACCATAGTTTCACGGAACTATCGGCATTGCTTAGATTTTAGATAACAATCGTGAATTCCGACAAAATAAAATCAAACAACAGAATCGAAGCAAGTGTTTTTAGGTCATACTTTCGATTATTGCCTTGATTTTGGTTGGTCGGCGCTGGAAGGTGACACAAAGTATATACATAGTGACCAACGGAAATCACAGTAATAATCAAAATCATCAGGTGATAGGCTTGTTTTGATTAAAATTTTATTAAAAGATAGAAATTCAAATACCTAATAAGAGTCAAATCCGACTATAAACACACTTGCTCCGGATCCATGAAATATGTATGTAATAAACAGCAATTCGCTATAAAGTATATAGTATAACGAATAGGCCTACGTATAATTGGGATTTAGAAAAAACGTTACTAAATTCCAAAATTTGTGATAAAAGGATGCGTTTTAGAGAGACTTGATTTTATCTAGTCATTCTCAGTGTGTGTGTGTTAACGTAGACCCCCAAGGTACGATGTCGACTGGCAGAACTATTTAAACAGTGGTCTATGTAGACCCCCCAATGTACGATGTCGACTTGCACGGGGTCTATGTCAAGGAGAAAAACAATTGCGGGTGCACGAGATGTACTCTTTTCAATAAAGGTCTGAATAAAAAGGGTGTATGTTCTTTTTATTTACAATTATCAACTCTACAAAAAACCATAACAAAGTGAGCAGCACAGTGTTAGCTGCCAAAAACACATTTGAAGTTAATATGTTTAGGAAAATTTAATATTAGGCAGGAAGTGTGATCTATGTCGACAAAAAACCGCAAGTAGTCTACGGGGCAAAAATGTTTGAGATTCACTGATCTAAACTCTAGTATCGATTATTTTAAGGGGCATAAGCTTTGATATAACAAATACTAACTCGTCGCCATGGTTAGAAGACCGTGCTACCTCAGTCATGTTTTAGTCTTATATGTACCAACAACTATTTTACATTTAGTTATATTTTTTTTTAAACAATTCCTTTTAGAACGTTGCTTTTAAAACAATTTAATTTAACAAATTGATTTTCTTCTGTTGTAGTTCTCACTATACGTTCAGCAGAATTACCAATGTGAACGATGGACCTCCCACCGCCTTGAATTTTGGGCTAGCTAAAATATTAGAGACTGCGAGAAAATCCCAATAAATTCTATGCCACAGAGGTTGACAGTTCTTCATTTTAAGCTGTTATATATTCCTGGTGGTAACGGCAGTGTGTAGCTTAGATACATGTTTGTATATACATATATTATATAGCGAGTATTATATATATATAATACTCTCTTCCACTCTATAAAGTCATAATATGTGCAGAAAAACTGGTACACAAGGAACATTTTTGCTGATGTCCATGAACAGTAATAATTTTTAATTGTTCCAGCGAGTATGGTCATGACCGACTTTAGATTAACTAAGATGCGTGCTTTAACCCATGACCAAGTCACTATTCTAGGCTGATCCGATTTATCCAATTTTTTTTTCAATTATTGGCTATAAGATGTAACCAGTGAAAAATACAGATCACTTGAATCCGCACAGAGTGGTGGTGATGCTGGCATTGGTTAGCGTACAGGACTTGCTTATTCTAAAGTCGGTCATGGTATGGTGATAGTTATAATATTTACATTTGATGTTCAAACATCATTCATTGTAGTGGGTGTTGTGAAAATGTTTGATAAACGTCTTATATGAAATGTCTTTGTCATTAAATTAAAAAAACATCATTTAAATGCACACACATTCCATTCTTAGCCTTGTTTTCTTTTTTAAAATTGTCCTTAAATGTAAAAGTTCGGATAGTAATAACGGTAATGGTATTATTAATGTAATGGTAGAAATGGTACTAATGATATTAATGATACAAACTGTAGTAATGGAAGTGACGGTAGTAATGATAGTAGCGATAGTACTGACAGTAACGGTAACAATGACAATAATAGTAATAATGATAGTAACAGTAGTAATGATAGTAACAGTAGTAATTATTGTAATAGTATCAATGATATTAATATTAATCTCGTTCTGAATGGGTTGTATGATACTATGGTTGCTAGTGCGCCAATTGACTTGGTATCTCCGACTTCGGCACTGGTATTGCTTAGTCAGGACTGTGATCATGCACGATGTAAGCGATTGTTTTGGGCCAATCCTGGTTTCCAGCCTTTGTTGACCCGGCTAAGTTCTCATTTCCATTTCAAGGAGCTGGCCTTGATGAATAATGATAATAATGATAGCAAATGTAGTAGTTATGATATCTGTCATTAGATTCTAAATCGCCAATGTGTTGTCAGGCCTAAAATGGATTCAAAGAATAACGACCTTGTAAGCTGCCTGCATTTATTAAGAGGCGACTGAACAAATTTTACTGGTGGAGTTGGTTGTCTCATCCATAGAGGTTCAACTAAACCCAGAAACCAAAAGTTTCTGAAGTTGGATTATCGTGCCAAAAGGCGCAGATATTGCAGCAGAACTGTAACAAATCACGCATTGCATTCAAACTACATACCAACTACTAATGTCAAGATAAACAAAAATAGGTAGATGTGTTACCAAAATAATCAACTAATAACACGTCTCAACTCGTTTTGAACGCGTGAGATATGGCACGCGAGAGTGAGACTAGTATGGATGATGATTCATTTTCAATGGCCAGGATTAAAGATCAGGGTTTGAAATACGGTGTTGCAAGAAATGAACATTTTGGAGGGCACATTCTTATATTGGGGGGGGGGGGTAGTCTAGCAGATTCTTACATTGGAGCATTCTAGCACATTCTTACGTTGGGGCAATCTAGCACATTCGTACATTGGGGTAGTCTAGCGCATTCCTACATTGGGGTAGTCTAGCACATTCTTACATTGGGGTAGTCTAGCACATTCTTACATTGGGGTAGTCTAGCACATTTTTACATTGGGGTAGTCTAGCGCATTCTTACATTGGGGTAATCTAGCACATTCTTACATTGGGGTAGTCTAGCACATTCTTATATTGAGGTACTCTAGCACATATAAACATTGGGATACTCTAGCACATATCAACTTTGATGTAGACTAGTACATTTAACCAATGTTTAACATTGGGGTACTCTAGCACGTACCAACTTTGGTGTAATCTCGCATATATGAACATTGGATTATTGTTCTGCATTATTACATTGGGGTAATCTAGTACATATAAACTTTGGGATACTCTAACACATAGAAGATTAAGGTAGTCTAGAACATACAACATTGGAGTAGTCTCGGACATATACATATTGGGGTTCACTAGTACATTCAACTTTGGGGTAGTCTTGGACATAAGACATGGCGGTACTCTAGCACATACACAATTAAGGTAGTCTAGCACAGGGGTCGGCAACCTTTTGCTAACTGTGTCCCAACTTAAGGTTTCAAATGATTAAGAGTGCCAACATCACATATCAAGATGAATGTGAAGAGTCCAGATTCATCACATATGAAGAGTCTGCGTGCCATTTGAAATTGCTTGGCGTGCCATAGGTTGCCAACCCCTGGTCTAGCACATACAACATTGGGGAAGTCTAACACATATTTAATGTTTTTCAATAACTAAAATTTATGCAAAAGTTAAATGTCATCCCAAAGGCGCAGATATGGCAGTCAAATTGTACACCATGCCACAACGTATTATGTCCGAACGACATAACCAGCAGGAGTTTGAGAAGGCGAAGAAAAATTAAATCATGCTACGGCAGCACAAGATTGTTATGTTCATTCCATTTGTCCTTTAAATAAGTGGTTCTCGGCTTGGGTGATATGTCCTTTCTTGTGAGTTCAACGATTTTCGCTGAGGGTGGGACGGATACAATTTTAAAATTTATGTGAGATAACTACAGACCAGTCTAGTGGTGTCAGTGTGGCACAGAGAGATGACTACAGACCAGTCTAGTGGTGTCAGTGTGGCACAGAGAGATAACTACAGATCAGTCTAGTGGTGTCGGTGTGGCACAGAGGCATGACTACAGATAAGTCTAGTGGTGTCGGTGTGGCACAGAGAGATGACTACAGACCAGTCTAGTTGTGTCAGTGTGGCACAGAGAGATAACTACAGACCAGTCTAGTGGTGTCAGTGTGGCACAGAGAGATAACTACAAACCAGTCTATTGGTGTCAGTGTTGCACATAGAGATGACTACAGACCAGTCTAGTGGTATCGGTGTGGCACAGAGAGATGACTACAAACCAGTCTAGTTGTGTCGGTGTTGCACAGAGAGATGACTACAGACCAGTCTAGTGGTATCGGTGTGGCACAGAGAGATGACTACAAACCAGTCTAGTTGTGTCGGTGTTGCACAGAGAGATGACTACAGACCAGTCTAGTGGTATCGGTGTGGCACAGAGTGATAACTATTTGAACGATTTTTAATGATATATTAATGAGTGTGTATATAGGGGCAATTCTTGATGCAGTTGTTAAGCTATTAATTAAGCCCTAGAGAGGCTACTGAAGAAATATCTTTCCAGAAAAGTTTTAGAACCACTGCTCAAGATCATTATCATCATCATCATTAGGTAGCATATCCTGAACAGGATGTAACAGTCATTACAGCATTTAGAAACTTTTATCTATCTTGAGCCAGTCTTCCTGCTTCTGGCATTGTCATGTTTAGGTGGTCTTTGATGTCCTGCGTCCATCTTCTTCTTGGTCTACCTCTTCTTCATTCTCCTGGCATCATCCCCTCCATTATGGTTCTCTCTAGGCTGTCATGGCGTATGATATAAACAAAATATTGTAGTTTTCTGAAAGGAGCCATGTTGTTTAACCAGTTTTCTTTTACATTCATTTCTCTCAGGATGGCGACATTGGTGATCTTTTTGGTCCATGGTATTCTGATGATTTTGCTGTAAACCATGATACAGCGCATTTCGTTCGCTACGTTCTGTTAATATACAGGAGTCTAGGACCGATCGAAGAAGAAGACTATTATCATGTGTATTGATTGTTCTACTTGTGGTATTGATGTCCAATTTATACTTACCTTCCTTTTCGTGGAAAGGTATATTAACAAGGTCAGGTTGATACGTGTTAATTACAACTCCATGTAGTTCTTGTAAACAGTAGTTCTCAAACGTGTAATTTGTTTCTAAATCTGCTAGGCGCCGGCTTGGGTATTGAGGGTCAGAGGTCTTATGTGATTCATATACAAATATACTGATGTATCACGGAATCGCCGAGCGAAGGGCCACAACTGTGAGATACACAGATGGGTCGTGGTCTCACGCTGGATCAGGGACCACCACTGATGTTGTAGACTACAGCATGGAGAGAAAAAGATTTGAATACATTTTGAAGAGTAAGGGTGGACGTCAGGTGAATTGTTATTCTTCTTCATATGTGTTTGTTCTCAAACTCATATAGGTTATCAGGGGGTAGTCCGTAAAACGGAATGCATTATATAACATGGGTTACAGTTTAGTTACAATATCCGCCATTTTCGTTCTGACCACCCGACCATACCAAGCTTCTGGGTCACTATGACCATGTATGTGATAAGCCAGCCAACTCCACCCTAAAACCCCTGTAGTCGACTACTATCACATGCTTGGTAAGTATCGTTTGCTATCCTTTGCTCTTCTCTCGGAATCGGTTTTTCATTTGTGAATTGTTCACAATGATCTATGAACTATGATAGAAATGAAATATTACAAACACACATACACACACACACACACACACACAGAGAGAGAGAGAGAGAGAGATACGTGAAAATGTAGATAAATCAATCCAAACAAGACTCAAGTGCCAACATTCTAAACGAAAGTGTCAACGAATTCTTGCACCTGATGTATTTTTTTTATTTCTAACTTTACTTTCATGCATATTCTCAATATCATATACATAAAATAATATAATATGCACACACAAAAAAACCCAGAACCAATTTCTGACTGAACGTAATCTATATTTGATTGATGAGATTGCTGCATCAGAACGAAGTAAACCTGCTTTCTATTTACTTCACCTGTTCTTCTATACAAACATTCTCCGCTCTCTCTTAACTGTGCGTATCAAAGTAAACACTGTTTTCATACGTTATTTTCCTAACCAGATGGAACGTCCTGCAGTCTCAAAATGCAATTTAGGAAAGGAGATTAGCCTGCATTTTGTGGATCGTAAAAGAAGCTGAATTTGACATTACATTCACATATATACATTTTAATAAATGCCGTGGCAACTATGAACGGTAAACAAGCAAGTGTCAGACATATTTGTTGTGATGGCTACTGAATCTTAAAGTAAATAATAATAATAATAAAAATAATAAATATAATATAATAATAAGACATATAACGCGTTAGGGCCGTAGAGTACCACACTGGAGACATCAGTACAAAATGCTCTCCAAATAACTGTCCTCAGCCATTCAGACGAGTGTAGAGAATCCAAGGTGTTCTTTTTACCGCCTCTTCTCCATCTACCCTTGACTATTCCGTGCAAAATAGTCGTAGAAAGTAAATCGTATCTCTCTACTTGTACAAACCAAACATGCTTACGCTGTTTCACCACTGCCAAGGTTTTTAAAAAAAATTATGATTTTCTTAAGCAATGTTCATTTGTCACGACATTAATAACATCATTTTCATGAATGCCCTGTCTGATATATTAGTTATCTCTAACGGAATTATAGAAGTTGAAAGTTGACATCAACTTTTTGCCACATACATTACTTACGTAAAACAGGTTAATATAATCGCTTCACTCAGACACGGCGGACTATAACTAAAACTAGTCGGTAATGCTGTGCACACAAGAAAACATACAAATTACAATACACAAAACATGTTCAATATTTCAAGCAAAAGATCTTTATCAAGAAATGCAAAACATCATGGTCCGTTCCCATCTCTTTTCCACACATACATCGACGATGGTATAGGTATCACAGAAATGTCCGAAGTGGAATTATATCGCTTCATCAACATCATCGGCAGTTTCAACCCTGCTACTCAATTTACATCTAACATTTCCACTACCTCTGACAACTTCCTTGACATCATTGTCACCATTCATCCCCCGTATCTTAGCACATCTGTTTACTATAAACCTACTGATGCACATGGTTTTCCTCCCTCGTGTCGCAACTCTCTGCCTTCCTCCCTGCTTCTTCGCCTGCGGCGCATATGTAGCGATTACGACGATTTTCTCGACAAGTCCTCTGAGATGATTAAGTTTTTGCGTAGACGCTCGTTCCCTGACAGCATTCTTTCATCCGCTTGGCACCGTGTGCGCCAGTTGTCTCGCCTCGATACCTTGACTAACTTTCAGGGTTCTTCCTCCTCCTCTGATAAGGTTAAACGTGTTCTTACCTTTCATCCCCATAACTCTTCTGTACGACGCACCATGCTTAAACATTATTCTCTTCTCCAGTCTGATCCTGACATCTGTGACGCTTTCCACGACTTACCTCTGGTGGCGTACAGGCACGACAAAAATCTTAAGGACATCTTGGTCCATAGCCACTTTAAGTCTTCTGCTCCCGGCCATTTTGGCACTGTACGTTGCTCACGTGGTCGTTGCTATAGGTGTGCTTATGTGATTCAGATATGCTCCACTTCAATTTCCAAGGTCACTTTCTCCATCGATGAGGCCTTTACATGTGAATCCCACAATGTTATTTTCGTGATCATATGTAAACGCTGCGGCAAACAGTACATCGGGAAAACCGGCTTAAGATTGAGCGATCGCTTTTGTAACCATCTTCATGCCATCAAGCACAGAACACCTACTCCTGTGGCCACACACTTCAACGGAGATGATCATCATGGTGCTCTTGATATTCAGGTCACTGCTATCCGATCCTGCAGCATCTAGGTACGCTCTAGAAAATCGTATTATTTTTTAATTGGGTACCCTCAAGCCTTTTGGACTCAATTCGGACCACTCTTTTGTCTAGTACTAGATTGGTGCGATCATGGTCTTCATTCATTTTTTGTCATTCCTCTACGCATTGCTCTAGGCGGACCCAGAGTTAGCAGATAACCAAGATCCCAAATGTACCTCCTCGTGGTGCAACCTGGTAACAGAAAACAGCAGCTCGAGCTGATTCTGGCCAAATTATTTAGGGACCGTGTCCGAGAATGTGGAGGTAGCATATGGAAAGAGATTTGACTGCAAAAGAGACAGACAATATCTCCGACACCTTTTTGCAGCACCACATACAGCGACACTGTCGACATACAGTGACGCCAGTTAGTCCAGTCAGAACATTGGAAGGGCGGCCAATGTAAAAGGCATGTAAAGATGGATGCATGGCGAGAAACAAATATATGTCATAATGAGTACAATGACACAATGAAAGGGCAGAACAGCACCAGAGGGCAGAGCAAACTGCAAATAGATAGTGGAAACAATTACGGAAATTGGAACTACAAGCTCTGCTAGCTCGTGACGAGCTTCTAGTTACTTGATTTCCTTATAGGCAGAGACCAATACCCAATAATGGGCGTCTAGCAAAGCAAAAAGACCTGACCTAACTCTAATGTCGAGTCTTCCTATACCGGAAACATGCTCGCAAAGAGAAAGGGTGCCGTAACCGGTAGGCTCAGGCAAGAAAGGGACAAAGATGGAAGTCCTGACCCAACTCTACTGTCAAGCTTTCCTATACCGGAAATACACTTGCAGAGAGAAAGGGTTCAGTACCTGATGGGCTCAGGCGCTATTGGGACAATGTCACTCAGCTCGAGAGCGCCTTGCTCTCAAACGTGTGGTGTGAGACTCGAACTTGGGCAAGGGGTTCACGATGTCGGTGAATGACACTTCGGCAAAGAGGGCGAAAGAGCCAGAGTCCAACTCTTCTGTTGAGTTCTTCCTCTTAAGGAACCAGGCTTACAGATGAGAAATTGTTCAGTACCCGATGGGCACAGGCACAATTCATCCAATTACACGAGGCAAGTTCATAGACAATGGAACACCTCGTGCGAGACAGACGAGAGCAAAAATTGTCTGGGCGAGAGCCACCACACACATGCGTGCCTGGCGACAGATAGGGAGGCTGTCACAGGCTATGATAGTCCACCCGAATTGTCAAGGCATGCCGAAATTGGATGTGCTAGGCCTACAAAGCACATAATGGTGGCACAACGTAATCACGTTCCCGGCGGAAATCACACGGATATCCGTGCTGGTTACAATGGAGCGAACGAAAAAAAATATTATGTTTTTATACATGTTAAAGAGATATCGTGAAAAGATACATCCTTATCTGACTTTTTTCTACGCCGAGCCAATCAGATGTTTCTCTATTTACTCTCACGACTTCTTTCTGGTCTTGGTATAATGATTTTATGGGGCGGATTAGGTGTATTGGGAAACGCCTTCATGATATTGCAAAGTTTTTGATGTTCTTCACAATCGAATGTTTTGATGTAGTCAATAAATCATTTGTAGATGTTGACATTAAACTCTTTGCACTTTTCTTTGATGTTCCACATATTGAAAATATGGTCTCTGTGGCATCTGCTGTGTCTGAAACCTGCCTGTGCTTCATTTAACTCTTCTTTCAGTTTACGGTGTCGTCTTTTCATGATGATACCAAGTAGTATTTTACTGGAAAGAATGATCAGGCCAAACTTCATTTTTTCAGTTCTTGGTGCAGAGTGTAATATAGATTGTGATGTTTCCTCCTATATGGATCATTTCAGCAGTTTTATTATCACACCCCGGAGATTTCCATTTCTTCAAGTTTTTAATGGCCCTTCTGACTTCATCTAAACTGAGTTCTGATTCTATTTCACTGCTATTATGAGTGTTACTGCCAGTGTTTTTGTGGATTTCCTCAGACATTTCCTTACAGTATTATTTCCATCTTTCCATGATATCTTTGTAATTGGTCAATTTTTTACCAATTTTTTCCTTGAATGATGTTTAGTGCTGGATTGAAATCGCCTGTTTGAGTTCTCATCTCTTTAAACCTACTATCACTTCTCTTCCTTGTTTGTTAATCTCCTATATCTTGCTGCAGGTCTACAGCATATATTTGTTTTTGTCCTGTCTAGTATTCTTTCTTATTTTCTTGGTTATTTCTTTGTAGCAGGTGTGATTTGCAGCGAATTCATTTTTTTCGTTTGCCTTCTTTCTTCAATTAGTTTGAAAGTTTCATCTAAGATATAGCCTTTTTTCTGAAGAACAGGTGCTAAACATAACAATGCATGGAAAATAAAACACAACAAGTAGAGCATTATCAATATCCTGGACACATAATCCCAAATGATGGCAGATATGAAACATAAGTTAGAAGAAGAATAGGAATAGCTAAAAGTATTTTCACTGACATGAGGAAAATGTGAACATCTAAACCAATCACAAATAAGCTAAAAATGAGAATTATAAAATGCTACATCTATTCTATTTAATGTATGGCTCAGAAACATGGACAACAAACACACAAATAGAAGACATAATTTATGTATTTCAGATGTGGATATATAGAAGAATAGGGAGAACATCATGGAAAGAGAAGAAACAAATTAAGAGGTTCTAACAACACTTAATATGAAGAAATAATTACTAAATGCAATAAAGATCAAGTAAATAAAATATTTTGTAAATCTTAAAAGATAGAAACTTTGTTGAAGACCTTACGTGAAGGTAAAGTTCAGGGAGGCGAGCAAGGGGTAGACAAGTAGGAGAGTAACATCACAAGATGGACAGCTGACAGTCTAGCAGAGTGCACCACCAAAACAAGAGACAGGGATGTTGGAGGTCTGTTGCAGCCAACCTCCGTTGCGGAGACGGTACTTGATGATGATGATCTGTGTGACATCCTTGGTGGAATAATGCCCTCACCTTGAAATGCCACATTGGTACCTGTCCATATGTGTGAGATGTCCTTGGTAGAACGATGTCCTCACTGTCACTATGTGAGCTTTCCGGTTCTGTTGTAGTTGATCAAAACTTGTCAGTGTTTATGCTTCTTGTTCTCTTTCTTGAGCTTTTCCCTCCATGATTAGTCTTTCTAAATCATTGTGTTTTTTTAATATGTCCAAAGTTAATAAGCTCGCGTTTTTTCTATAGTTTAGAGGACCCAGTTTTGTATATTATATTTCTGCCCCATGATAGTATTAAAACCTTTCTATTTCTTTTCAAATTCTCATACTTTATCTATTGCACGTGTTTAAAGTTAACATAAACTTAAAATTGCTCAAGTCACACAACCATATGTTGCCACTGGAAACAAATGGCTTTTTAATAGTTTACCTTTGTTATCATGTTTACAGATGATAAACATACTTTGCCATACTTTTTTTAACTATAATTTTTTGTTGTTGTGCTATTGCTAATCTATTTTTGATCTCTGCTCAACAATCTTCTGTGATGTTAATGGATGACCCAAGTTGTCAATGTTCTATAAGTCTGGCTAGCTACATAATTCGTCTTAATCCTTCCTGATGGCATCCAGTTCTATTACTACCATACGTAACACCTGAATTCTGCTAATGTCAACCTAGATGTGTTATCAATAGGGTGTTCACGTCAAGCGTGCGCTCATGAAGCAATTTCTGCACATAGATTTTACCCAGTATCAACTCATCGTGTATTGATGCCTTAATTTCAAGTCTGTCTGTTATCTCATGTATAACTGAACGCGTGCACGGAAGAATAAGAAGAATGTTGAACTAGCGGGTCACGGGGACCATCAGCATAAATATTCTTCATCAAATGCTGGGGAAGGCTGAGGACCTATGGGTTTGCCCGGAGTGCAAAAATATCGACTTATCATAATTATTTTTTACTGAATCTGTCCTACTTTTGTTACCATATCTGATGATTTATTACCTTCTATTAGTGTTTGAGTAGAGCTCCAGATTATATTAGATTTACTTTTCAATATATTCTATGAGATGTCGGCTGTTAGTAATGTGTCTTTAATTATATCTGGTCTTTGCTTGGTCTTTGCTTGGTCTTTGTGGATTGAATAGAATGTATAGTTGATAAGAAGGCTGTTTTTATGAGGAAATTGAATGGGGATTTTCTAGCGAACTTTCAAATCCCTTTAGTATTGCTCGTTAATTCTGCTTAAAAATGAGGTTTTTATATTCATGTCTGGACGTTATCTATTCTGGAATTATTTAATCCAGTTTCGATAGATTCTTTTTGTTGCTGTTCCCATCCCTGAAGCTATCTTTATATATCAATGATGATGGTGTTGATACTCTGCCGATGTTAATGATGTTGATAATAATGAAGATAATGGATGATATGAAGGTGATGACGACAACGATGACGAGGATGAAGCTCGGATACGGATGATGGAGGGTGATGGTTATTGAACACCAATGGATTACACGTCTGTCATTCTTGTTCCTTGTACATATATCTCTAGTAAAAATCATAGGAAAGGAATTTGTAAAATTCAATCATCCCTTCCTGAGTTCTAATGGTTATATTTTCTTATATTTCTTTTATTTTCGCTATTTATTCTTTATTTTCATGCATGTCTAAGGCCTAATTACTTGTCTTTTCATTTTCCAATAAGTTGGCATATATGACATTTCAAATCCCTAATTTACACCCACAAAAAAGTACGTGCACTATCCGTGCTACACTCGTTGACTAGATCAGTGGTTCTCAACATGGACAATATGCCACCCGTGGGTCCACGGAAACTTTTAGGGTGACAACGGTGCAACAGACCCATCCGGGAGAGCACAGGAAAGTAACTACTTGCACTTTCAACAACAAGAATTATAGCGCTTAGAAGCTGTCCATAAATTACAAAGCAAATATTGGCCCATTTTTTTATCCCCTTTACACCGCTTGCCACAAAAATTGTGCAAGAATTCCAGGGATCCCTCACCCCTACTTAATTGTGGTTAAGGTTTACCCCCCCCCCCTTTCCGCCGCTACGACATTTTTAGCAGAAAATGTACGAAATGACTATATACTCTATTCACATTTTTTAAATAAGAAAAACATTTCAAACAATTTAATTATTGCATACAAAAAGTATTGTTAAGGTAAAATTTTGTCAAACCTTACACCTCCCACTTGTTAACAACTGTCACACGTTTTCACACCACTGTGACCTACTCGACCAAATTGTTGATGTAATTTATTAATTGCCCCTAAAGCTTAATAAGTCTTGATGGATTGTAAAGAAAGTCAATTACCTTTTCATATTTTTAGGCACCGAGGAGTGGGATGGGAAGGGGAAAAAACGTATTTATAAGGGGACCACAGGTCGAAAATGTTGAGAACCTCTGAACACATTTTTAAAGTTGTTAGAATTGCTTTTGTCTGCTAAGCAGATATTTTGCTGATTTTCTCCGTTACGCTGTTATTTTGCTGCCGTTCTCTATTACACTGATCTTGTAATGTTTTTCTCTATTACACTATTATTTTGCTGCATTTCTCTGTTGCACTGGTATTTTCTTCTGATCTCTGTTACGCTGGTATTTTGTTGCTTTTCTCTATGTTGCTATTTATAATGGTTAACAAATATCCCCCAAGCTCAACATCATGAAACAGTTGGCCTCTAGTAGAAGATATGCACATTTAGTGAGGATTTCCTCATGTGGAAGTCCCACAACACTTCATCTAAATAAATGGCTATCAACGTGGTTCAAGTGAGATTTAGATGGGGGCACGGATTTAAAAAAAGTGTTATGTTGTTAGTATATCGATTTTGCTTATTGATATTTTAATGTACCTATTTCCGTTCATACTCGTATTTGCCCAGCTTTACGGCAGCCATATTTTTCAGCTGGATGTTTTATCCCCGTCACTCTGATGGTTAATCTCTGTATAGACACTGTCCATTCTTCTATACCAGAAGAGAATTTGCGATATCTCAAAACCTTCAAAGAATTCTGAAGATTACGGGTTTAGCTTTTCTCCCAAGTCTAAGACGACTCCTATAACATGTTTCGTGGTAACGGCATGTGTTTTCTCCCATCAAGCTTGAGCAAACGTCTCTAACAAGCTTCACAGTAACGACACGATTTTTCTCACAGTAAGCATAGATATTTCAGACAATATTCAGATGCTTCAGATATTTAGTGTACATATACGTCAGACTTCAAATCAAACACAATTATCAGACAAAAATGAAAACAAGAATATGTATCCACCTATATTAGAAAGCGTCGCTGGAATTACATCGGACACGCGCTACGAATTGATACTGAAAGACTCCCCTGTCAAGCTTTGATGTGGTCACCAAAGAGCAAGAGAAAACGAAAAAGAACAGAAGAAACTTTACGTAGAACTATTACAAGAGAACGTTTCACCATCGGTATCAGAAACAATGAAGATCTAAAAGCAAATTGCAATGAAACGAGAGACATGGAAATCTATGACATCCTCCCTATGTGCCGTCTTTGGCCCTAGAGGAATAACTAACTAAGCATAGATATACGTCAGGAACAGAATTTACTGTAACGACACAATTTTTCTTCCATCAAGTCTACGCCTACCTCTCAACAAGCTCTGTGCAACGACAGTAATGGCGAGCAAAGTCAATTTCTTAGTGTGACAGACACACCTTTGGATAGAAGCACCAGGAAAAGAAAACAACAAGAACTTGACCAGCGTATTTTATGATGCTGATTCTGAAAGAAGAGCTCTTAATATATATAAAGTATCACATTAACTAAGACATTAGTAGATTACTCAAGGAATAAAGGATATAGGGACAGGAAACAAATTGAAAGGAAACAATGATTTTCCACAAAAAAATTGGGTGCCACTGAGATGTATTTCCGAATAACGGAGTCAGCTGTCTCTTTTGTGGAGCCATGGTGACTGGATTACCAGAATCGCGACCTCCACTATTTTTAATAGTTAACACTTTGATATAACCAAATTGGACTAGTGTCCTCGGTTGAAGGACGTGTGTCTCACTGTCTCACGTAAGAGGTTTTTTTTTAAATTAACCAAACCAACCAACATCAGAATGATGAGATACATAATTAGAATGACTTGCCACGAGTGGGTTGCTAGTATCTGAAAAACGAACAAGGAATAGTGACTGCTGCTTGCTATGCACATGGTAAAAATCGACTATGGGGGTATAAAGGTTTGCTGTCCCATACTATATATAGAGTGTCAAGTGACCCAAAGGCATGTTGAAGTCGGATATGTCAGGCTGGTATGCGCAGATATCGCAGCTTAGCTATAAACCATGACTCAACGCATTCTGTTCTTCGGACTACATTCTGTTAAATTTAAGAAGTGGACGAATGCAGAAAAAGATGAAGACGGGATTGCATATAGTATATAGCACCTTAGTGTATATCTTGATTAGAAACTGGCCTCACAGCACGTGGGGCATTCCCATAAGTTCTCCACCCTGGTGTTTCGAGTCTAATGCCGCCGAAACAGACGTGGACATCAGGGCACAACTCTGACCCTTGCGACAAGTTTCTTTGTTGTTCCGCCCACGCACGTCGTGCCCGTCCTACCTTAGTGTATATAGTAAACAGTACCATAACACATATAAAATAAAGTACATAAATTCATATAGTATATAGCACCTTTCTATGTAGTATATAATACCTATATTTATATAATATCTAGTACCTTAATGTATATAGTATAAAGTAATGTTATGTATATAGTGTATATTATCTTAATTTATATGGTATATTCTTCAGATATAGGCATGGTGCGTGCGAACGGAAAAATAATATGGTATTCAGAACCTTAATTTATATGGTATATAATACCTTAATTTATGTATTACAGGAAGCAGTACCCGGCGTCGCCCAGAGTGAGAATGGAAAAAAGAGTACTATTGTTTATGCTTTCCACATTAGAGACATGTGTCTATAAAAGATGTGCGATTTTTGACGAAATCATTTCCTTTTTAATGAATAAAACATACATATGTATCCAACATGGAGCATGATTTAAATTAATAGAGTATGTATTCGGTAGATTAATTTTAAAATAATAAAGAAATATATTGCCCAACTAAGGAAAAAAACCAATGTCTCTGGAAAACGAACAAGAATATGAACGACAGCAAAAAGATCTGATGCTCTACTTACTGTGTTACGAAGACCACAGTTCAGTGAGTAAATTTGTTTATTTATAAACATCGCGAAATATTGACGCAATCGCCACAAGGTATCGGCGTGATATGGGATAGATTGTGCGGCAGATGTGAAATTTTTCTTTTGATAGAATCCTTACACAGAAAATAGCAGAAATGCAAGTAGAAACATTAGTGAACCTATTAATACAGAGTAAAAGTCGACTGAAACAGAGTAGACGCCGATTAAAATGAAAAAATACTAATTTCTACAGTGACTTTTGGGCAGATGTAAAAAAGGTTAACCAACCATATTAATGGTCAGCTTTAAGATTTCTCATATCGCCAATGCAATGGACGAGATTATTATCTAATTAGTCGACGTACCAAATTTAATTGGAATTGGTGAAGTTGAGATTTCGATATCGGACGATACAAACATAGAGTTACGAGTTTGTCATGTGTGTATATATATATAGTACCTGAATTTATATAATATAACGTATTTGTATTTATATAGTTTATAATACCTTAATTTATACAGTTTATAGTACCTTTATGGTGTGTGTGTGTTCTGTTATAGCATATAATACCGGAATGTACACATGGAATGTTGACGTCATTATTTACCATCATTTTCATGGAGATTAGTTTGCTACTCAAGAATCTAGGCTTACAATAGGAAATATAACTCTGAGATGAAAAATGATATTGCTATTTTTCAGACAGGAAACGACGGGATGCCATGTTCAACCCCAAAATTAAAGAGTCATATTTGTATTCCAAAAAATAAGTATTTGAGAAATTTAATAGCTATGTTTCTCTCAGAAAAATAGAGGGCGGGCTCAGTACTCCCGGTTTACATAGTTCTAAATCCCACTTATGAGAGTCTGAGGAGCCTCGGATGAGAAGTAATGAATTAGAGGCGATATACTGAATTGCTTCATGGCTTCCGGAACTAAACCCCACAGCAGTACCTAAAATAACATAATAATTGCCTGCTGGTTAGGTCTCGCTTCAGTATTGTGTATATCGGTGTTAATATAGTGAGTGTTGTGTATGGTTTTAATACATAGATCATATTCTATATTTATATCAAGGTTACAATGTGATGAGCCCCCTATACTTACTATCACTTCTCGATCAATTTCTTTCGCTATAATTATCTTTTATGCAATATAAATCTGTTACGTAATTTGTCATTGTTTTCTGAATGATGATGCCATGTTCACATTGTTCTTTGCACCCCCAAAACTGGATTATTTGATAATTTGTAGTGATGTAGTGTAAGTTGATTATGAAATATTATGCCCGGAATGAACATTTTTGTATAAAATTGACAGATGGTGGAAGTTTTATTGATCTTGAATTTGCAGATAACTTGGAATTATTAAGTTCAACTCATAATAATGCACACGATATGTTGTGTTGACTTTGTCACCTTTCAGAACAAATTGAGTTTAAGTTAACACCTCTAAGAATAAGAATATTATTGTTACAAACTTTCAATTTACCCCGGTTCAAAAAGATTCACGATGGAAATACAGCAAAAGAGATTTCCATCAGAATTGTGTTGGCATCCATAATTGTATTCAGCCACCTAATAAACATATGGAAATACAAAACAATAAGTAAATAGACAAAACTACGACTGTTTAACTCCAATCCGTATTAACATATGGTTATGAAGGATGGAAAATGAGATAAGCACTAGAGAAGACATAAGATCATGATATACACTGGATAGCACCAATTCATTGGAAAATAAATGTCTTAGAAAACTCTTAAATGTTGATTGGGAGAAATTCAAGTTAACAAGGAAGTAAGAGAAGACACCAGCCAACAATATGTTTCTACAACAATAGATAGAAAACAATGGACTTATATATACCTAGAATGAATGAAAGTGGACTGGCACTGCAATCATAAAAATGAGTCCCAAATGCAAAATAAATAGGAAAACAAAGATAAACTATTCGCAAACCAACCATCAAAATGTGTATGACTGTTGGTCTCAACAACATGCAAGAATTATACACTGTAACATTCTCAAATAGTATTTGAGAGATTTTCACCACTCAAGCTGGAGAGTACTAATTTCTGTCACATGAAGTGTAATATATATATAAAGATGGATTGATGAATGAGTGGATAGTTAAATAGATGGATGCATTGAAAGACAGATATATAGATAGTTAGATAGATTAAGTGGAATTTTCAACATCCTATTTGTGAGGGACATACACTGAGCATATCCTTATTATTGGGATGTGCAAATCAACAATAATTTTAGATGAGAGTTAGAGACGATGACGTTTACAGACGAGACTGTTGCCGTGATGTATTTCGTAAAAAAGAACCATTGCCTCATGTGTATGTAGGAGCTCTTCAACTGGACCAAGTATATAAACTGTTCTTATCCCAACGACACAATCGAAAACCTCCTTATTAACTGCCCTTCCCTCTCAACTGCAACAGAAACAAAACTTGAACAGACAACTTAAATAGTCACTAACCCAGTGTATGAATTGCTAAATCAATTTCAACAGGTAGATCCAGGAAAAGGGTAACAAAGTTTTGCTAACAATAGATAGCACACACAATGACACGCACAAATCGACGTTTCGACCAAACGGCATTTACCAAGACAGTATTTATCAATAAATCAATTTCAGAAGACTTAGATCTTTTAAGAATGTAACTGTGCTGCCAAGAGTAGAACTACTCAGCAAAAATTGGATATGGATAACAGCATTCCTTCATGTTCCTTAAGTTATTTTCTTTATCAGACCAAACGAGGTAAGCAGGTAATACGCTCTACACAATGGAAGGTAAAACTCGGCACACCAATCATTTTTCTCGTCGCATTTGCGATGACTCGATGATAGATACAAAGCCTGTGGCAGACATCCCTTACCACAAACAAATCCATCCTGTTGAAGACCAAGTGTATCAACTACTGAAAAGATACCACGATAAATCAAGAGACACACGCAACTGCTGATATGCAATCAATTACCGACATTGAATGAATGGAAATGTATTTACCCACCCGACCACCTCTCTTACTGGGGTTATAAGTGCCACTGTATAATTTGTTTATACTCCGTCAATCATTTTATTTGGGGAGGGGGAGGGGGCGGAGTTCATTTATACAGATCCACCTTCTCTGTGACAGTGATTGAAAAATTCCCTTACATTTGTTTATAAATGCCATGCGTTCAGGTGATCTGGTTTGGAGTAGGAGCGAACAAAGACTCCAGGCAGACATTGAAATCAGTGACGTGTTGCGTGTAATTTGAGCGTGATTTATCAGCATGGAATTAATGCATTCCGCAGTCGACACTCTTTACGTTCTGAGATATGCTTATATCACTAGCAAGGAAGCTAAGAAATGAAAAATTATTAGGAAATTCTACCACATTAAAAAAAATTGATTTTCCTTTCATTAGATACGTAACATAGACATCTTTTGGTGACGTAATCTTCTTTCAACCGCGGACTTTAGTTCTATTTGGTTATGTAAGAGCGTATTTTCATAATATAACAAGGTCATGGTATATCTAATTAAAACATTGATTTTCATTTCAATAGGAGTTTTCATATTTGATAAAGATCACATGTAGCATCATTTCCATATTTAATTGATTGGTTATGATCACTCTCTGATTCTTTGATTAGTTAGTTATTCGTTGGATCATCGTCACTGCACTCCGGACAAGTCCATATGTGCTCAGATCTCTCTTTGAGTGTAGCCGCCATTACACGTTGACTCACGGTCCCAGTACGCAGTTGATTGACCATCATTCTTTCTTTCCCGCGAAACCGCTCCTTTCTAGCGACACCACATTTCAAACCAAATGCCTTTATTCTAGTCATGGAACAAGAGTCATCGTCGCTTATAGTCATTTGTTCGTGCGTTTTCCTGTAGGGCGTTCAAAATGTCTGCTTGATCCATCGCTCCACCAACAGCCGTAGTAGCAGCGTGTGCATTCAACCTATCTGCTCTCTCATTACCCCGGACTCCCGCATGTCCCGGCACAAAATTGAAAGTCGCTTTACGCATACAGGAATTCTTCACTGCATCCAGCCAGTTCCCGAATGTATCCCGCCTGAACTTTCACAATCATGCTCATCGAGTCACTGAGTATGCAGGCATGCTCACAGATAGTCTGTGAGCAGACCCATGTAAAGCTTTGGTTACTGGCAAAATCTCCATTATCATGCTGCTTGTCGTCTGAGCGAATGCACCACTTTCCTATCTGATGGTCCCCTCCCCCCACCTTTGAACCGTGAAAGCCCAGGAACTTGGCCTTTCAACCGACCCATCTGTATATACAATCATATAACCTTCCCTGGAATTTTCACCGATTAGAATAAGTACCTCCGACTCCACCACTGTCGGACACCATTCCCTGAATTCTCTACTGAGTGTTATTACTACTTTGCAGACTGTCGGACAATCTAAGGGGGCACGAATCTATTCCGCTCTAGGTAGCATATCCTCCAATCTGCACACACTCTGTATAATATGCTCTGCGCGCCCCATCCACGACTTTCCTCTCTTAAGTCGACTGCCTTTCACTTTGAGATTTTCAAGGTGTAGAGGATGTTCTTTATCAGCGGTGATTTGTAGGTAGTCCCGCGACCTGCAGATTTGTATTCTTTGTTCTGAAGTTGGGCAATCTAGTAAGTATAGCATAGCTCGTGCCGACGTATCTCTCGTACACCCCAAAATGATTCGCATTGCCTCATTCTGGGTTCTATCGAATCTTTCTGTTTGAGTCTGACTCAGTGCTAGAATCGCTTGCGCATACTATACCACCGCAATCACCAATCCCTGATACAGCAGAAATAGCAACCTCTGTTCACACTGAGCAGCAGCCACAACTTTCATCGCCGCAAGACCTTTATAAGCCTTTACAATGATGTGGTCAACATGATCTTTGAAACTCAGACTTCGGTCAAACATAACCTCACGTATTTCATTGTGCTGGATCTCTCGAGGACGTCCCATCACAAGGTAACCGACAGCGTGGACGTGTTTACTATGTGACTATTCAGGGAAAATCATGTTATTTATGATTTTGATGGATTAACAGAAGCTCCAGAATTACTGCACTACTACCATACACGATCAAGCTCACTCTGCAAATTCATGGTGCTCGTTTCTCAATCTCTGCCTTGCATATATACCAGGATGTCATCAGCACAGGACATAGTTTCCCCAGTCCTGCAATCTAACAGTTTGTAATTTCAACTGTATACACATTAGATAATACTGGCGACAGAGTCCCAGGCCACTCCAGCCTGAATGTGCAGAACTGGAAATCTCTAGGTGAGATAGTAAAAGAAGAAATACTATCTTGTGGTAGTCACAGACTTATAACTGTTGGTGCCGATGACCAACTCCCACGCTTAAGAACAACCTATCTCTGAAAGTGTGCCGAAATAATCCACCGGATAATAAAAGGACGTACTTGAAGTTGCAACATTATGGTCATCAAAAAATCCAAGGGCACTCTGGTGTAAGCATCTTCCAGGTCAATTGCAGCAGCGCACGTCTCCTTTCGTGTGTCAAAATTTTCGAACACGGCTTACGCGAATACGGCAACGTTTGTGTCAAGTCTGCTTACCTGGACGATAGTCTCTCAACGTTGAGGATAGTCTGTTATTCCCCTCTAGATTTAAGAACAACTTCCACGCAACAATCTTTTCTAACAACTTGCTGATCGTATTATGCATGGTTATGAGCTTGAAACCCTGTATCTTTGCATGACTCGTCACAGGCTTAGGTAGTGGGATTAAGTAACTATGCAATCAGTCTTCTTCTACTATGCTTTTCGCTATGCTCTTGTTGATCAACATTGCCAGCTTATTAAGGTCCTCGTCTGATTTGCCTCTGAGATTGTCATATCTAATGCCGTCAGGTCCTGGCGCTGAGTTTCTTGATCTTTTCAGTACGATTTCAATTTCGTAAAAAGTAATTGCATTATCCCTTTTCATCTTGCTTATTGCACATACGTATGACCGTTTTCATGATTTCATTGTAATTCCCTAAGTTCCTCTGACCAATGTGTGCCTTATAATGAGTCAGAAGTGCTGCACTCTTATTCTCATCTGTCTTCTGCCAAACCAAGTATGTGCTTTGGGAATTGGGGATTGTTTTACGCGTCATTGGGTTATTCATTTATTTATGCAGGGGCCATAACAGTTTTAGTGACTTTTCGTTTGCAATCTCCTGACAAATGTCTTCCTATTTCTTTTTTCCTTTGCAGATTTGACGATATCTTTAAACTGTTGTACCCTGTCGTCTTTGGTCTATTTTAATTGCAAAACAAGATCTGGTTGTGCGTTCACTTTTTTCCTTGCTTTTTGCCACTCTGCAACTGCAGTGCATTTGCCCTTCCATGCACATTGAACCTCATCATTCCCCTCAAGGGTGGGGGGGGGGGTGGTTGATTCTACACACATGTCTTGGTGGCGTGTGTCCTACGTTTTCCTTCCTAATTCTGCTTAAGATAGACGACCCGTTACGATCAAACTGGAATGACTTAACTTTAGCTCTCTGTTATTTCCTTTTTCCTTTGAACAAGACACATGACAAATGGTCGCTGCTGTGATACTCCAGTACCACATCTACATCTGGGTGCGATATAAACCGCCACTAAGCCCAAGTAATTGGACTGTCGTCGCCGTCCCTAACAGTCAACCATGCCATGCGCCCGTTGTTTATGCATACTATGTCCATATTAGTCAAAGTCTCCTCAAGATCTCTTCCCTGTTGATTAGAGGCAGTATTGCCACAAGATCTACCTTTTGCATTAAATCCCCGAAAACATGACTTCTCTTTCTCCCTTTACTATCTCCATATGCGCGTTCAGGGTGGAGTCTATTGTAGAAACCATGGAAGCCGATGACTTGGAGACGGTTTCTCATCCCTAACCGCTATTCCTGTAGAGCCACATATTTGTGCTGTACACCAACTTATCCAGTTCAGGACGTCGTTTTTCGACACTAACGACATTCCAAAACAACGCAAGTAACGATTTCAAAGACTGGAGAACGACTTTTTATCTGTGGCGTAATGCTCCAGTACGTCGCTTTTTTCGTTTAACCCCGCCCCATTTAGGAAGAACGTGTATATTTGTCAACCATTTTTGTGTGTAATCACGTGAAATACGAAATCATGAAAATTTAAGCTCAGATGCACGTACTCCGTCGCACCGGTAAAGGTCTTGATGACACCACATCTTAGGCGAAATAATTAATAATCCAACTTTCAAGTGATGTTGATGGTGTCACACAAAAACACACGTCGATCTGTCTGTCATTTAGACCGGAAGCTTCAAGTGATAATCCACAGGGATATCAGAAAAAACCCACCCTGCAAACAAGACGACACGAGCTGGATTCGAACTCGTAACCTCTTGAACCACTACACTAGGGAGATCCCCGAAGTTGCTTTTGAGGAACGACTGCTGAGCAGCAGAGATATACGGACAGACAGAACAAAAGAGGAAACACATTCTTTTATAACCTTGGTTAATTATAGTGGAGATTACCACCATCGGGCAGTTATTTACAGAAAGATCTAGTTATGAGCACCAGCGGAAATGATCAGTACAGTTAGGGGCAACTAACCAGTGTTAGCATTGACATGACATTTATAATGTCCCCTTTTTAGTGTGGATGTTACTAATACTGAAGGGAGGGGAGACTGCGTATTTTAGTGTGTTGGGTGGAAGGATTTACGATTAGGGGTTGGTTCTTCTTCTGCGTTCGTTCTCAAAATCCTGCAGATTAGCAGGATGTAGTCCGGAGAACGAAATGCGTTGTGTCATGGTTTCCAGCATCGCTGCGATATCTGCGCCTTTCGGCCGGACACATCCGACTTCAGCATGGCTTTGGGTCACTGACCCTATATGGGACGGGACAGCAAATGCCATCCCATAACCTCCGTATTGGCTTCTTACGACACGCATGGAAGGTAAACAGTGTTGCTTTTCTTTGCTACCCTTTCGGGCCCGTCAACACACAGGCGATGTTTATAATTTAGGATTGTACCGCTTTCAGTGTTAGGGTTAGAATTTGGGACTGTGTAACCGATGTAACAGGTACATTTGTCGCGGGGGGGGGGGGGGGGTTTGGTGGAGAAATTTTATGTAGAGGGACGGGTGTTGGTGGCTTGATGGGGCTGGATTAATACGCAGGTGACAATATGACATAGAAAGTATTGACATATTTGTGGAGCTTAAATCTGCACATGAACTCTGCTATGTAGCTGTTTAGGTGATGACGTGCTGATAGTGCTTTTTTTTCGCCACTGTGCACTTCCCCAGATTCGCTCCACTGTTTAGGTATGGGACCTGGACCACGATCTTACCTGATCCACGAGGTTGTATCTGTGGTTCACTGCTAGGTGACCGAAGCCTGCTCTCCTGATCTCGTTAGTTTTATATCCTTTTCAGCAGTCGGAGTATATCATTGATCCAGGCTCAATATTGTCAACAATCTCCTTCATTAAAGTGGCAGAATTGCTATCTTCCCTTGCAGCTAGAAAACGTCTTTTGTCTCACGACATATGCCACCAAATACCCATTGTTGATGCAACACTGTGTCGGAGTTTGCCTTTCTTTTGGTAAATAGACTTTGGTCTACCTCGACAATCATTCCTCCTTATCCAATGCGTATTCGTGGCAGCGGTGTCAATCTGTAGACACACATTTCACGCATAAATGTGTTACATCCAACAACTGTTGTACTGCTAATCTGTTGCTCTCTCCTCGAATTTGTAACACGTGTACACCGTCTTTATCATTAGCTGGCAAGCTCAATAGATAGACATCGATTGCATTAGCCATTTTGTTTTGACGATTTTGACGAGTTGACGACACGGAAGATGCACACACGGTGTCTACACATAACAAACATTAAAAAGTTGGATAAGATGCGCAAACGGTTTCTGCGCATAAGCTTAAAATTTTTGACCCTGGTCACTGATTCTTGTATAGTACCTTTTTACAAACGAAATTACATTTATGCGCTGGCGGTGTAGCCTTATATTGCATTTCCATTGAATCCATCTACCATTGTTGTACAATGACTCTGACCGCACATATTGTCCTGTTGTATCATTCCTCGTCTTTTTAACAAGCGTAGACCTACATCGTCTTTATCAGCAGCTGGCAAGCTCAGTAACCATACATCGATTGCATTAGCTATTTTGTTTTGTTGGCGAGTCGACACGAAAGATGTGCAGTGTCTGCGCATAACAAATATTAAAATGTTGGATGAAATGCGCAAACGGTCTCTGCGCACAACATTAAAAGTTGTGCCCCTGTCCACTGATTCTTGCATAGTACCCAATAAAGCGAATATATTTAGGCAATGTAAAGAAGAACATATCAATAATGCCTTGTTGCTTGTAATAGATGAAATGGTCTCCAAAAAACAACGATTGGGCACGAGACATTTCCGAATGATTAAATTAAGACCTTGCTTCTGTGGATGAAGTCGCCCAGATCATACATAAAGAAGAGTACGTTTTGGGAAGAATATGTCATAAAAAGTAATGTCATATAAAAAGTAATTTCATATAAAAAGTAATGTCATATAAAAAGTAATTGATTAAAGTAGTACCAAGTTTAAAAAAGTAAACATACATTTACTGAGTGAGGAAATGATTGTGTCCGGCATCCAGGATATGCTCAAAAATATCAATCAATCAATAAACCCATAACCCTTCAGGGTCGTAGGGGTACCACATTGGATGCTTCAGCACACAGAGTCCTCCAGCGAATTCTATCGTCAGCGAGTGTGGAAATATCTAGCCCTGTCCATTCCTTGATGTTGTCTGGCCATGTCTTTATTTGTCCTCCTCTGCTTCTTCCACCCTCGACAGTTCCCTGCAGTATTGTTTTTGACAAGGAATCGTGCCTGCATACATGTCCGAACCATGCTAGTTTTCGTCGTTTCACTATTGAAAGCAATGGCTCCTGAACACCTGCACACATCTCTACTTTATTTCTTACGTACACATTGGTCTTATGTTCCCTATAGGAAATTCGTAGAATTCTTCTGTAGCATTTATACTCGAAAGCCTGTAATCTTCTCTCCATGTCCGCAGTGAGTGTCCAACTCTCACAACCATACAACACAACAGAAAGCACCAGCGACCTATACAGTTTGATTTTCACTCCAACACTGATGTTGCTTTTCCAAATCACAGTTAGCCTTGACAATGATGCTAAAGCCATCTCCAGCCTTATTTTTAGTTCTGCTTTGCATTTACCATTGCTGCATATACTGGATCCGAGGTATTTAAAGGTATTCACCTCTT
This sequence comes from Meghimatium bilineatum, assembly GCA_034231615.1. Lineage (NCBI taxonomy): Eukaryota > Metazoa > Mollusca > Gastropoda > Stylommatophora > Philomycidae > Meghimatium > Meghimatium bilineatum. Next base: position 84,496,158 of record CM067298.1, on the reverse strand, counting down.
CAAGCTTGTGTCCATTCATCATGATATTAGTCTGGTTTTCTGTGTCTCTGCTGTTTACCAAAATTTTGCTCTTATCTGAATTGATTTCCATTCCGTACTTGCTGGTAACTTTTTCTAACTTTGATGTTAATTCTTGCAATGATTGTTCTGACCCAGCTATAAGATCAATATCATCAGCGAATCGCAAGTTGCAAATAGGGCGACCTCCGATCGATATAGACGTGTTGTAGTCATGTAATGTCTCTTGTATATACACTTTGGCGAATGTCGATATGAGTGGCTGATATCTATAACTACTTCTAACTTCCGTGACATGACATTGATCTACTGGGCTTAGGACATTCATGCGTTAGCTGTAGTGAGAGATCAGGCGAAATTTGGAATAGGGAAAGAAAGTTTTGCGAATCACTGGTAACACATATACTAATACACACAAATCGACGCGTCTACCAAAAGGTGTTCATCAAGAACATAACATAACATACGAATAGTCAGAAACGTTGCTGTCCACGATCACATAATAATGGTTAGACGAAATGATAGATCAGGGGTCATAACGTTTTGCTGTAGCGCGATGAACAATAAAATAGGACATTTCTGGGGGATGGTTAGGGAACTGACTTCTCTAGAAAGGTAACGATTTGAAATTATTTGAATGATATTTAGTAATAGAAAATATTAAATTCTGACAGTAGGTTGTGAACCTTTAATTCAGGTTTTGTGGTGGCGGAGGTAATGTACCAAAATATGGCCTAAGAAAATAAAGAGAAGTTGGAAACTACTGATTTAACAGACTTATTTCTAAACATGTTTTTATACAAAAATTATATATACAACATCCAGCTCCTAAAATAGTCTAGAGCAATTGTAGAAGAATTTGCGGGCTAGCAATAATTCGCTGAGTATAATACCCTTCTGACACTTGTACGTGTTAAATCATATCCTGGCTCGACTAGGGTCATGGGGAGATTGTTAAGCCATGTCGTTTTAATACTGACAAAGGTCGCAGCTCACACGCTGTATATGACAACCTCAAGATGCTGGCTTTTGTATAGTCACATTCCGACTGTATAAAGCCCAGAGAAAGCTACATAGATGTCACTAGCACCACCTCGTGACAAGTTATGTGGAGCTAGCTGTTGGTAGCACTTCCTTGAGCTAACTCTTGGTGTTTTCAAGATGATTGAAGTTGACGTGTAAATGAGCAATTGTATAATGGCTGTTCAAATGCTAGACAGGTAAAGGTAGTTCTCAGGAAAAACTATATGAAATAAATATCACACACCGCTATTTGGACAGACAGAACTTTCGACCAATTCAAAATTGCATATTTCTTTCTTTAGTATTTGTGGTATTCATTTTTTTTAAATGTAGATGAAACAGCACCACATGAAGTAGAGTTATACTCATTACGACAACAACATACACATACATTATGTAGATGGTAGGACAGACAGAGATGTATGGATAAGACTACACAAGGAAGGAAACATTACTGCATTAGGAACAAAGGTGGTAAGATATCATTTTTGGCTGTATTTCTAGGCAATTAAATTCGTACAGTAGGTTGCCATTGCTTTCTGAACGGTCTGAATGCACATTTGCTGGCTGCGGGGTTTGAATCTGGTATCTTGGTGGTATGAGACACGCCATTTATTCCCGGTCACAGAGCCGAACGCTGTATTATGAAATATATCACAGGAAATTAAAGCAAATTTAAAACTAAGAGCTTACAGTCACTACTGTCCCCTTGTTCTTGTATAGAGTTATACTGCTCGAGTATTTAAAATCATGTAGGATCAAGCCAATACAATGTTGTCAGTTGATGGAACTGCATGCAAGTATTTCTCTCCCACTCTTGATAACCTCATTTTGAATTCAGTCCTTGCCAGGTGTCTTGTTAGAAGCTACTCGTAGTTCATTAATAGCATCTTTAGTTTCAGCTATGATTGGGGCTGTGTCCAGGTGGTTAAGCGTTGGTAGAGCCTCCGTGACACCGAAGGCATCATTTTATAGCTTAGTCTAATTAGAACAGAGCTCTAGATAGTGTTCTACCCAACTGCCCATTTGCATCCTTTTATCAGTGATGATCTTTCCAGATACATTCTTCAGCAATGCATTCTTCATTCTAAGACCGATGGCTTTCTTTATCCCTTAATAAACACCTCTAATGTCAACTTTCTTAATATCTCTCTGAATACGTTCACCCGCCGAAGACGGATGTGTCGGGCCATTGGCGCAATTAAAACGGCGACACAACGCATTTCCATTCTCTGGACTACATCCTGCTGGAAATATAGTAGGACCAGTGTCCTGTTACAAGAGATATCCAGCGGGAGATTGAGAATGAACGCTGAAGAAGAAGAAGAATACGTGCACACAACCTTATCCAGCAGTAAATTGAACAATGTCTGACTTCCTTTTGCTCTTCTTTTCTAGCTTGTCTCAACGCAGCAAGAGTATTTCTTGTTCACTCTTCTTTGTTCTATAGAAATATTGTATTTTCTGCTGTCGACTAACGGCTGATGTAAGCTGATGGTTAACCTCAGATCAGTTTTGATGTTTCTGTTCACGCATGTCATAAGCTTTTATCGTTGTTTTGTGAACATCTTCTTTAATTATGTTTCACTTCCCACTTGCTGTATAATTTTTCTGATGCGTTAGTGAACATATCTTAAAGCTGCTATTGGAACTCAAAGCACTTGTTTAGATTCATTGTCAGTTACATCATACCTCGGAGTGGAAATGAAGGGGGGGGGTGGTAACATTAATGTACGTGGTTGTGAATATTCTTCTTGGTCTCAGGTGTTTGACTTTTGCAGCAACTAATGAATGATCTGTATCACAGTCAGCGATGCGATAGCAGCCTGTCAGTTGTGTTTGGTTCAAATATTGTCTGCTGTTGATAATACAATCTAACTGGTGCCATTGCCTTGTTCCTGGATTCTTCCATGACACTTTGTGCAGATATTTTATTGCAAAGAAAGAGTTGGTATTGCAGACATCATTACTGGTGCACAATTCCAACAATATCTCTCCGTTTTTATTCATACTCACAACAGTTGATTCTCCTAGAGTGTCCGGCCACAATTTTGAGTGTGATCGCACCTGTGCGTTATGATGATCACCTAGTATGTAAATGAAACTTGGAGTTTTTTCCACCTCATTGTCTAGCTTCTCATAGAAGACAACCTTCACATCTTCATGTGATGTGAGTGTTGGCGCATATGTAGTGATATGTGTGACAAATGCACTTGAAGTCGACAATCTGAATGTTAACATTCTTTCATATCCAACGCTTGGGCTGTCATTAGTACTAATTAGTGAGTTCTTAACAGCAAATCCCATTCCATGCTGCCGGGTTTTATCTTGTTATCTGCCCTTCCAGAAGAAGGTATAGTTCCTTTCTCTATGTGACCCATCCTCAATAGACGTGTCTCCTGCATGCAGCAATATTTTGAGATGGTTGAGTCGGTAAAAGCCGTTTCTTTCACGTTGTCAATGTCATTGATGTCTGCGAAATGTCCTGGACACATGGTTCAGACATTACAGGTTTCAAGTCGAAGCATAAAGTTTCTATTTTTTCACTTTATTGTCTTGTACACTGTCTTTACAGCTTATTTTCCAAATTTTATCTTAGCCCTAAGCACCCATGCTGTGTTGGATCTACACCTTACTGGCTGGATGCTGCCTAGCTTGAGGCGGGCGTTAGTTGATCAGTGACACCGAAAGTGTCTCCCACTGTCGGAGATAGTCCGTGGCCTCCTTTCCCTATGCAAATTACAAGGACTTATAACCAGCAACTGCCATCTCCCGATTTGATTATGAGACCCACTAAGGTCAAGGTTGGAGCATAACTCTCCATAGCACAATGAGTGTGCTGAGATTTAGAGACCATGTTTTGTCCACGCAACTTGATCCCTCTCTCTGCTTGCCTTGATAACTCCAATGGAAAGGTAATACCAATACATTTGTAACAAGGCAAGCTGCAGGAGCTTCCGGATCAACAGAGCTATGCTCTATCTGTCCACATTTCGGTGGTGTCAAACTAGACCAGCTGCCAACCAAGGGTAAGGGCCTCGACTGAGGCCCAAACACCATTTAGTTTTAGGTTCCATTTTCTTGTCCTAGGATAAGGCTTGTATCCTCCTATATGTGTTCCTCCACCTGAAGCTGTTGGAAAAATGTGGGATATCAGGACAGGTAGACCGGTAGTGTGCGACGTAAGTCGTTAACAGAAATAGGCTGTACCGACTACTGTCATACGGTAGATCAACCACATCTGACAAGACCTGACATACAGGGTCTTGAAAGTGTGACATAGTATTGTGTGTAGAGAACTAAAACGACACAAGCAGTGAAAATGTGAGAGATGAAACCGTTGCCATATAGTTGTATAATATACATTAAGAAGACACATGTAGAAATCATTGTAAGATGGAAGTTTATTGGAGTTCACATTCAATAAGGATAACAAGAAAAACCTGGGTGGATAATTTGGGCACATATAAGAGACAGTTTTGGTTCTGTACATGAAATAGAGAAGTAATATATACATCCAACGAAGAAGATACACTAAATTTATATAAGAGAGAAGTAATGTGTATTTGTTATAATAGAAATAGGGACATGCATAATAGAGACATGAAAGAGAGTGTTGATACGTATTTATGTTTTGCTCTCAAACTCCCACCGAATTTCTCCTGATGCAGAACAATGGTTTTACTAGATTTCCAGCAGGATGTAGTTCATGGAATGGAAATGCATTGTGTCGCCATTTTATTTGCACCCATAGCTCGACACATCGAATTTCGGCTTGGTAAAAAATATGTTCAGTGCTTTACTACTTCCACTGAGCGGTGGACGTCTGTAGTCATATCTATAGTAGGTCAGCCGTACGAGAAATTTATTCCCCCCACTGGACACAGACCTAAACGCTAACCACAGTTAAACATGGCCTTTTCACGGCTGTAGGTATCACGATCGACACAGACGTCCACTGTAATATGTATATTAGATATATGAATGGGAGCGGAGAATATGGATATTAGTTGTAAGAAGGAGAAGGTTAATATTGATATTAAATATAGGAAGGGGAGGTAATATGGATATTAAATATAGAAAGGGGAGGTAATATGGATATTAAATATAGGAAGGGGAGGTGATATGGATATTAAATATAGGAAGGGGAGGTGATATGGATTTTATATATATATATATATATATATATATATATATATATATATATATATATATATATATATATATGAAGAATAGGCACCATGGATAATAGATATAGGATGGAGAGGTGATACTGTTATTAGATATATGAAGGAGAGGTGATATAGATATCAGATATCACACGAGAAAGATAATACAGATATTAAATACAGAAAGGAAGGAGGTGGAGTTTGCCAATCCTATGATAGATACACGGGGTCTATGTTACCTCTAATATTTTATGGTAGTGTGTCCTGATATAACCTAATTGGACTTTGTCCGCTGGTTGAAAGGGGCACGCCTCTCCAAAAGAGTCAAACTCATTAACTACTTGCAAATCCTATGTTGTCAAAATGACTCAAAGGCCATTCTGAAGTTGGATGTATGAGACTGAAAGGCGCGGCTATCGCATCCAAGCTGAAAACCATGACACAATATATTTGATCCGCGAATTAGATCCTGTTAAACTGCAGGAGTTTGAGAAAGAACGCATAGGGCGTATTCGCATATACAATTAAGACACGGAGCGCCAGTTTATGATAATATCTTTGCTGGTCCATGCGAAATTCTAAAGTGGGCGCATACTTATCTAATCCCGTCTTTGCTTCTAGGGGCGAGCTGAATATTTCTGTGAAACATGTCTAAAATCAAAATGGCATCTTTCACCAAGAAGTCAAAGAAAGACAAATAACAAATGAAGCTTTTCAACCCGTTGCTATGATACTGATGAATGAGAAGAGTAGCGTGCCTTTGATAAACAATTCGTCACGGAAATACCATAGGTTACCAAACTGGCACGTGCGAGAAATAATTATCTAAATAACTCCAACTTTATTTACAAAAGTATTCTAATCTTAGGGAGTCGGTCACATGATCTTTGCTGCTCGTCTGCAACTCAGATGAAGGAAACTACGTTTCGTGTCTTAACATGATCAATTATGCAATGTTTCCTTGTCATGTGTAGGATGGTTATTTCATTTTGGCATTTCAAGTGTAGCTTTCCTGGCAAGACAAATGTTTACATACTCACGAAATGAACGCTGGGAAATGCCCGCAGTTATGGAGACGTCAGGAAGACAACGCAATTCGTTAGAGGGCGTTCATTTTTCATTAAATGTTGGGGCACAAAAGAAAGAGCTGTAAATACACAGTATAGGAACAGCTGTTCTGGAAAAATTAAAGATGTGCAGGATGGAAAGAATAAAGAATAATTCAGTGACACAGTTTTCATTGTTACAGTATTATTACTTTCACTGTTTTACAACCTCTGCATTGTTATTTTTTGACGTTATTGTATGTTATTGATGTAATTTGTTATACCTGTTATATTTTTATACCACTTTATTTGCTATTGTTTTACATTATTGTTTCTATTATTCCTTTAAATTATTCTACTGTTATTGTTTTATATTATTTTAAATGTTATTATTTTATAATATTCTAACACATATGGTTTTACACTATATATGTTATTGTTTGACATAATTGCATCTGTTATTATTTTACAGTAAATAACTGTTATTATTTTACACTGTATATTTTATTGAATTTTTTCAGTTATTGTTTTAGAATATTGTAAATATTATTGTTTTACACTACTATATATGTTATTAATTTTTTCTGTTACTGTTTTGCAATATTATAGAAGTTATTGTTTTACACTATTGTATCTGTTATTTATGTTACACAATATTGTCTGTTATTGTTTTAGACTGCCGTATCTCTTAGTGTTTTATGTTATTTCAGCTGGTATTGTTTAGTATTTTTTAATATGTTATTGTGTTATATGATTGTCGGGCCGTTGATAAGACCAGCGAGTTGGGGGGGGGGGGGGGGGAGGCGTAATCTCTAAAAAAAAAAAAGAAATCGCCCATTTTCAATACAACCTAAATTCTTCCTTTATTTACTCTTACAGTATTGTATCTTATAGTTTAACATTATTGAATGTATTATTGTTTTACATTATTGTGTATCTAATTACTTTACTTTATCGTGTATGTAACTGTTTTACTTTATCGTGTATGTACTTGTTTTACTTTATTGTGTATGTAATTGTTTTACTTTATTGTGTATGTAATTGTTTTACTTTATTGTGTATGTAATTGTTTTACTTTATTGTGTATGTAATTGTTTTACTTTATTGTGTATGTAATTGTTTTACTTTATTGTGTATGTAATTGTTTTACTTTATTGTGTATGTAATTGTTTTACTTTATTGTGTATGTAATTGTTTTACTTTATCGTGTATGTACTTGTTTTACTTTATTGTGTATGTAATTGTTTTACTTTATTGTGTATGTAATTGTTTTACTTTATTGTGTATGTAATTGTTTTACTTTATTGTGTATGTACTTGTTTTACTTTATTGTGTATGTAACTGTTTTACTTTATTGTGTATGTACTTGTTTTACTTTATTGTGTATGTAATTGTTTTACTTTATTGTGTATGTAATTGTTTTACTTTATTGTGTATGTAATTGTTTTACTTTATTGTGTATGTACTTGTTTTACTTTATTGTGTATGTAACTGTTTTACTTTATTGTGTATGTACTTGTTTTACTTTATTGTGTATGTAACTGTTTTACTTTATTGTGTATGTAATTGTTTTACTTTATTGTGTATGTAATTGTTGTAGGTCATTGTGTATATTTCACTTTATTATATTACATTATCTATTATGACCTAACACTGAAGTCTCTGATGCTGTACAACAAAAATGTATCTGACAATATCTACAATAAAATTATCATGTATTATCTGCTTCATGTATGTCCGGCTCTGTGGCGAAGGTACAGAGCGCGTCTTTGCCGTCACGGCAAAGGTACCGAGTTCGATCCTCACCACAGGCAATTGTGCATACGGACCGTTCAGAAAGCAATGGCAACCTACTAAACGTATTTATATTGCCTAGAAAATCACCACAGCCAACAAATGCTGGGTTGATAGCTACGTCCTGGATGTGCTACCAATTTGTTTAATCTGCTTCTGTAATTTCGGCTTCCAAATTATTTTCCTGTAATTTCGCATGAGCATTCTGTGTTAACGCTCCAAAAAGATCTGATAAGTTATATGGAACCAACGCAGAAGCCCAAATAAAATGGCGACACAAAGTATTTCCGTTCTCTGGACTTCACCCTGCAGGAAACCCTGTAAGACAATTGTCCTTCTTTAAATGAGACCGGTGGGAGTTTGGGAACGAAGTAATAAACAAATATAAACCAAATTCTAATGTTCAAATTAAATGTGTCTTGGAAAATCAGCAGAATAGTCCGGAATTGTGTAACCAGAGATGTTTAATTAGAAATGTAAGCAATAGGGATCTGGTTTTAACTAGAGATGTATGCAGAAGAAATGTGATTTAAACTAGAGATGTATGCAGTAGAGATGTGTTTTAACTAGTGATGCACGTAGCAGACTTGTGGGTTTAACCAGAGATGTATCCAGTAGAAATGTGGTTTTAACTAGAGATGTATACAGTAGAGATGTAGTTTTAACTAGATATGTATGCAGTATAGGTGCAGTTGTGTTGAGGAATATGTGAACACGTAACGAAATGCATCAGTAGTAAAGATTTATTGAAATAAGTTAGTTAAAAAAGAGAGCTGCTTACTCGCGGCAAAATAAGTTAGTTCACATTCTGTGGGAAAATCCCGAGAAGAGGAAGCATGGAGCATAACGTGACAACAAACAAGTTAAAGAGCAAGATGATTAGGAAAACACCAGGAGAGAAGATGTTGGACAGTTTGGCATTATTGCATGGGAGAAAATAGATATCAGACATAGTTGGCATTACACGAAAGAGAAAACTGTGGACAGGCATGATAGCCAATACCATATGGCACGGACTACAAGAAGGTCTTATGAATCACTTTTTTGTGTTTATGTGTTTTACATTACATTACATCTTCTTCTTCTTTCGTTTACTTGAAAAATGTCTATATCTGTAATTCTTACTCCTTAATAAAACTCACTGTCGTTTGTAGTTCATACAGTGGCCCATAGAGCTTATATTCCAGTGTTGTTTACTCTGGCCAATATGTCTGCCTCAGCGTCTCATACTCATAACACTCTTGAAGTATATGTTTGGCACTCTGTGCTGCCTGTCCACATGTACACATGGCCGTGTTGCCAATCTGGAACTTTGTGTACATGTGACTGCGGAGTCGGTTGTGTCCCGTTCTGAGGCGTAGAATTACAACTTGTTCTGGTTTATTCCTAATGTGATAGTCATCTTATGTTGGTGATTTCATTACAAAAAAAAATAAGGTTCCGTGGAGAAGTACCTGGTTTATATTTCGTTGAAAAAGCTGCGCATCCGAACGTTCAGAAAACGATATCAAGCTACTGAAAAGAATTCATTATGTCTCAGAATAAATAATACTAAATTTATGTGGTTCTATTCTGAATATGGATATTAGATTGTGAATGTGTTCATGGTAAAGTCTTTTGATCCAAGCGTCGATTTGTGTGTCTTATTATGTGTAACCAGTGATTAGCAAAACTACTTTACCTTGTTTCAAGTTTCGCCTATCCTAAATATGATATTTTAGATTACATGATGACGTGTTTCAGTCTTCCAAGTTTTTCATTATATAACTTATGTTGTTCCAATGACGTGTTTCAGTCTTCCACAGTCTTCCATTGTTCAATTTATGTTCTAATGACGTATTTCAGTCTTCCATTGTACAACTTATGTTCTAATGACGTATTTCAGTCTTCCAAGTTTTTCATTATATAACTTATGTTCCAATGACGTGTTTCAGTCTTCCATTGTACAACTTATGTTCTAATGACGTATTTCAGTCTTCCACAGTCTTCCATTGTACAACTTATGTTCTAATGACGTATTTCAGTCTTCCACAGTCTTCCATTGTACAACTTATGTTCTAATGACGTATTTCAGTCTTCCACAGTCTTCCATTGTACAACTTATGTTCTAATGACGTATTTCAGTCTTCCACAGTCTTCCATTGTACAACTTATGTTCTAATGACGTATTTCAGTCTTCCACAGTCTTCCATTGTACAACTTATGTTCTAATGACGTATTTCAGTCTTCCACAGTCTTCCATTGTACAACTTATGTTCTAATGACGTATTTCAGTCTTCCACAGTCTTCCATTGTACAACTTATGTTCTAATGACGTATTTCAGTCTTCCACAGTCTTCCATTGTACAACTTATGTTCTAATGACGTATTTCAGTCTTCCACAGTCTTCCATTGTACAACTTATGTTCTAATGACGTATTTCAGTCTTCCACAGTCTTCCATTGTACAACTTATGTTCTAATGACGTATTTCAGTCTTCCACAGTCTTCCATTGTACAACTTATGTTCTAATGACGTATTTCAGTCTTCCACAGTCTTCCATTGTACAACTTATGTTCTAATGACGTATTTCAGTCTTCCATTGTACAACTTATGTTCCAATGACATATTTCAGTCTTCCACAGTCTTCCATTGTACAACTTATGTTGTTATGTTGTTCCAAATCATTGTAAATAGTTAATTTTCAGTGACCATCCTAGACAAGTACCTACCCCCACCTCCTCAAGCAACAAATAATTTATATTTGTTCTTGGCCCCCATAGAACGTCTATTCATAGGAAACGTTTATATGACTTTCTTGCAACCTCAAAGTCTCTTGCTCTCTTTGTCACTAGAACGTTGATGCATTTTTTTGTTAAAATAATTTTTCATTAAAATAATGTGAGGGAGGTGGGGGTAAATATCTTATCAGATATTTAGCCCAAATCCACATTTGGGCTAAATTCCTAGTACTAAAATATTTATGTTTTTTTCCCCTAAAAGAGGAGATGTGACAATTACATACTCGGGTTATGGTACACACTCTCCATCCCTTCCCCTTTATCTACCGGCTGCATTCTGCAGAAAGAAGGATTGACTCTCTCTAAATACAAAAATCGCTGCTCTGAACAATCAATTATCTTGTCTTCATTGCTGATCTGCCTCATTATCCACAATCCGTGAGTGTTCTACTCCACTTCCACATTTACCAGCACTTACTAAACTAGACTACCAATGTTTACCTTGCGTTTGCAATATGCCAGCGTATACTTCGAACTTCTAGAATAAATATTACTATACAGGTCACAAGTGCTAGGTAAATTGAGCATTCAAGTGGATTAAAACTCGTAATAGCAAAATCTGGACAGGTAATTGTGTTAGACACTGTAGTACTGACTATTTTTCTAATTTGTTCGTTTTCACCTATGTTTACATATGCCCACAACGCATTACATTCTCCGAGATATACCTCGCTAACTTGCAGGAGTTTATATGTCCACAGCACATTACATTCTCCGAAATATACCTGGCTAATATGCAGGAGGTTATATGTCCACAGCACATTACATTCTCTGAAATATACCTGGCTAATATGCAGGAGTTTATATGTCCACAACACATTACATTCTCTGAAATATACCTGGCTAATAAGCAGGAGTTTATATGTCCACAACACATTAGATTCTCTGAAATATACCTGGCTAATATGCAGGAGTTTATATGTCCACAACACATTACATTCTCTGAAATATACCTGGCTAATATGCAGCAGTTTATATGTCCACAACACATTAGATTCTCTGAAATATACCTGGCTAATAAGCAGGAGTTTATATGTCCACAACACATTACATTCTCTGAAATATACCTGGCTAATAAGCAGGAGTTTATATGTCCACAGCACATTACATTCTCTGAAATATACCTGGCTAATATGCAGGAGTTTATATGTCCACAACACATTACATTCTCTGAAATATACCTGGCTAATAAGCAAGACTTTTTATGTCCACAACACATTAAATTCTCCGTAAATATACCTGGATAACCAAGAGGAGTTTATATGTCCACAACACATTACACCAGTGTTTCCCAACCTTTTTCTTACCATGCTCCACATAAGTTTTTTCTAAACTTCTGATGCCCCCCCCCCCCTATGTAATACAAACATATGTTTTATATTAAATATATTAAAAATTGTTCGAATTACCCCCGCCTCCTATGGAGCGTGGGCCCACATTGAGAAACATTGCATTATATTCTCCGAACTATACCTGGCTAATATGCAGGAGTTTATATGTCTCCAGCACATTACATTTTCCGAACTATACCTGGCTAATACGCAGGAGTTTATATGTCCCCAGCACATTACATTTTCCGAATTATACCTGGCTAATATAATATGCAAGAGTTTATATGTCCCCAGCACATTACATTTTCCGAATTATACCTGGCTAATATGCAGGAGTTTATATGTCCCCAGCACATTACATTTTCCGAATTATACCTGGTTAATATGCAGGAGTTTACATGTCCCCAGCACATTACATTTTCCGAATTATACCTGGCTAATATGCACGAGTTTAAGAACGAACGTAGAAGAAGAAGAATATGTTTACACACAGACAAACAATATCGATATACATTTACTTGTTTATACTTTCCCTTTATTTATGATCTCTCTCTCTCTCTCTCTCTCTCTCTCTCTCTCTCTCTCTCTAACTCTGCAGACAGCTTTTGTCTCAGATTTGTTTCATGCTGGAAACGAATGGGCCTTTCTTATATGGTCCAAGATTAAACGATATCACAAGACAGTTCATGTTCCCTGGTGAAAATCACATGAAAATTTGTGGTGGTTACTTGAGAACGAACACAGAAGAAGAAATAGAAAAAAGTTTAGTTCACCCACCCAACCAATATGTAAATACAAATGTTTTTCTTTCTTTCTCTTTCTCACTCAACAGCAGCCATGAAATGGGTACCATGCAGGTCTAACGTTCTGAAACTGTCAATGGATAGCGATCTCAATCTTTAGTTCTTGCTGAAGGTGAAATTAATCTGGAGGATATATGGTTAATTCAGACTATGCATCTGTGCACTTAGCGTCAAACTACGGAATGTTACTTTCATTATTCAATATACCTTTTATACAGTATTTTTTTTTATTTCTAGGGATTAAAGGTGGGTATACATTTAGGTTTGCAAAAAATGTCCTATATTTTTAGTGGAACCCCCCCCCCCCCCCCAACGCCCTCCCTCAATATAACATATACAAATACAATTCATTACTTAACGAATTAATAAAAATATAGGCCCATGGAATATACCTTTAAAAAGTTTGATATTTCGTTACAAAGCGGTCTTTTACTCCTAAAACATCCGTGTTATTCTGAATTGTTCAAGTATTTGTCACACCACATTTAACAATTACTTTGTCACAAAATAAAATCAACCAACACAATTTGTTTCACAAAACAAACAACAACAAAAACAAAAAACAATTGACTAGAATGCAGTTACACTTCCTGTTTGCACAGGAAGTTTTCAACTGAACAATAAATATTTCACCCAAAACCTTAGTCTTTACCAAATTAAGGTAAGACATCACACTTTTTCTTAGAAGACCTAAGATCTGAGTTAAAACATGCCTTCATATGAAGCGATATTGAATATTTCCGTGATCACGGCAATATTTTCGTTCTTCGCCTTGTATCTCCGACAAACAAAATACACAGAAATATATAAAAATGTTTGTTTAGCTTTTGCTCGCATGTCTTCTATTCTCAAGACTCACGGTCCAGACAGTGTTTAATTGTCCATTTTCTATCTAATGTGAAAATAGATACTTCTAAACGGGAAATTAACTTTGTTCTCAATTTTATTACATGGGAAAGTAGCCTATTATTCAGTTTCATGTTATTTTTGACACTGCAGCCTTATCTCTTAATCTATCACCGGTATAATGTGCGCCAGTGTCCTTTTGACCGTTTACCAATTCTGACCAAAAATAAATGCAATGAACATTTGATTAAATGAAGGTTGAATTTTTGTTTGTAATTTGCATGGAAGTTTCTTTAGGCTGAATCAAATCAGAACCACAATAAGAAACAAATTAAAAAAGGTGGGTATACGGAGTATGAGTATACCCTAAAAATAAGCACTGCTTTTTATATATCTTTCATTTGACCATATGTCAACTTTAATGTATAGAAGACCGTTATATACCTTGTTCCCGTTCTATATCAACATCACATTGCCTATTTCCTAGTGTAGTGTTGAAGTCACATGGTCCTGTCACTCTTTAGTTTTCTGTTATTAACTTTTTTTCGTAAGCCATAGACATCTTATATATAAGACCTACTGGCTAATGGGAAATTTAGCTTTCGGTATTTGTATTCACCGCTGTTTCAACAAAAGACAATAACAAACTCACACTACTTTCTTTGTACTCCTTGCATTAAGCAAGACAAATAACAAACTCACCACCCAGTATTATCTGTTGTATAAACTTAATTTAAAAAATTCATACATGTCTCTTAGTCTTGTCTTAGTCTTGTCTTGTCATAGCCACAAATGCCGTGAAGCGTCGTCTGGTCTTACGTCTTCTTTCTAATTTCTTTTTTATTGCCAAATATCTCTTAGTATCCCCTTAATATTCATAAAAACATCTTGTGAGCATTGCTACTATTTCCATATCTGCCAGTTTGTATTGTATAATTGTATGTTTTCTTCCAGGCTTTCATATGTTATTTCCATCTATGTTTGTGTGTCCATATTATGATAATGATAAGACCTTTTGATAGAAATGTAGATTCCATGTATTTGTTGAAATTTCCAATTTTATTGCTTCTAGTTAATTTCAATTGTATAAAATATTAACCTCATTTAATATAGGAATAGACGTCCGCGTGTTGCCGTGGCCCGAAAGGAGAACAAAAAATAGCAACAATGTTTACCTTCCATGCATGACGTAAGAGGCGACTAAGGCGGCTATAGAGTTAAATTTCCTGCTCCATCCCATGTAGGATAAAGTAACCAAGAAGATGTGCGGAAGTCGGATATGTCAGGCCTAAAAGGACAGATATCGCATCAAAGTAGTAAAAATGACAGTACATTTAATTCACCGGACAACATCCTGCTAATCAACAAGAGTTTGAGAACGAACGCAGAAGAAGAATAATAAGATATCACTGAAATTATTCTCAAATATACATGTGGTAGTAACCGAATTCTACCATAATTGCAACCTGGAAGCTATTTGGCTAAGCCAGGCCGCGAGCTAGCAGACATTTGCATACTCTAGAAAATCTAAAGCTTCTCCTAGGGTCACCAGGTCCACCAATTAATTAAACAAATTATAGCTGTAAATCTATAACTGTAATAAGATCAATATGATTCATAGTTTGATTCGTCTGCTGGTAGCCACATCTAACGATCGATGTCTTTTTTCCTGACAGAACTAAACCCACGAAAGAGCCATCGAATAGAGTTATCAAGCTTATGTAAACTAAATGAGCTTCCTTCATTGAGACAAAAACAATTAGTTGAGATCCATTAGTTGAGATTCATTAGTTGATAAAAACGTGTATACGTACGTATGGTGTCGTGGCCCGATATGGAAACGAAAAATAGTGACGTTATGACCTGTCATGCATGTTGGAAGAGGCGAATAGGAAGGTTTAGCAGATGGTCAAAATGATCCAGAAGCCATGATGATGTTGGAATTGTCAGGCCAAAAGGCGAAGATATCACAGTCAGACTGTAAACCACGGCACAACGCTAACTGTTCTCCTGACTACATTCTACAATCTTCAAGAATTTGAAAACGAATATAGAAGGAGAAGAACTTATATATGTACTGTTTACTACAGATAAAATAACTTCAAACATACACTAATAAAGGAAACTTTAGATTAACTCAATATTCTTTTTATCATATTCTTCTGTGAGTTTTCAAACTCATGAAGGTTTGAAGGATATATTCGCGAGGACAGAGTGAGTTGTGGCATGGTTTTCAACTTGGTTGCGACATTAAGTACCTAGTTCCATAATACATTACGATAAGCTGGTGTTGGAGTTTTCAGGTCAAAAGGCGCAGATATCACAGTCAGACTGTAAACCACGGCACAACGCAAACCGTTCTCCTGATTACATTCTACAATTTACTATAATCGAATACTGACTACATTCAAATATTACCCACGAGAGTACTTGTGTGCAAGTGTTACTCCTTTCATAACTATTGTCAGCTCAGAAATCAATATCATCATCATCATCATCAAGTGCCGTCTGGGCAACGAATGTTGGGTGCAACATACTTTCAACATCACCTGTCACTTGTTTTGATGGTGCACTGTGCTAGACTGTAACCTATCTATCTTGTGATGTTATTCCCTACTTGTATTTCTGTCTACCTCCGTCGCCTCCCATCGATGTTACCCTCAAGTGATGATTTCAACAAGGTGTCAGGTTTTTTAATGTGTCCAAAATATTTTATTTGCTTGATCTTTATTTCCTTTAATAATTCTTTCTTCATATTAAGTATTGGTAGAACATCTTTGTTTGTTTCTTCTCTTTCCATGATGTTCTCCCTATTCTTCTATATATCCACATCTTAAAGGAATAAATTCTATCTTTTAAGTGTTTGTTTATTGCCAATGTTTCTGAACCATACAATAACATTGAATAGGTGCAGTATTTTACAATTCTCACTTTTAGCTTGTTTGTAACTTGTTTAGATGTTAATAGTTTTCTCATGGCATTGAAAGTACTTTCAGCCATTTCTATTCCCCTTTTAAGTTCTGTAGAAATCAATAATAGTATGCTTAAAAGTTGTCATACGTATGAACAAATTTACAATTCCCCTATATTTGACATTATAACCAGCATACGGAACGTGTGTCACCGTTGACTCATTATATAAGCAACCATGTAACAGAGATACCATGGACTGCCAGAAAAACTAATGTAGAGGTGTTGAAAGAGTCAAATACGAAACGGACTTTTTTTGGCCACTTCATGAGACAGGCAGGTTTAGAGAACATAGTCACAACAGGCAAAATTGAAGGCAGCAGAAACAGAGGGCGACAACGTTAGAAAATATTAGACAGTTTGACAACCTGACACATCAAGGAAACAACAACGATTTTGATACATAATACTGTAGACAGAGAGCTGTGGAGAGCCATGACCGCCTACGCCAGCCGGCATGGTACCTGATAATGGCGTAACAGAGAACTCTAACATATCACATGTCAAAATAGTCAGGTTTTCCTATTGTGGAAATCTCACAGCATATCATCTATAGAATTACATCATCTGAGTAAGAGGCTTTATCTCAAATCATTTCATTTATTTAACTCTTACCAAGATGCACATGACATTCAGGTCATTGGCTTGGTCTCCTGCCATTCTGATGACAGGCAATGTTTCTCTTTAGAGAATCGACTGATTCGTGATACAATTACACATGCTAAACAAGATATCATGAGTGGTATTCGAATCCGTTTAGTAATATTACATATCAATTTATTAGTATCAGTTGTGGTTACAACTAGTGTTATTGAAGTTGTGATCAAAATTATTACCACCAAATTGCTGCAGAACCTCACGTGATTGGATGCTTGGTTTTAAAATTGTAAAAAATGTCTTCTACATACACACGTAGAACAGTTATGAGTACGGGGTCATTACACACAGTTAACAGTTGAGGGGGGTCTCAATTACATATAACTTAGTCGCTCGCAATTTCTGGACAGTGAAGCATACAAACGGTTGTATTTCCTTTTTTTTTGTTGTTGTTGGGCGTCACATGATTGAATGATGATCGGTTTTCAGGCCATGGAACGTGTGGTCGCTGGATATGCAGTAATATCGTGACCTATCAGAACGTTGAGAACTCCTTCAATCCACCTTCCTCTTGATCTTCCTCTGCTTCTTGTTGCTTCAAATCTCATATTGTATGTTCTTGCTGCTGGCAAATATGGGTTTGTTTTTATCAAGTGACTAAAATCATTGAAATTTCAGTTTTTTAATGTATTTGACCACAAACGTTGTTTAAACAGATCTTATGATCTCTTCATTCTTCGTGTGATCTCTTCATTCTTCGCGTGATCTCTTCATTCTTCGTGTGATCTCTTCATTCTTCGCGTGATCTCTTCATTCTTCGTGTGATCTCTTCTTCTGTTTGTTGCTTTTCAAACAAGCAGGTAATTAGTATTATTGTTTCAAACACTACTTTTGTTTATCGACTCTTGGCACAGGGATCAATTGGTCTCGCAATCCCAACTCGCTCAATGTAGCTTGAAGTTCACGGAGAAGAGAGGTCGACCGTTTACACTTTGCGTACATGTAGTGTCACAAAACGTATGAGTGATTCCTATAATACCAGCCAGTGTAAATTGCGGATCAGATAACGGACAGCCAACTGGTGTGACCAAATAGCAGGACTAATATCTAAGCACTGAATTGCTGTACCTCTATACAGATCAGCAAGATGCATGAATATAGAATAGCTCAGGGGGACTTAAATCCTTAATCCTAATCTAAGAAAAGTGCACATATAAACCGGGCTCAGTTTGAAACTCAAATCTGCAACGTTGCAAACACAGACCAAAAAAATGATTTTACCACTATGCCACAGAGATCGATAAGTTTTACTCACTACACCTTCTTGGTATGTTTGTTGCGTACATGTGTGTTCCCAGTGACGACCTACGGCTGCGAAACATGTACAATTAAATAAAAGTACAGCCAAGAGAGTAGAGTCTTTCGAAATAAGTGACATAGAAATGTCCTGACAGTATAATGCAGCAAGAAAGACCAACACGGACGTGCTAAGTAAAACCAACGTTAAAGAAAGATGGTTTTTAAACGCCATATCAAGAAGGGTGGCTTTTAAATACCGTATCAAGAAGGATGGCTTTTAAACGCAATATCAAGAAGGGTGGCTTTTAAATACCGTATCAAGAAGGATGGCTTTTTAACGCCATATCAAGAAGTGTGGCTTTTAAACGCCATATCAAGAAGGGTGGCTTTTAAATACCGTATCAAGAATGATGGCTTTTAAATACCGTATCAAGAAGGATGGCTTTTAAATACCGTATCAAGAAGGGTGGCTTTTAAATACCGTATCAAGAAGGGTGGCTTTTAAACGTCATATCAAGAAGGACGGTAGGGTTTTTTGGTCATGTGAAGAGACACGACTGCATGGAAGGTGTACGGTTTGAGGGGGCGATAGAAGGCAATAGAGGCGAAGGTCGACCAACACGTTGTTGAACAAGAGATATACAGGAATGCATGCATATGTCGCTGGAGGAGACGGGACAACTTGCCAGAGACCACGGGGATTTCATGAAATTCATAAGTAAGATTACGTTCTGAAAAGAGTACATCACACTGTGTGTGTCATATTACACACACAACTTCTTGCAATTACCAACTACAAGTCTACTGGTATTTATATGTGATAATGTCAGATATATATGGTCTTATTCGTCTTGACAAACGGTCTGAAGTAAGCTTGCATCAGTTGTAATTTTGGTCGTACGAGTTTGGCAGGACTTCTCTTGATTAAATCTGCATATCCATGGGAGATTTACTCTGCTACGAGTGGAAATTTCACATCACTGGGTTTCTGTCTCTTACGCCTCCGCCGTCGATGTTCCACTCTACCAATCATTGATTTCTCAAAAGCCCTAGCACCACTATGCAGGTTATCTCTCCATACCTGGTGATCTTCCGCCAGCTTTTCCCAGTTTTCGGGCGTGATGGCAAAGGCATTAATAGATGGTTTGCAGGTATCTGTGTACCGCAGCTTGGATTTGCCCTTTATTTTTGCACAATGTAAGAGCTCCCCATATGACAGTTGCTTTGTGGTGCTCTTGTTGCTCCTCATCTGAATGTGGTCAAATCACTTGAGTCTTATGTGAACAAGTATGGACATTATTGTTAGAATCTATACCTTTTGACGGACCTAAATGTTGGTGATTTTTGTCTTGCTACCTGATGTTCATAATTACGGATACAGGGTAATTGGAAGCTATTCATCTTTTGTTCTTGAATCGAGTAGGATGTCCATGTTTCAGATCCGTAGAGAAGGACACATATAATGCATGTTTGATATATCAGAAGCTTAGATATATTTTAGTTTATCATAATCTCTCGATGTAATATCTACAAATTATTACTTTTAAATATAATTACTGTTTTGTTACTGCCTCTGAAAAATATTGCATATCATATACGTGGCGCTGTAATCGACCAGTATTTCTTGTCTGTAGTAATTTTCTATGCAGTATGGACGTTAACTATTTTACAATTGCTTTCTGAACTTTCTGGCAGACAATTTGTTACATTTGTTAAATTAACTCAGAATAATCTCATGCTTTAACTGCCTCTGTCTGATTTTGACGCCTTCACGTTGGGATTTTTAAGTCTTTGCTCAATACTATTTATCCACATCACAGAATTACAACCTCTGGATAATAGTTGATGATACTATTCCGTTAAGTAAAATGTATCTCTTATGGTGAAGTACGCCTCTTTCAACCGCGGTCATTAATCCAATTTGATCATATTAGAGATTTATAAGCATAAAAACAGCGACCTTCGCAGTTCTAGGAACCAAGCTACCACTACCTCCGGGTATTACTGTTTAGAATTGGAGCTACTAATTACTAATTACTACGCATACGTACAGATAGCTACTGTTAATTAATGCTCCTGGCTATAGATATTGGTAATTACCAATTCGCTCAAAAGAGTATGCTAATTAATACTTTAATTATTGCAACTAAACCTATTTAACAAAACTAGACACATGATTGTTCTTCTCTTGTGCTCTAGAGAGTGACAGTAAATCACAAATGTAGTATCAAATCCTACAAATTCACTAAACACATACCCAAGGAAAATAAATAAATAAATGCTGGCACGAAAGTTGCAAGGGATGCAAGAACTCAAAGAAAATGGAGATATCTAATTCTACGAAGGATTGTTTCCCTTTTGTAAAATAAATAAAAATGGACATAGACCGATAAGTTTTTCAAAGGGACATGTTCTCATTTCATTTGATACTGCATCTAATAGAATATTAAAGAAGCAGAACTAATATGCAGGTTTAATAATAATATTATAAAAAGAAAACCAATAACCAGTCAGAGTTGTAGAGGTGTCATATTCAGACATTTGGCGCAGAAAGATCTCCGCGCATCTGTACCCTCTAGCATGCTGATTAGCTTGACTTCACACTGTCCGGTCCTTGATGTTATCCAGCCATATCGTCTTCTGACTACCTCGTCTTCTTCTACTCTCCACCGTACTTTGAAGAACATCTTTTGTCATCGATAGATGTCTCTTCACGTGGCCGTACTACCGGAATTTATGAAGTTTCACGATTGTCAACAGCGGTTCTTGATGACCCGCTAGTACATTAATTCTATCATATGCAAACACATTAATTTTATGTTCTGGGTAACAGATACCCAACACACGTCTATAAAATTTATTTTCAAATGTCTGAATTCTTCTTTCTAAGTCTGCAGTTAGAGTCAAGGTCTCACAAGAATATATAAATATTGACAGACCTAAAGATTTATATACGTTAATCTTAAGCTTAACCCTAATCTTAATCTGAATCTGTCAAAAGAAAAATAGTGACAACAGAAATGAGATGTCTAAGAAGAATAATCGGAGTGTATTTAAGAATTAGAAACGATAACATCAGACAGATAATCAGAACAACACCAGTATTGAAACACATCAAACGACAACAGATCAAGTGGTTTTCACTTATCGAGTGGTTTTCAACAGATCACGCTTCCAGACTACCGACAGATAGCGTGCCACAAATGGACATGACACATAGACATACCGGTTATAAAGCGAGAGGCAGACCATGTAAAAGATGGATCACAGAAATCAAAGAAGCCACAAGACCAAGCTTATAAACAGCACACAAGAAGGCCATCTCCAGAGAACTCTGACTTTCCACCCCTGACGCCGCAAGGCAAACAAGGGTCACAGAGTATAGATAGATAGATAGATAGATAGATAGATAGATAGATAGATAGATAGATGGATGGATGGATGGATGGATGGATGGATGGATGGATGGATGGATGGATGGATGGATGGATGGATGGATGGATTGATTAGATTAGATTAGATTAGATTAGATTAGATTAGATTAGATTAGATTAGATTAGATTAGATTAGATTAGATTAGATTAGATTAGATTAGATTAGATTAGATTAGATTAGATTAGATTAGATTAGATTAGATTAGATTAGATTAGATTAGATTAGATTAGATTAGATTAGATTAGATTAGATTAGATTAGATTAGATTAGATTAGATTAGATTAGATTAGATTAGATTAGATTAGATTAGATTAGATTAAATTAGATTAAATTAGATTAGATTAGATTAGATTAGATTAGATTAGATTAGATTAGATTAGATTAGATAGATAGATATATAGATAGATAGATAGATAGATAGATAGATAGATAGATAGATAGATAGATAGATAGATAGATAGATAGATAGATAGATAGATAGATAGATAGATAGATAGATAGATAGATAGATAGATAGATAGATAGATAGATAGATAGAATCTTAAGCTTATGCATGATTAAGGGTTAATGAAGACAATATAATAGTCAAAGTAGAACAAGTTAATATTTTCAAATCACTACTAATAATGTAGGTTGTAACCACGATATCTATAAATAGTAGGCGATTAATAAGTATAATTCTTGGAGTTAGGTGACAGGACAAAGTAACACGCTTTGAAATGAACAGGCAATATCACATGCTCAATCGGTGCAGACTCAGATGTCTGAGGTACAATAGGACTGTAGAAGATGGCAAAAGAACGAGGAATCTACTTTATGGAGAATTACAGTCTGGGAAATTATATCAGGGTCGATCTTTACTTTAGTTCAATTCCCATCAACCGTAATGAGTTTTTGGTACAAAGTCGTATGCAAACGTGATATGCATCATACATACATTGATACGGGATCATAGTAACAGGATGCAATGTATCGTGTTGTACAGAGGGGAAAGATCAGAAATAATATACTGACTAAGGAGAAAGTAGAGAAAGTAAAACAACCAATATTAATACCATTCAAGAACTGCACAGAATAACTTTGAACAGACAGAATTGGAAAGATCTGACCTCTGCCATATGAGCTAACTTCAGCGCAAAAGGAAAATGAATGAATGAAGGAGAAAGTAATTATTAAAATACAATCCGGAGGTCATGGTTGCTGGATTACTCGACCGTGTAACAATTACAATTTTATACAGGCGCTGTAAACATCTTATATCTTCCAAGTGGTTCACCTTCTCTGGTTCAATTGGTCATATTTTCATGTACGTCTTTTATTGTCCGACTTTCACAGTCAATTCATGTGGCACGGGATCATTCTTTCTTTTAACATTAGTACTTCGTTTGATTGTGTCTCCATCGAAGCTAGTGAAGAAGACTTAATTCTAGAGTTGAACTAACACAATTAAAACCAGTTAATAGATTTATTCTTGCTCTCTACACGATACATTTCATAATCAACAAATCTAAACAATATCTAATTAATAAACAGTTCTAAACAAAGATGCACGAACACACAACACCAGACACTGGAACTATACAACGTATATTATTCATTCGTTGGCTTAGTTGGTATAGAATTATAAAAGGACTGAAGTGTTACAATGTCTCTCCCTTCTCAAAACAATCTTATGAAAAATTGTCTCTAGTCAATCATTATTTCCTACAAGGTCATTGGTCTCAAAAAGTCCACCATTGAAAGACAGTCTATTTATGTAAGTTCTTCATAAAGAAACGAGTTTTACAATGATTAAGATCGATAGTGATTTAATAGGACAAATCCCTGCGAGTCATGAATTTCTCGACGTTTGAGAATTCTAACGAAATATCTACAGTTCTAATAGTTAAATACACTCTCGAAGGTTACAAATGTCTACCTCCCAAGGTAAATATTATATATACTTACTATATTATTTATATTATTATATATTATTATATTATTACTTATATATTTTAATTATATATTATAAATATATTTTATTAATATTATATATTATTACTATATATATTATTACTATGTTATTACTTATTATATATAAGCAAATACTTTTGCTTATATTTCCTGTAAGTATGTTGCCATTCTACTATGACAAGGTCAGCAGGCAGAGTAAAGTTCTCACAAGTAAAGATGCCAAATCACAAATAAGTGTGTTGACGTGTTGCAAACATACTTAATATCATGTTCTAACTTTCTAACGGAACGGGAGGGATGAACCTGGGGGTTTGAACCACAACCCTTCAATCTCTCCCTTTATCTATGGCTTGAGTATAATCAATATTCTTCTTGGTTAAATGTTGAAGGATATGCTTGATTGCATGGGTTCTATGGTTGCAATTGTTACCTGATTGCAAGTGTTCTATGGTGGTAAGTGTTCTATGGTTAAAAGTTTCTATGGTACAAGTGTTGTCTGATTGCAAGTGTTCTATGGTTGCAAGTGTTCTGTGATTGTAAGTGTTGACTGATTGGAAGTGTTCTATGGTTGCACGCCTTCTTTAATTGCTAGCGTTCTTTGATTGCAAGTTATATCTAACTGCAAGTGTTGTATGATTGCAAGTACCGCCTGATTGAAAGTGTTGCATAATTTCAAGTGTTACCTGATTGCATGATTGACTGCATATAAATTGCCACTGAGTTACAGAATATACACGTCGGCGACCAGTGAAGATATAAATAGAAATAGATTCGATCCCTAGTCTAAACGAGGAATGGCAATGTAACTAAGCAGGACCACTGATTGAAACATACAAAAGAAGAATAAGTGAGTTGGATGTCAAAGAGAACTGATGAAGAAAAATATAAGAAGAGGCTTTGTAGTGTGAGATGAAAAATGCAGCGCAGTACTGAAACAATGAAGAGTAATAACTAAGATTCCATACCACACAAAAAACAGAAAGGCATACCGAATGTTCTTCATAATTTAACATAATCATATTAATAATTTTCATGAGTAAATACAGTTACAATAAATAAAACCTGTTTACGGAATAAAACTATATCATAAGTAAGATTTTCTTTCTCTATATTGATATTGGTGTCTGAAATGGCGAAGAAAAGCAACATTATCATTTCCCACACATTTCAAGGAATGTTGGATATATGTTAGCCCGCAGGAGTTACAGAGAAAGCCCATAAGGAAAACATAAGAGAACAACATTTTGAAATTTGAGATACTTAAGGTCAGCAAAAATAAAATAATACTCTGTTTCTACTTCTCTGGAACATTAATTAAATCAATTAATTTCCTGGACACTTCGATGTCGTGAAATTGTAGAATCGCATTTGCAGCATCCAACCCGCTTGTTAGTGCTCCATGAAATGTTGTTGCAAAACCTTTGGAGTATGCCTCTCCAGCAAACAGCACGCGCGGATTCTGCGACAGACAAATATAGAAGAGATGTATTCATAAATGTATCTACCATAAATTTTTAGCATGGAAAAAGTAGGCCCACGTTTATAAATGAATTGTAAACTTGTTCTCATAATACAACCGCCGTCAAAACACTCTGGAATACACGCACAGGTGACACATATCACAGAGTAGAAGTTTGTAGATTCTTTTAACTTCTGCTGTGGTTCGATGGTTTAGCAGAGGCGTGCAACATTCGGTCCACTGGCCAAATTCAAAAGTATTCGCATGGGATGATGTCAAGTCCGCCAGGCAGACAATGTGAGAAGCGCTTTTATTTTAGTGTTTTAATGTTCCAAAAAAAAAGTGTGGCTATTTTTTCTAACCACCGAAGATATCTCCTTGAACGTCATGAGACTTGCTACATTTGAAAACAAAGCTGCGGTCATCTGCAATGTCGAATATTTAAATTAGTAATGGCGGGGGCATTGTTTTCTGAAGGATATTTTGTTCTGAACACTGTTTACAACTAGCAACATTAAATGTTTGACTTAATCATGTCCTCTTTATCAACTGTTTTGCATTGTTATACATGTTGGTTAATATAGTTTGATTTTTATACCTTCTGAGCTCAAGTGTAAGTGCATATAATCATTTTATTTAAATCAGCAGAGCTTGTCAATAAAAAATGATCAGCTTGCCCAATTTAGCCGCAGGATGCAATTTGCCCATCCCTGGCTTAGAAGAATGTTAGTCAATCAAAAGACAACGTTAACTATCAGTCGCCTTGTTATTGTAGATATACTAAAATGTAAATACTGGCACATATGGACGTGTCCTGTGTGTAATGCTGCTGATTGATGACCACCTCTTCTTCATCTAATTCTGTGTTCGTTCTCTGATAACCAACAGGAGAGTGTGTGACATTTCTGCCAGGTAGTGTGAAGTACATTGCGCTGCTGATTTCACAGCGGAGTTTATCACCACATGACGTTATTTTGCGCTATCCGACCCAGCATATCCGTTTTCGACATAGATTGACGGCTAACTAACTATGATTTTTCCCGTGTCCCATGGTCCACTATTTCTATATTTCAATGGTAACCTACCCGAATTTCTTGTGTACATGTTATCTTGTTGCTATGTTATCTTGTTCGCATGTTATCGTGCTGCTATGTTATCTTGTTGCTATTTTATCTTGTTGCTATGTTATCTTATTACTATTTTATCTTGTTGCTATGTTATATAGTTGCTATATTATATTGTTACTATGTTATCTTGTTACTAAGTTATCTTGTTAGTATATAACATTCCTTGTGTATAACCACGCTCATCTAGAAATATAACAAGGTATAAATACGACTATCTATCTACACGCTGTGGTCCTTGTTTGCCTTGCGCGTCAGGGGTGGAAGAGTTCTCCGGAGATCGCGTTCTTGTGCGCTGTTTGTAAGCTTTTTCCTGTGGCTTCTGTGATTTCTGTGACCATCTTTTACATGGTCTGCCTCTGGCTTTATAGCCGTTATGTCTTTGTGTCATGGCCATTTGTGGCATGCTATCTATTGGTAATCTGGAAGCGTGAGAGAACCATTTGATCTGTTGTTTTGCGATGTGTTCCAATACTGGTATTGTTAGTTATTCTAACTACGACGACACAGTGAATGTGCGTGCCAGTAAACATTGCTATATTTATTATGGATATCTCGCCGTGAATCACGTCGCACGTGTATAGCTGTAATATTCTAAGTCTAATGCACAATAGTCTTGGCGCTGATCTCACGCCGCGTCAATAATTTTGGGATATCCTAATTTTCCACGATTTTAATTAGCTGGTTGGCGACACAAAGTATCAAAGCAACAAATTGTCAGTAGTATCGGCCAAGATGAGTGACGCTGTGTGAGATCGGCACGCACGCAGTATTAATCTGGAGAAGGACTTAGTACATACTGCACTGGAAACTCCAGCAAGGTTTACTGACAAATGCTCCTTAATAAATCGCTTAATAAAACGCCCGTAGTAAATCCATTTATATATATGTATGTTTGTGGTGTAACGCGTACATTCCATGTTCCTATGGTATTCTACCTCCGTTCCTTGCACTGTGTCAATTCTATATAGAGCTTATGGTCCGTATTCCTGACATATTTATTTGCTTATTGCCATTAAAATAGTGGATCCGAACCATTTTTTTAATTAAAGTCCTTATTGCGGACACATTTATTCGCTTACGGTCTTTATTGCGGACACATTTATTTGCTTATTGTCCTTATTCCAGACACATTTTTTCTTAGTGCCATTATTACATACATACACTTATTTGCTTAGTGTCATTATTCCATACATACACTTATTTGCTTAGTGTCATTATTCCATACATACACTTATTTGCTTAGTGTCATTATTCCATGCATACACTTATTTGCTTAGTGTCATTATTCCATACATACACTTATTTGCTTAATGTCATTATTCCATACATACACTTATTTGCTTAGTGTCATTATTCCATGTATACACTTATTTGCTTAGTCTCATTATTCCATACATACACTTATTTGCTTAGTGTCATTATTCCATGCATACACTTATTTGCTTAGTGTCATTATTCCATGCATACACTTATTTGCTTAGTGTCATTATTCCATGCATACACTTATTTGCTTAGTGTCATTATTCCATACATACACTTATTTTCTTAGTGTCATTATTCCATGCATACACTTATTTGCTTAGTGTCATTATTCCATACACACACTTATTTGCTTAGTGTCATTATTCCATACATACACTTATTTGCTTAGTGTCATTATTCCATACATACACTTATTTGCTTAGTGTCATTATTACGATCTATTTATTTGCTTATTGTCATTAACACAGTGGTTCCAAACCATTTTTCACTTATAGTCCTTATTCTGACACATTTATTTGCTTAGAACCATTATTCCAAACACATTTATTTGCTTACGGTTATTATTCCAGACACATTCATTTGCTTAGTGTCATTATTCCGGAAACATTTATTTACTTAGTGTCATTATTCCATAATACACTTATTTGCTTAGTGGCATTATTCCGGACACATTTACATGCTTAGAGCCATTATTCCAGAAACATTTCTTTGCTTAGTGTCATTATTCCGGAAACATGTATTTGCTCACTGTCCTTTTTTCTGACACATTTTTGTTGCTGTTTAGTGCCATTAAGGGTGGGGGGGGGGGCGAGTCCCTGAATTCGAGACAGTTGCTGACAAAGGCGAGGCAACAAATAGGTATTAAACTGTTGACATAATTTATGGTCAACCTCAGAAATAAAAGCTTGTCAACTTTCTTTAAAGCATGTTATTACTTTTATATACTTGTATACTATTAAATATTGTGAAACTACTTTCTGTTCACCTCTCAGGCGATTTTGTGATCCTCCACAATTTTTTTTCCATGAAATTTTCCCCTTATTCCAAACACAACTCTTGAGTCAGCTGGTGAATATACGTTTCACATTGTGCACTAATGATCTACAGTAGAGAAAATACCTTGACTGAAGGTAAAGTAGCTCCCAGATTGTCCAGATCCGCCTTTCGAATGGCTGGAGTGAAGTAACTGTATGTTCCACGAACATATGGGTTGGACAACCACTTCGTTCTGTTGAAAACAATAATAAAGTAATAGTGGACAATAAAACAATTATAATTGTTAGCAAAAAAATACGCAATATCGACAAGACTTCGTTGGCCGAGCTTGTGTGACAATTAAACAGTCCCAGCGTTTGGAAAACTGGCATAGATGGAGCCGTGTTTTTATTGAACTCTGACAACATTAATGAAGCGTACTAGTAGCGCCTAAATTTACTGTAATAGTGGAAGAAAAACAATGTCATGTACAGGATTTTTTGAACAATTTATTTCATGACACAATTCCGGCATAACATTTAAATAATATACTATAAACATCACTTCTATTTAAAAATTACACATACTTAACAGGAATGTGAGGTTTACACCACTCCACAATCTGGAGGCAATCAGAAATAAAACTTCCATCTGACCTATCATAGTGATTTAATACACATGGTGGTAAGTCAACAATAAGATGACCTATCAATCGACTTTTTTCTTACAAGGGGTAAATATCATACGAATGTTATTCTCCCATTTGGAATATGTCCACTCTTTTAATGCTGAGGGTTGGGGAGTGGAGTGGCAGACTAGTTGGAGTGTCTTTCTCATAATAGTGATGGTTCGAGTTTAAAATGCTGTAAAAATGGAGTTCGTCATATGTCAAGTGAATTTTTTTTCCAGAACGTTGTCTTCATCGTGGATATACTGATCACTCTCTGTCTCGGGCAAGCAGGCCTGTATTGGCCATAGAGATGTTCATACATTATTCAATGTCGTTGGTCCATCGTCTTCTTAGTCTTAGTCTTTATGCTTTCGCCTTGCACTCTGTCCCCAGAATCAGCCTTTCAATATCAACATGTCGCTTTAAGTGTCCAAAATACTGCAGCTTTCTGCTAATGATGGTTCTTAGAAGCCATTTAGTTTCAACTATTACATTTCAATGTTCTTATTTTTTCTCTGTCCGTCATATTCGTGTGATCTTTCTCTAGTACTTCATATCAAATGAATTTACTCTTTTGAATATTGCCTTGTTTAAAGTACACGTCTGGCATCCATATGTTGCCACTGAAAAAAAAACATCATCTTAAAAGGGTTACTTTAATGTCGTTATGACTACTTTACCACATCTTTCCTATTTGTGTTAATTTGAGTGTTGTAATTGCGAATCTTCTAATCTCGACTGAAAAATCTCAGATTTCATACTACGTAAAAATATATCATGTTCAGGACATCAAACCAGTAGATTAACCTACCCCCCCCCCCCTCCCAATACAAGTTCAGAATATGACTTTTAGTACTAGGATTTTATGAACAGGGGGAATAAACTCCAAGCTTCCGAAAGCTAGTAACGAATTTCCAGAAAAAGGTCACAAGTATCTCATGAAAATAAAAGGATTATGCAGGACATTTAATCCCACCCCACCCCTCCAAAGATGATGTATCTACGGCCCTGGCACGATATAGTAACTGCTGAGACAGTCTTACCGCCACAGCTCATTAAAATAACGTTGTCTTTTCATCACAACATACAAACAATAAAGTAGTCTTATCACCAGAGCTTATAAAAAAATAAAGTAGTCTTATCATCAGAGCTTATAAAAAAATAAAGTAGTCTTATCACCAGAGCATATAAAAAATAAAGTAGTCTTATCACCAGAGCTTACACAAAATAAAGTAGTCTTATCACCAGAACTTATTTTTAAAAAAACCTTCTTTACATTCTTTACCAAACAAATTACGATGTAAGAGAACGTCATTAATTAATGTGAGTCTATCTCTGTAATATTTCCAACTCATACACGCGTTACACGGTCCGAGAGCAGAGAAAATAATAGCGACAGTGTGATTTACCAAATATGTAAGAGATTACTAAGGAAACGTTTGAGTTTGTGGTCGCAGTACATTCCCAAAGAAATTCAAAGTTCCACAGAAGATATGATTATGTCGGATATATTGGGTAGAAAGGTTGGATATTTTAATTAAATGGCAAGCCATGGTACATCACACACCATTCTCCGGACTACATTCTGCGAATCTACATTACAGAACGAATATAGAAAAAGAAAAATATATTCCAACATACTTTTACATTTAGAACAGTTTATGAACATTTACTTAATGAAAGATTAACGAGCAAAGGAAGCTTCAATGAAATGGACAATTACGTTAAAAGAAAACCTTCACGAAGATGGAGTTGTATTTTTACAAACATCATATCTATACTTTGTCTTAGTGGTACTAGGCAAGAGTTCCTCAAATCCACAGAAACAATTCACACAAAAACTGCTAAATTCACCAGTATAAGCAAAAATTGTCTAAGATTACCTTCTTCTTTCTTATTCTTCTACCGGTGGTTCTCAAATTGCTGCAGATTAGCAGGATGTAAATCGGATAACACAATGCGTTGTGTTATATTTTGCAACGTAACTGCTATATCTGCGTCTATTGGACTGACACATGCGACTTCAGCATGGCTTCTGGGTTTTTTTAAACTATACATAAGATGGACAACCAAGTCAACCCCAAAACCTCCTTAGTCGCCTCTTAGGTAACCAGGTGAACAGTGTTACTATTCTTTGTTCCCTTTAGGATCCTGGCAATGCACGGGCGCAGTTTTTCTATATACACAAAATCAACTAAGCTTTCTGTATACATAAATCCCACTAAACTTACATGTGGACACAAAATCTACAAAACTTACTTATATGCGCACAATTTACAAAACTCACCTGTATACAAAACATTCTGCTATAAGCGTACCCATATATACAAATCAACTAAGCTTACCTGTTACACCTACTCAACTAAACTCACCTGTATACATACAATCAACTAAACTCACCTGTATATCTCAACTGGTTCAGGAATATCTTTATATTCTGTTAGGAAAACTGAGAGAAATTCACGACAGACGGCCTTCACTTCATCATCTGACAATTCTTCAGCGACTTCAATCTAAATATTTAAAACAAGACAAAAGTGTGTCTTAAAGTATGGCATGGTTAGATGCACGGATAAACATGTATGTCTCTATATCACGCATGAAAAAGACAATAATCTATATCATCTATGAAACATGAATGTGTGGAATACCTTGAGCAGGCAATAGTCTCTCTCATCTATGAAACACCTTGAGCAGGCAATAGTCTCTCTCATCTATGAAATACCTTGAGCAGGCAATAGTCTCTCTCATCTATGAAACACCTTGAGCAGGCAATAGTCTCTCTCATCTATGAAATACCTTGAGCAGGCAATAGTCTCTCTCATCTATGAAACACCTTGAGCAGGCAATAGTCTCTCTCATCTATGAAATACCTTGAGCAGGCAATAGTCTCTCTCATCCATGAAACACCTTGAGCAGGCAATAGTCTCTCTCATCCATGAAACACCTTGAGCAGGCAATAGTCTCTCTCATCCATGAAACACCTTGAGCAGGCAATAGTCTCTCTCATCCATGAAACACCTTGAGCAGGCAATAGTCTCTCTCATCCATGAAACACCTTGAGCAGACAATAGTCTCTCTCATCCATGAAACACCTTGAGCAGACAATAGTCTTTCTCATCCATGAAACACCTTGAGCAGGCAATAGTCTCTCTCATCCATGAAACATGTATGTGTGGAATACCTTGAGCAGACAATAGTCTCTCTCATCCATGAAACATGAATGTGTGGAACATCTTGAGCAGACAATAGTCTCTCTCATCCATGAAACATGAACGTGTGGAATACCTTGAGCAGACAATAGTCTCTCTCATCGATGAAACATGAACGTGTGGAATACCTTGAGCAGACAATAGTCTCTCTCATCCATGAAACATGAACGTGTGGAATACCTTGAGGAGTCAATAGTCTCTCTCATCCATGAAACACCTTGAGCAGACAATAGTCTTTCTCATCCATGAAACATGAATGTGTGGAATAGCTTGAGGAGACAATAGTCTCTCTCATCCATGAAACATGTATGAATGTGTGGAATACCTTGAGGAGTCAGTAGTCTCTCTCATCCATGAAACATGTATGAATGTGTGGAATACCTTGAGGAGACAATAGTCTCTCTCATCCATGAAACATGAATGTGTGGAATACCTTGAGGAGACAATAGTAAAAAGGCTTTGTATGTGGGTTTAAAGAGAAAAGGCTTTGCGTGTTGGTATAATTAGTACACGTATTACATGGTAAGTTTACGGAGAGAAGGCATTGCATGTAGGTATAATAAGAAAACGTATTGCATGTAGGTATAATGAGAGAACGTATTGCATGTAGGTATAATGAGAGAACGTATTGCATGTAGGTATAATGAGAGAACGTATTGCATGTAGGTATAATGAGAGAACATATTTCATGTAGGTATAATAAGAGAACGTATTGAATAGCTATAATGAGAGAACGTATTGCATGGGTATAATGAGAGAACGTATTGCATGGGTATAATGAGATAACATATTTCATGTAGGTATAATAAGAGAACGTATTGAATAGCTATAATGAGAGAACGTATTGCATGGGTATAATGAGAGAACGTATTGCATGGCTATAATGAAAGAACGTATTGCATGGGTATAATGAGAGAATGTATTACATGTGGGTATAATGAGAGAACGTATTACATGTAGGTATAATGAGAGAACGTATTACATGTGGGTAGAATGAGAGAACGTATTGCATGTGGGTGTAATGAGAGAACGTATTACATGTGGGTGTAATGAGAGAACGTATTACATGTGGGTATAATGAGAGAAGGCATTGCATGAGGGTTTAAAGAGAGAACGTGTTTTACGTGGTCTTAAAGATTGAACGTGTTGCATGTGGGTATAATGAGAAAAAGCATTACATAAGTGGTACTCCTGGAAAGTGGCACGCTTCTTCGATGATAGGAATGTGTAGTAATGGGTAACCCGTGTACAGTGAAGTCAATTCTCTACGTCTTCGAGCCTTTTTCAATTGCGTTTGATACAACATAAATAGAACGTATTTCATGTGAGATATATGAAGAGAACATATATCTCTATATAAAATACGATTTGTTATTTATAGAGAGAAAATACTACATTTGTGATATAAGGAGAGAACATATTACATTTATGAGAAAATGTGATAATGTTTTACATCTATTCTATGAGGATACAATGTATTACATTTATGATTTAAAGAGAAAACGTATTACATTCTTGATATAGGTAGACGATACGTTACATTTATTACAAAGAGAACAAAGCTGTTGCACTACATTTCTATTTACATTCGATCTTAATGTTAAAAGGTCACATTAACAGAATTGATATGAAAAAAGGAACAGCAACCTGATCTAGAGATAGCCAAAACTCCAGCATATCCGGATGGTCAAAGACAGTCTCCACTGCCAAGATTCCGTACCACCAAGGCTTGCCAAACTGTAATGTAAACATGGTGATTCTTTGTTACACATTATGAGAATCCTTAGAAATCGTACTTCAATAATCACAACATAAAAATATAAATATATTTTGTCCCGTAAACTGCCGAGGACCGTAGATAGGATTTTATTAAGGGGGCCTTTAAATAAATAACCAACACTTTTGACGATTTTTTGGTGTCAAACCATATAGGAAATCAAGAAGGGTGGGGGAAAATGCTCTCATTTTTGTCTTGTCCCCTTTTGCTAAAAGTCATGTCATAATTTGTGTAAAGGGGTAGTGTTTATATACTGCAACCGCCCCCCTGCTCCCACCACTCCCTACCTTTATCTGTGCTTGATGCTTCCTATCGGCTGTCTGTTTTGTCTTCTACATTGTATTTGTTTTTAAATGTATTTAGTTTGTCAGTCTAAATACGGAAATATCAGCTGAAACATCGATTTTTGGTTGTTGTATTTATTAAGCTACCATACTGTATGAATCGATAGCAGTTTGTGGAATTGTATAAAACTGTAAAGCAGTACGAACAAGCAGAGAATATTAAGAAAACAGTCTTAACCGAACAGCATGCATAACACGAGGAAATATAGTTAAACGTTGTCATAACAAAATGAATTGATCTTTCGAAGAAAATTCCATATTAAGAGAACATTAAAGACAAACGTGTAGATTTAAACACCAAAATAACACTATTCAAAACGATTATTATGCCAACGCTTGCTACCAATGTCAAAGATGGACAGTGACAGCACAAGACAAACGTAAACTAGTGACAGCTGAAATGGTATGCTTACGCAGAATCCTAGGAATATCGCTAAGAGACAGGGTGAGGAATGAGGACATTCGACTAAAACAGGCACCACCCCAATCTTGGGATATATTAAGAGACAACAGATCAAATGGTTTGCACACATCAGCAGGCTACCATCAGACAGCATACCACAGCAAGCTATGCTACACAGACAGTGAAGGCATACCTAGAGGCCTATCACGAACACGATGGATCGTTCAAATAAAAGAGGCGACAAATTCCACAATATACTCAGTACATAAGAGGGCTGTCTCCAGAAACCCTTCTACCCCTGACGTGAAAGGCAACAAAGGATTTAGCGAATAAAAGCAAGACATACAGATGACACAAAATTAGTTGACATAAACAAATGGATGAAAGTAATATTTAACATGAAGAAGACGACATCAATGGCGTATTAGTGAAGAAACGACCTAATATTAGTGAAAACAGAAGTATTAAAAATTAGACGAATTTAGAACGAAAAAAAACCCCCAGTTACTACTGAAAATAAATAGACATTTGAAATGCTATTAAAATTCAAACCACGAACCACTTATCTACGAAGGACAGAACAGTTTTAGTGAGATAACTAGATTTTACAAAAATAAAATAAATGACATGTCGTGGGCGTCTGTAGCCCATGTCGATAACGATGTGTACAGTGACACAAATATCAAGCTAGTTTGGTTTGTGGTTAGTTGTGAGGTTGGTGACCAGGGTATAGTGGCTCATGGCCGAAAGGTTAGAGCGATGGTCTCACTCCTCTGAGGTCCAGATTTTGATCCACAGTAAGGACTGAGTGTATTTTATTTGTCGGAGGGTAAATTTAAAATCCGCACCCTATAAATAACGTGGCGACAGCAAGAGCATACGGCATTTATCCTAATACTACACAATTCTTCCTTGCAACGCCCTAACGGAAAACACGCAGCATTCGACATTTTTTGGATTCCCCCCCCCCCCCCCCAGTGTATAGTACAGGAGCCAGTACTAGCGACGTGGTTATAAATGTCCACCATTAAGTGAAAAATGTAAAGAGAAAACAACAGTGCATTGTTAATTAATAAGTTAATTTTTTTTAAATCTTCACCGAAGACGGATATGTCGTATCATTGACGCAAATACAACAGCTACACAGCGGATTTCCGTTCTCTGGACTACATCCTCCTATAAATATAATATGTTTTTTTCCTGCTACAGTAGAGATCCTGTGGGAGTTTGAGAACGAACACACACAATAAGAGACAAGCCGTAGATGTACACAAATGACATGTTTACCCTAGTCTTCTTCTGACATTTGTCACTTTTTATGGAGATTGGATGAGAATCCAACCATAGGAACTCAAATGAAGTAAAATAGTCATCATCAGGAGCTCTCCAAAACGGGCTCTCCCATTTCAAGAATATCTGGAAGTAGAACATATCTGTTGTGACTACTAATCATAAAAATTGATAGAGAATATCAAGAGAGAGGAGAAGAAAAGGTTACATGCTAACTTACATTAATATGAAGTGGTGGCATCAATCATAAGTTATGAAATGTTACTATTTCTTAAGAATATTTCAAATTGTTACACACAATACATGTAAATGATACGAAATAGTAATTGAAAAAATAGAAAAAAGCAAAGAGGTTTTCGGCGTTGGGACTAAAAGGGGTCTTTGTTAAGATACAAAATGAACAACAAAAATGAAAATTTAACGATATTATCAGACGTAAGAGAAAGACCAAACGTCTTTTCTGTTGTTGTGAAAGTGGATATTGTTAAGAACATTACTAGACCAAAAGCAAGAAAAAATTGGGGTTGATGCGTGACCATCAACATTATAAGAACTGTGGGCAAAATTGGGAATCATCCTAATAAAGTTACGCATTTAACTTTTCCCGTGATTTCAAAGGTATTCCACACAAATTATAAAAAATGTAACCAATGAAACTCACGGCAAAAGTCACAGCGTCACTTTAAAGGATGATGCCCGATGAGACATTAGGAATGTATAATCGAAACCGTCGACATTATAAGACCTTTTGACTAAGGGAAGAACAGCCTTCTAAATGACTCATGTGACTTCTCCCCTGATTTTCATTGGTCACTATGATTCTACTTTGTGTCGACAGCCAATGAAAATCAAAGTTAAAGTAGTAATTTTAGAAGGCTGTTTCCCATTAGACAACATGTTTTATATTTTTGACGATCACGGTAAAATTGACGAAAGATACTGTCGATCGCTACATTCCGAATAGTGTATGATACCAATATATAACATTTCTTATCATTGACATGTATTACTTGTACTTACTTATTAGATTTTTAATAATAGTAACATTTTATTACTTTCCTTGCTAATTGCATAGATATTGTCTGCTGTCATAGCTGGGTTGGTTAAGTAATATTGTCTTCTGTTATAGCTGGGTTGGTTAAGCAATATTGTCTGCTGTCATAGCTGGGTTGGTTAAGTACTATTGTCGTCTGTCATAGCTGGGTTAGTTAAGTAATATTGTCTGCTGTCATATAGCTGGGTTGGTTAAGTAGTATTGTCTGCTATCATAGCTTGGTTGGTTAAGTAATAATGTCTGCTGTCATAGCTGGGTTGGTTAAGTAATATTGTCTGCTGTCATATAGCTGGGTTGGTTAAGTAGTATTGTCTGCTATCATAGCTTGGTTGGTTAAGTAATAATGTCTGCTGTCATAGCTGGGTTGGTTAAGTAATATTGTCTTCTGTCATAGCTGGGTTAGTTAAGTAATATTGTCTTCTGTCATAGCTGGGTTGGTTAAGTAATATTGTATTCTGTCATAGCTGGGTTAGTTAAGCAATATTGTCTTCTGTCATAGCTGAGTTAGGTAAGCAATATTGTCTGCTGTCATAGCTGGGTTGGTTAAGTAACATGTGCCTCTTATCGTAAGGCACGCTTCTTTCAACAGCGGACATTAGTCCAATTTGGTTTTGCCAGCTTTACAACCATAAAAAAGTAGTGGAGTTCGCGGTTCTGGCAATCCGACCACAAAGACATCCTGTGATAATTTGTCAACAGCTTTCATATGCTTCTCAATCCCGATATCAAGATTAACTTGCGAAAATATGGTACTGTCATTTATCTAGTCTTCAAGAGTGTTTCAGTATCAAAATCTGACCGCGATTCATGATAATACACATGCATGTTTTCAGATTAACTACTATGTGACGAGCAGAGTTACGTGCTCCGAAAGATACTATACTAGACATATTGTAATGACATGATTCCATCTATGATGAAATATTTAATAAAGATCGTGTTATCATGATTCTATCTGTGATAGATAAAATATGTATTTCTGAGTGTGATGCCATGATTACACCGGTGATTAAATATGTCTTACAGAGTGTGATGCCATGATTACATCTGTGATTAAATATGTATTACACATTTTAATGCCATGACTCAATATGTGATGAAATATCTAATACATAGTGTGTTATCATGACTCCGTATGTGATCGAATATCTATTAGGGAGTATGATGCCCAGTTTCATTATCATCATGCTTGAAAATGATGGAAAAGTCACGCACAAAATAATGATAAATGTTAATGTTCTACACTAGTTTTTATAGAAAAAACACAGTAATTAGTTTTACAGTTCGAAAAACAGACTAACAGATACCTTCTTCTTCTTCTTGATTCTTAATTAGAAAAAGGCTTCACAGCACGCGGGACATTCCCATAAGTGCTCCGCCCTCCGCTCCAGCAGCCATCTCAGTGTATGTAGACTCAGAGTTCCGGTCAGGTGTTGATTGTGTGATCTTCGGGACTTTCCATAAAATTTACTTTTCCTTCCTTCACCTCTAGATACTCCCATTTCTAACATTCTCTGTATGTGTACGTTCTCAACCTCATTGACATCATCTGCATCTTGAAATGAATTTATTACTGCCTTCATTAAGTCTGCTTTATCTCTTCTCAGCAATGTGACGTCTATCGCCGCATTGCTTGCCAATAAGTCGGCTCTTTCGTTCCCTCTGACCCCAGTATGACCAGGGCATTATATCCATGTAATGCTCTGGACAAATGAAAACAGAATGTTCAATAAGTCCCACCATTCTTTTCTTAGCATGAACTTTTCTATCTTGCGCAACATGCTTTGAGAATCTGTGAGTATTACTGCTTGTGTTGATGTACCAGTTATCAACCAATTAAGAGCTGCAGTATCTCCCTCTATCTCCATCCTCATGCTCGATGTGACAGTAGAATATGCTGAATATTTCTCAACCAACTTCACGCCGTTTCTGTAGGCAACAAAACCCCAATCGCTTTTATTTGTGTTTCTGTTAACTGAGCCATCTGTGTAGATAATTATGTCTTGTGGTTTTGAGTGTAGTAAACACAAATAATATTGTAAAAAATGTCTGCAGACATTTAATTACAAATAAATAACCAAAGCACCGATCACGTATTGTGGTAGAAACGATCATTAAAAAAGTAGGAATGAGAAATAAGCTAAAAAAAACTAGGACAGAAAAAAATTAAAATAAAGAAACATATTTATATATTCAAATAATTTCTATTTGATCTTGCCTCTCATTCCTCCAGTTCTTTTATGTGTGTTTAAATCACCGTACGTAATTACTAGCTTGGTTTGTTGTGTTATTAAATGTCTGAAGATTAGTCCATTTACAATATTCTATTTTGTTCTGTTTTCTATGTTTCTAATTATATTTTAAACAGACAAATCGTACGAGAATCAGCCTTTATATTTCTATATTAGGCCCACCCAATCAATTTTTATCAATATATTTGTTCTTAATACATACATTTTGCTTGAAACATTGATTCAATCTGTTATGTGAACTATATTTTTTCGTTTCAGTTTTGTGTGCTGTAAAACTTATAGCTGTGTTTTTCGTTATTATCTTTTGGTAAACAGTTCAACTGTCGTCCCACTAATTATCCATTAAGGTTCTAGAAAGCATAAAGTACAGTTTACTGAACGTATCATTGGCTGACAAGATAGCATCAATTTTCACAACAAAAATAAAATCAATAGCAATTTTTCAACATTTACTGACCTACCTTTCCAATAGCACCGAACCCAGTGTGCTGTAGTGCTGTCTGAAAAGGATCAGGTAGGGACGGATGAAACATCTCTTTATGGACAGCTTTCAGACAACCGATGCTTATTGTAACAATCACATGGTCTGCTTGTATCTTATCACCATTGTCACATGTTATAAGAATTTTAGTCTTGGAATTTTTCTTCTGTGCGTAACTCTGGGATACAGAATGGTAAAAAAATAATTTCCATAAATTTTACATTCTTTCTGTAATTCGAATTATGTTTTTC
Organism: Meghimatium bilineatum; assembly: GCA_034231615.1. NCBI lineage: Eukaryota > Metazoa > Mollusca > Gastropoda > Stylommatophora > Philomycidae > Meghimatium > Meghimatium bilineatum. The sequence continues at coordinate 84,455,536 of CM067298.1, read as the reverse complement.
CCACTCTTTTTAAGTCGTCAATTGCATTGCTTCATTCCTACTCATTTCTATATTATATACTTATATCTACATATATAGTTATATTTTTATATTGCTATGTCAATATAGCAATACTAAACATAACCATATATCTTCAACAACTGTTTCAGTCTGTTCGCTATCGTATATTCAAGAATTATATTCAGTATAGATACTGTTTAAAAAAAGGAAGTTTTTTAGTTACTTTATAAAAGATATTCGCTGATTGGACATAATTCAACCCATCGACCTCATTAACTTCTTGTGGTTACCTGAAATGTGCTCACCTCATGTTTCGCGAGGTCATGAATGAGGTCAGGTTCAAAATAAAATTTGTTTGGCAATAACTCGTGATAGGTTCATGAGAATCCCATGAAACGTAATGAAAACAAAACTCTCTGAACATATTATTGAATGCCAATAAAAGATTGACAGTCCTTGAACAGTTGAAAATTGAATTCCGCAAGTATGGTTCATCTTACTGCATAACAACGATACATCATCATTTTATACTTACTGACTGAACAATCACAAAGTGTAGTGGCCAGAAAATTTAATGTAGTTAGAAGTACTTAGTCGCCTTTGGAGGCGATTTCAACAAACTGGCTCAATGTTAGACTGACCGCGCAGTGAAAGACCTAGAGTCACATCTCCTTCCGAAGACCGCGTCATACGGCTGAGTCACCTCAGGAATCGATGTGCACCTTCGTCCTCCACTGTTCACTCAATGCCAGCAGCTCGGCAAATTTCAGATCAATCGGTTAGGAACCGGCTGCGCGACGCGTTATTTGGGTTAGAATACCTACAGAGGTCATGTTCTTACGGACCAGCATCGTCAGAACCGACTGCGTGGGCGAAACAGCATCGCCAATAGACCGTTGGAAATGACTGGAGACGAGTTTGGTTTAGTGATGAATCATTTGTTTTGTGCTCCAGCGACACAATAGACGGAGAAGAGTTCGTGAACGCTACGCCCAGAATAACAGTGTTGATGAGGGTCCTCCACATGGTGGTGGAGGTGTACTGATATGAGGGTGATCAACTTCACGGGAAGAAGTGACATGGTGCAAATTGAAGGACTCCTGAATGCCGAACGATAGTTCGCTAAAATTATTCGTCCTCGCGTTTTTCTATCTCGTCTTGACGAGGGTTGATTATTCAGCAGGATAACGTTCGACCTTATGTGTCACAACTCACCACCCACTTCCTCGCATACAACAACGTCCAGACCATTCCTTGACCAGCCATGCCAAAAGACATGAACCCCATTGAACACTTATGGGATGAACTCGACAAGCGATACCAACAGCGAGATGTGGTTACAATCAATCTCGATAGTAGTCTCTAGCACTGTCAGAAGAGTTGGCAGACATTCCACAACAACAGATCTAACGGCTAATGGAATTCATGTCACGGAGATATCGTTCTCTGATGAGGGCAGGAGGATGCCATACACCTTACTGAAACGGATGGCTCGTCGCAAAGAATGTAAATCCAAACCAAATTTAATGAATATCATTTCATTGTTAAAATATGAAAGGTTCTTTATGCCGAGGTTGAAACATTAGTTCCGTATAATAAAAGTTTGGTGCACGTTTGAAATTGAGTGTCCATTAGCACTGCAATAATGTTGCGTTTCTTTTTTTTTTTTTTTTTGAACAGTGTATAATAAGTACTACCCCATCCTCCATTCCCACTCCTAGATATAATGAGTTAGATTCCAGCAATAGAAAACTGAAATCGTTGCAAGCATTCGACACTAAATTAATCCTCTTTGAAAATAACTAACTAAGAAAAAGCCTCAACATAACATTTCTAGAGTTTAAAACATGCAATCACTAACACCACATCAGGAACGTGCCGGGAGAGGGGTAGGGTTATAGGGTTGGGTAGGGTAGGATAAGAGGGAATTATGGATATTGGAACAACAGAGATGAATACTCTTAAATCATCATCCTTGAGTGGGAGGTGCCTAGGATCACAAGAAATAAACCACAGAGGAAGGATAATGAATCCCTTGCAACAACAACATTATTCTAGGAGAGGGGAAATCTGACTTCAAGCCCCGGGCAGATGGTACTCGTTAACTCTGGTAGGCAAGATGTCTAAGAGAACACCAAAATGAAACTTCTACTGCCCTGTGGGCAATCCTTGGATGGGTAAGGGCTAGGGAAATACATCCTGGCCCAAAAGTAAGATGGAAGATGGAGACACTGGACCGAAAGGTTCAAAACAGCCCAGTCAGGGCATGACTGCTAAGGCTGAAAACTACAGTGCCACGCAATGACTTCATATGTCAAATAAAAGATTGCAGATGATTCGTTTTGGTGCTTCATCTGTGGAATCCCTTCAGGCGGATGAAGTGTCGGGCTCTAAATCTCGAAGCAGCCCACCTCCGGTGACTTGTGGTATCTCTGTTTCAATTTGTGGAGCCAGGAAAAAGATCAGAGGACAATAACCACTGTTTCAAAAACATACACATAAAGATCTTGATGCGGACTCCAAAGACAAGAATAAGCACTTGAAAATATTGCAGTGAAATGCAAATAATGCATGTGTCGACAGTAAAAAGACTGCATTTACAAACCGATTACACAAAGAAGAAATTGATATAGCATGCGTAAAGGAAACACACCTCACAAACAACAATAGATTCAACATCCGAGGATACCAAACATTTCAGAATAATAGAGAAAAGAGACTCAAAGGTAGGTGTGCTTATACTGGTCAAAAATAATATCGTTGCCTCAGAAATCCGAGTAAACACTGATGAAATGGATGAAATAATTGGAACCTGCTTAACCCTTCCAACTAAAGAGGTTACAGTATATAGGTATTACTGTCCACAAGACAAGAGCTTATCTCTGCTCACAACACAAAAAAATATAACTGTCTTGTGATTGGTGACTTCAATAGCCACTTATAGAGTTAGGGATATACAGAACACGATACTAGAGGAGAAGTGGAAGACTGGCAGTAGGAGGTGAAATTTCAACTTGTTAATGAACCCGAAGATCACCCAACGTTTTAATCTAGAAGATGGCACACCATCTCAACCCCAGATCTAGCCTTTGCAATAGACACTTAGCTAAAATAACATACAGGGAAGTACTGAAGTAGCTTGGTAGAAGTGAGAGTAAATATGCTGACCTACAGACAAATTCAGAACAACTAAAAGCAAAGATTAAAAATGTGAGCAAAATTGCACAACTCATGGCTTCTGCACTTCTTCAAGCAGCCAAGAAACCAGCCAAGAAGAGGTGCTAGAAAAAAACTGCAGCCGTACTGGTCCGACGAACTCGATGAGTTGGAGAAAGACGTGTAAAGGCCAGAGACACACAAGAAAAAAGCCAATCCACAGAAAACAAAATATCACTAAAAGTTATTGTAGCCAAACTAAGAAAAATGACAATTACAAACACAAGGAAACGCTGGTATGAAAAAAAACCAGAATATTTAAACTTGGACAAACAGGGAACAAAACTATGGTAAACAACAAAACTGCTCAACAACGAAGGTAATAAAACAGCACCAGTGGCTATAGAGAATGGAGGAGATGCACTCACAGGAAAGAAGGCTGCAAATCACTTTATACTCGTACATGATCGCCGACTTTATACATCATTACCAAAGTACTGTCTGACATAAAGTTGTTGAAAATAGGAGAAGAGAAGACAATAGGAATATGAGGAAATAATACGGAAGAAAAAAGATCAGCAAAGATAAGCAAGATGCCATGAATATGCCATTCACGATCAATGAACTAAATGAAGAACTATCAGTATTTAAACTTAAGAAATCACCTGCTAATGAACTGCTAATTCACATCGGACCATCAACAAAAAAGAAACTAATACAATTTTTCAACAACTGTTGGGATAAAACTGAATACTGGTCATATGCAATACACAAGAACTTCAGCAACTTGCAACAGGCGTTAAACATGGAGAGAAATGACTAATCTTTGGCCCAGTGTAAACGAATTATCTAAACATATAGATAAACTGATTGGTAATTATGCTCATACATACCGTGTATCATTGCCTAAACAAAGATTCCAGAAATCTTGGTCTTCCCGACATGCAATGACGTCGATTCATCTAATTGAGTACATCGTCTCGCTATAATTGATAATTATTGACTATCATTCTTTTATAGTCTGCTTGGTGATGAAGTGGGTAAGTAGACACCTATCACAAAAGCACTTTTGTTGAGCGTGCGCGTGGTTAGAAAACCTATCGTCCACGTTTGTACTGATGATGCGATTGGATGTAGTTCTCTTTAAAAAATCTGTTATTAGGCTACTGCATGTTGTTTCCGTTAAGGACTGCAATGTATGATAAGGATGCATTTCCCCGCTGTCGCCAGGACATTAACAATATGGACCACATGCACCACATGCATGCATATGTTAGTGGTATCTAAAACTTCAACATTAGTTTTAATAGCAATGTTCTATACAGGAAACTTTGAATAAATGGGGTGTGGCAGAGGAGGCCAAATAAAGACATGGATAGACATCATCAAGGAATGGACAAACAACATCAAGGAATGGACAGAACAAGACTTTTCCTCACTCATCTGCATCATTGAAGATAGAAATCGCTGGAGGACTCTGTATGCTTAAGCGTCCAGTGTGGTCCCCATACGATATAAATAACCAAATGGTCAGAGGGTGTCCGACAAAGTGGATGGTGCCGCAGTAACCTAATGAACAAATAGTCAAGCAAAATGAATTACACAGGTTACTAAAACACTTACCTTGCTTATTGTTTTCTGTTGTTTGTCTCTTGAAAAAGGTTCAATTTGAGCCGATACGTGGAGAATTATCCTGTTTAGTTTTATTGTATGTTTTTTATATATACTTTTTTATATATTTTTATTAATAGGCACGGTAAGTGTTTTAGTAACCTGTTTAATTCATTTTGCTTGACTAAGTGGTCCCCCATACGACCATGACGGGTTTATAGATAGATAGATGATATGCTATAGTTATTACTACTACTACTACTACTACTACTACTACTACTACTACTACCACAATTTTTATTATTGTGTTTTTTTTCATACACCCTCTCTTTCTTGTCCTAGTTGTTGCACGCGACATTAAAATTGAAATAATTATACATTAAAACAGACAAATCAACTTATATATTGCTATATTAGACTAACCCAATCAATTGTCGCCACAGAAGTGTTGAGTTTTATAATAGCCCGAGGAACCAGGTCAATGACAACTCTTAATAACCCTGCCATTCCACCAATGATATCTGTAAATCGATCTCCTTTCAAGACAGTATATTGTTCGGCTCCCCAGGCTGAAACATCTTGAAGATCCGCAACTGCTTGATCCACCCGATTGTATGATGAATGCCATCTGTGTTTTGAATATCGAAGAATAATTGATAAACTTTGAGTTAACATTCAACATTGAATATATATATATATATATCCGGCAAAATGCTGTAAAAGTATATCTACACAAACTCTGTGTACTATCACTCGAGCTTATTTTTGTTTGCTTTCTTTAGCAGTGCCGGATTTACCTATAAGCTAAACAAGCTGTAGCTTAGGGCCCCCACTTACTTGGGGCCCCCAAATTATTTTAAAATTCCACTATCTATATATTCTTAATCGTTAAAGGGCGCCATATCTTAAATAGCTTAGGGCCCCATATCTCAAATAACTTAGGGTCCTATCAAGTCTAAATCCGGCCCTGTTCTCTAGCAGCTAAAATTGTCACATAAGTCCAAGCACCATGTTTTTTTTCTTCTTCTATTTTTCTTTCAGTTCCCTGTGGAGTATAGGGCTGCACCTGTGGTTCTACAACGATTTCTGTACTGTTATATCTCCTTCCCTTTAGCATGCGATATATCAATTGATTTGGTGTCTTCCTCAGCTATTCTTCTGCAGATTTCCATCGGTTTTCCCATTTTCCTATTTCATATGGGTTCCAGTTCAGAGCATGTGTGTTTATACGATACGTGTCTATGAGGTGATATATCATTGTCTAATGGTAAATTCATATATCACGTCAAGAAAATGTAACTCCAGGAGAGAAAGAGTACAACTATAGAATATACAAGTACAAGTTTTAGAGTGCTTCAGAACGTATGTTTTCTGATAGATTCTATTTTTATGATTCGAAAGATTCCGTCGGACTATTTACTCTGTCAGTAATTGGAGTCGCTGATGAAGTATGTGCACACTTACATGTGAAGACATGTAACTACACACGACTTTTTCTCTATAAAATTATTTTACAAGGAACGGTTGAGGGTAAAAGAAGGAGAGGGGTTCAGAGAAAATCATGGATTGATAACATGAAATAATACATGGGCCTTATTTTTCTACATTTCTTCGAATGGCTGAGGACAGAGCTGTTTGGAGGACATTTTGTGCTGTTGTATCCAACGTGGCATCCCTACGACCATGACGGGTTATGAGTATTATTATTCTACTCATATGCATACAACCGCCCATGTGTTGCCGGGACCCGAAAGGAGAGCAAAGAATAGCAACATTGTTTACCTTCCATGCATGTCGTAAAAGGCGACTAAAGAAGTTATGGGATGGAGTTGACTGTCCCATCCCATAAAGGGTAAGCGACCCAAGAAAGCCATGCTGAAGTCGGATGTGTCAGACCAAAAGGCGCAGATATCGCAGCAATGCTGTTAAACCATGACACAACGCATTCCGTTCTCCGGACTGCATCCTGCTAATCTGCAGGAGATTGAGAACGAACGCAGAAGAAGCAAAAGAATATGCATACAACAAGAACATCATAGAAGTGTGACAAGAGAGAGCTATATACTACTTCCGAACATAGTACAGCCATTAATTGTTCTCTATATTTGTGTTTATCATTATCTTGAAAAGAACCATTTTGTCAAAACCTACTAATGTTTGTGTTAATTTGTAAGACTAAATTCTTCTCTCTCTCTCTCTCTCTCTCTCTCTCTCTCTCTCTTATCGATTTTTTCCTGTAACAGGATCCAGCTCCGTGAGCGAAAGTTGCTGGGGATTTGGTTACATGTATATGTTAGCTGCGATAACTGTGTCTCTTTGTTATGAAACTTACGACTTTTTACATCATCTTTTGGTACACACTTCCTTCCTTCTTCTCTCACTGCTTATTGTTTATATTGACTTCTTGCAGTCTGATGTTGAGCATCACTTATAATGAGCTTGAATATTAGCCAGCTATAAGTCACTGCCCATGCAGACCGGCTATAAGTCACTGCCCATGCAGACCGGCTATGAGTCACTGCCCACTGCAGACTTCTTTTTGTACAGCATACTGATTTATTTAATTAAAACGTTTAGTGTTTATTTAAGGCAGCTAAACACTTTTTAAACTATAAACACATTTTTTCTAAACAAATTACAAACTGAAAATAAGAACTTAACTTGGTACTTCTATTCTATATTAATATTTGGTTCCGAAACATCGACAATGAACAAACAACTAGAATACAGATTTGATGCCTTTGAAATGTGGATATATAGAATAATCGGGAGAACTTCATGGAAATAGAAGAAAGCTAACAAAAAAGGTTCAAACATCTGTGTGGATAAAGAGTTCCTCAAGGAAATAAAGATCAAACAAATAAAGTATTTTGGACAGTTTTTGGTCACATTGAAAATTTGACACTGTGTGGAAGACCTTACTTGAGGGTAGAGTGGAGGGGATGCAAACAAGAGATAAGCAGAGAAACAAGTGGGAAACACCACGAAATGGACAGGTTATATCCTAGCAGCTTGCAACACCACAGCAAGAGACAAAAGATATTGGAGGTCTGATGGAGACGGCACTTGATGATGCTGATGAAAACGCTTTGCATCTTAGGTGTAAGAGCAGAGAAATCTCTTTGGTGTGCAATGGCAGGATCACATCCCTGATCGTTCACATGCGATAGAAAGATCAATTATAATTGACGTGCGATGACATGGTCACAATCTCTGATCTTTGACGTGAAATGATAGGCTCACATCCTTAATCTTTGACGTGCGATGGCAGGGTCAGATTCTTCATCTTTGATGGGAAAAAACACAATCGCATCCCTGATCTTTGACGGGAAATGACAGGTTTACATCCCTGATCTTTGGTGTTCTAAGGCATGTTCACATCCCTGATTTTTAACGTGAATTGACTGGATCACATCCTTAATCTTTGGTTTGCGATGGTTGGATAAAATCCTTGATCTGTGACTTGAGATGGCATGATCTCATCATTGATCTCTGACGTGCTATTGCAGGATCACATCCTTGACCTTTGGTGTGCGTTGACTGGATCACGTACTTAAACTTTGACGTGCGTTAACAGGAGCACATCCTTGACCTTTGATGTGAAATGACACAATTATATCCCTGATCTTTGACTTGAAATGAAAGGATTACATCCCTGATATTTAATGTTGGATGGCAGGATCACACCCCAGATCTTTTACGTGAAGTAACAGGATTACATACCAGATATTTTGTGTTCGATGGCAGGATCACATCCCTGATTTTTTATGTGAATTGATAGGATCACATCCTTAATCTTTGGTTTGCGATGGTAGGATCACATTGTTGATCTTTGACGTGAAGTGACATGATTACATCCCTGATCTTTTACGTGAAGTAACAGGATTACATCCCAGATATTTTGTGTTCGATGGCAGGATCACATCCCTGATTTTTTATGTGAATTGATAGGATCACATCCTTGATCTTTGGTGTGCGATGGTAGGATCACATTGTTGATCTTTGACGTGAAATGGCACGAAAACATACCTGAACTTTGACGTGAAATAACAGGATCAAATCCTTGATCTTTAACGTGTGTTGGCAGGATCACATCTTTGATCTTTGGTGTGCGATGGAAATATCACATCCCTAATCTTTGACGTGACATGACAAGATCACATCCTAGATCTTTGACGTGCATTGGCAGGATCACATCCTTGCAGGATCAAACACGCAAATTAGTGAGGACACAAAACAGCCTTTTGTCTTTATGGACAACAAGCATATTATATATGACACCAAAAAGTAATTTATCTTTACAACAACCAACAAATTACAGATGACACCAAACAGCGACTTGTCTCAACAACTGCAAGGAAATCAGATATGACACCAAAAAGCAGTTTGTCTCTAGCACAATAAGTAAATTAAAGTAGACAAAAAATAGCAATTTCTATCGACGAAGATAAAGAAAAAAAAATGGACTTCCATAGCCTATAATTAAGCATTACCTGAATACAGCATTAATAAAATCTAGTTCCTCCACAGAAGGACTGACTGTAAGTGAGCCTATGTAATCCTGGCGAGCTTTCTCCACCAATTCACCGCAACCTGTGTCATCGTCTATGGTATGTTGACTGAAGCGCTCCGCAAAATCACCATACAGAAATTTAAGAATGTGACTGACTTGTTCAATTGGGATCTGTCAATGTGGTTAAAAGTAGTTAAAATTATTTTGTTTTACGACGGTTATATTTGACACAAGATTGAGATATAGCAACAGAGATTTCTGCGAGAACTGTTTTGTCATGCAATGCAGTGCATACAACTACATAACACACATCTGCAAATAAAAAACAATAAGTAAATATACCAAACTACGACTATGTTAACTCTATTGTATTTTTTTAATTATTAATATGATTGCGAAATCTGGAAATTAACAGAAGAAATGGGTAAGAAATTTAATTCATTTGATAATAAATGTATTGAAAACTCTTTTAACTATTGGCTCGAAAGAATTCACCTCAAATAACCAAGACGACACCATACAAAAATATTTTTCCACAATAAGAATAACACAATGGACTTTATCGACCATGTACTTAGAATGAACATTTACTGCCACGTTTTTTTATAATTTGTAGTTTATCTTATTCAGGACGAAGTCATCAACCCAGAATTTTTGGCTGTAGTGATTTTCTAGACAATGTAATACGTTCAGTAGTTTGCCATTGCTTTCTGAACGGTCTGGGTGCTCAAATGCCTGTGGTGGGGATCGAACTTGGTACCTTGGCCAAGACACACGCTCTGTACCACTTCGCCACATAACTGCCACTACAAACATTAATAATTGACGGCAGATCACCTGGAACAGGGGTTTGGGAGGAGAAAGGGTAGACCAAGAAGATGATGGACTGACAACATTAAAGATAACGTCAATACGTCGTTGGAAAATGCAAGCCGCATGGCCCAAGACAGAGAAGAATTCAGGGAGTTCCTTGGGAAGACAAATTTCTGGAGAAAATACGTCACATGACAACAAACATTAAAAATGAGTTCCGAAAAAGAAGACGAAGACCAACAGAAACTCTTAGCAGACAACAGAACAACGATTAAAGAGTATGTATGACTGATAATAATGTTCCTCTTTCGTAGGCAAAGATTTGTATGGCATTGAATAAAATATGGGTTGGTTTGTTTATTTGTGTGTGAATCCTCACATGAATTCATATGATGAATCAACATATAATTGATTAGTCCAATAAGTCCTCTGAAAAATCTGTCGCAGTGCGAGCAGAAATGTATGATGTCGTGTGATGGGGGAAAACTTTCTGATCTGTCTTTTTTTGTTTTTGTCTGTTCTGAATTTCATACATCGTTCTACTCTGTTCAATACGTATAATACCCGTATTGATCTGACCATGTCGGACTGGACGATCAAGAGATATGATTTTTCAAGAGTTTGGGTCAATTGCAGTCCTTGAAAGGTGTTTTAAAGAAGTCATTAAAAAGTTGTTGTTTTTTTAAAATACTGTAAATTTCAACAAGATGGACAGTGTACAGTCTAGCAGAGTGGACGTCCAAAACAAGAGACAGATGATGTTGAAGGTCTGTTGCAGCCAACCTTCGTTGCGGAGACAGCACCTGATGATGATCTCACTTACATGGACCAATGACACACATCAGCTTCACATCGTTCACACGTTTATCTGCTAAAGACACACATCAACTTCGCATCGTTCACATTGGTTTCTGCGAATCACACATCAGCTTCACATTGGTTTCTGCGAATCACACATCAGCTTCACATTGGTTTCTGCGAATAACAAACATCAACTTCGCATCGTTCACATTGGTTTCTGCGAATGACACACATCAGCTTCACATCGTTTACACTTCTATCTGCGAAGGACACACATCAGCTTCACATCGTTCACACTTCTATCTGCGAACAACACACATCAGCTTCACATCGTTTACATTGGTTTCTGCGAACAACACACATCAGCTTCACATCGTTCACACTTCTATCTGCGAGCAACACACATCAGCTTCACATCGTTCACACTGGTTTCTGCTAATAACACACATCAGCTTCATACCGTTCAAACTGGTGTCTGCCATTTTTTCCTAGATAGACAATCGAGATATTTATGTTTCTGCCTTACGTTCAGGATTCGGCGCTGATGGAACAAATACGTAAGAAATAGACAGATCGATAATTAGATTGGCATGTTGATATATTGCACTGTTTCCGAGATCCGACAGGGAAACAATGTATAATAAAGCGTCCATATATATACATGTCGCAAAAACTAATGTAGTTGAGTATAAGGTACACTACCCCATATATGGTCTCAGTTGTGAAGAAACTTCTTAAAAAACTTATGCCTGAACTGTTTGAAGGAGAATCATGCAATCTATTGGCAGGATGACTCGAAATTGCAAGAACATGAAGACAAAATCGTCACACTGCCCAGATGGCTGGCGATATTGCACCCTAGTCGCATTGAATTAATGAGATTCATCGTGGAATTTCCATCGGAGGGGTAGAAGAGTTGATAGTGATCCGTGGGTAACGATAATAAAGGCCTACGAGCAGAATCAAAACACACCTTCATAGGTGATGATTTCCATTACTTCAGAGATTTTCGTTGGTCTCTATTTATATACTTTGTGTTGCCTGCCAATGCTGACCAACGATATGCACGGGAATAATCGAAAACATGACGTATGAAGGCTTCTTTTTATTCTGCTTGTGGCCCTTTACTGATGGTAGTCACTAATGAACTCGCCTCGCAAATCCAACTTCTCGAACTGGGTGTTTCGAAGGTTTACCATCGACATTCTAATAGCGATATGATTGGATGTAGTAGTAACATCTCAAAATTCAACAATAGTTGAGCAATAATTTCATGTACAGGATATGCTTGAATTATTATCTTAGAATTACATCAGATATGGGAACCTTCCTCATAAAAAAATGATGTTAGAGAAGCAATAAGCTGAAACGAAAGTAAAAATCTAACGCACACCACGCGAAACAATATTTTCCAAGCTCGTATTCCGTCTGAATTCTGTGACCATCATCAGCAGCATTATGCTGATTTCTAAATTGATTATTAGGTTTGCTGCTTATTGCTGGATCATTGATAATGTTATCTATTGAATAGTAACTTCCACATTCTGTTGTTGCCAATACCGGGAATCAAAGATTAGCAACACTAGATGCTACCCGCTCTTTAGCTTGCGCTTGATCTATATTGCTAATTTTCATGTTCTGGTTTCCCAAAAGAGGGGTAGTTGACCACCCCCCCCCCCCCATCCTGCCCCTTAATCTCAAAACTTCTATCTATCTACTTACATACTAAACCCTTTATTGCCATTCAGCGTCAGGGGTAGAAGATATTTCTGGAGACGGCCCCTTCTTGTGTGCTGAGTATATTGTGAAATTTGCTGCCTCTTTTTTTTCAGTGGTCCATCGTTTTCGTGGTCGGCCTCTAGGTCTGCCTTCACTGCATCTATGTAGCATAGCTTGCTATGGTATGCTGTCTGATGGTAGTCTGCTGACGTGTGCAAACCATTTGATCTGTTGTCTCTTAATATATTCCAAGATTGGGGTGGTGCCTGTTTTTTGTCAAATGTCTTCATTTCTCCCTTTGTCTCTTAGCGATATTCCCAGGATTCTGCGTAAGCATGCCATTTCAGCTTACGTTTGTCTTGTGCTGTCGTTGTCCATTTTTAATGGAGGTCTCCAGACTTAATACCAGGTATGTGTGTGCTTTTTTTTTTTTTTTTTTACTTTCACTAGATCACGTTTTCTTTATGTATCTCTTTTATTCATTTCTTCTAATCGTGAAAGCATAAATAAAAGTACTACACTGCTACTATAGAGCAAACAAGTGAAACGACCAATTATATCTTACTTTCTCTCTCTTGGATGTGAAGAACTCAGTGGGTGTGTTTTGTAAGTGCGCGCCTTCGTATTCTTCGTTAGGGAATGCAACTCTGCTGAGTTTTTCAGCGATCTCGAAAGCAGGATTTCCCTCCCATCCATGAACAAACTGAGCTCCTAGATCTATGTTCTTGCCATCTATATGTTTCAGTTTGATCAAGAGTATGCACTGTTACAAATATTAATGAGAGATGCTACACTACTAGTCTGCAGTATCAATGAACAGAGGTGATCGTTAGATGAATAAACAAGAACGCAAGTAAATAAACAGACAGATAGACAGACAAAGAATACGACAGAAAGAAAGTCAAACAGCACACATAAAGGAGACAAGAGGGATTGATAGACAGAAAAACGCAAATTAAGAAAAACTTTACATTTCACAAAAAAGACTAGCAAGAAAATACATAGTTGCCACTATAACAACATACAAAACGGACGTTTCAACCATAAGGTATTTATCAAGAAATAATAAAGGACAAACAGAAAACTATATATATCTCAAAGAGCGTAGAGGATTGGTTTCGCTGTACTAAAGTTACTCTATATGTACATGTCCCTTTCAGCAAAGTGGCACGCTACCTGTCAAGAGTAACGCTCATAGTACGTATCTCCGAGATAATCCATAGGATTCTCCGAAAAAATCTACTTTATAAACAAGATGTCGCGAGCTGGAATCGAACCAAAGACATCTTGAGCACAAAGCGAAGGAATTAACCACTACGGCAGGGAAAGTTCCCTTATGATCCGTAAAACTTAACACTGTGTCTTTTTCGTAAATACGAATCATAAAAAGTTTTACTGCTGTTTCACAAATTAGAAAATAACAGACAGACATAGACAGACTGATAGACAGACATAAACATGCAAACAGACACATATGTTGGCAAGCACACAGTCAGACAGGCATGCAGGCAGACTGACAAACAGACAGACAGACATTCAGACAAATAGATATGCAGGCAGAGACATGTGGTGAATGGATAAAGAATTTGGTGGGAATTTGTATGGATAGATGCATTGATGTATTGGAATTTGGGTGAATATTTGGATGTATGCGTGAATGGATAAATGAGGCACTTTATTACTAAACTTGTGATTGTTCTTTGATTCTATATATTGTTCCAAAAAAAAAGAAACGCAACATTATTTCAAAATTGTACCAAATTTTCTTTTAAGGTATTAATGTTTCAACCTTAGCATGAAGAAACTTTAACTAAACCAAACCCGTCTCCAGTCGTTCCCAACGGTTCATTGACGATGCTGGTTCGCCCACTGAAGTCGGTTTTGGTAATGCCGTTCCGTAAGAACAGGTCCACTGTAGGGTGAAATTCGACGAGCTGTTGACATTGACTCGACTGTGGAGGACGCAGATGCAAATATATTTCTGAGGTGACGCAGCAGTATGATGCGGTCTTCGGCAGGAGTTGTAACTCTGGGTCTTCCACTAGCAGCCGATATGCCACTGAGCCAGTCTGTTGAAATCGCATCTAAAGGTGACTAGTGGTGCTTCTAACCATATGAAATTGTCTAGCCACTACACTTTGTGATTGAAAGCGTCTGTAAGCGTCCGATGATGATGTATCGTTGTTCTGCAGTGAGATGAGCTATACTTGTGCATCAAATTTTCAATACGAGTTTATTCAAGGACCTTCATTATTTTATATGTATTCAATCATATGGTCTGAAAGTTTTGTGTTCTGTAAGTTTCACGGGATTCTAATAAACCAGTCACGAGTTATTGCCAAAAATATTGTTTTGACCTTGCCCTCTCATGACCTTACGAATCATAACTTGAGTACAAATCAGGTAACCACGAGAAGTTAATGACCAGTTAGACACAATCGATAGGTTGAATGACATGTTGAATTTAGGGAATATCGTTTATAAAGGTAACTTTTAAAAAACTTGCGTTAATTTTTGTGAACAGTATATTACCTCGATACATACAACTGATAATAATAAGTCGTATGGTGCATATATAAAATTAACAGGGTAGGTGGTAAGGCGGTATAAGTTTGACAGTTAAGGGGTGGGGAATTAACAAAAGTTCACGTCAACAATGCTGTTTTTTTTTGGTCCACCAATAATATTGTTTAAATTCGAAACATTTTCTAAGAGTGTGACATAAAACATGTATTTTATGGTACTTTTTCGAATAGGAAGAATGGGGGGGGGGTAGGGTAAATTTATGTTTATAGAATTATGCAGGGGACGAGGGGGGTCCCTAAATTCTTAACATATGTTGATAAGTGAAGGAATGAGGGCGTCACTTAATTCTTGACAGACGTTGACAAGTGGAGGAATGAGTCAAAAATTCATAACAAATGTTTGACATAATTTATAGACAGCCCTCATAACAGTTCTATTCTCTCTATTGGCTTCCTTCTGTTTTCCTTTTAGGCATATCGGGATTGAATGTCGATCCGTTTTCGAGCAATGGTGTGTTTGGTTGCTTGATATGCATTGACGTCTCAAAGGTTGGTAACTCCTTCAATCGACCATCTTCTTAGTCTTCCTCTGCATATTTATGTTTCCATTTTCATATTATATGCGCTTTAATAAATTTTCATTATCATTAAGTGGCAGAACCATTTCAGTGTGTTTTTCCATCTATTTGACCAGAGACGTTGTTTTAAAGTTCTTGTAATCTCTTCATTCCTCTCATGACCTCTTCTTCTTCTGTTTCCTGCTTTCTTAGACATCTCATTTCACACATTATAAGCTTCCTCGTTTGTTGTTTATTTCTGACATTGATAGCACAATGTTGGTATGAAGATTGAATTTATGATTTGTTCTTTAGTTTCATCGATATACATTTGTGTTTCACATTTGGTTAAGTTCATCATTTACGTAGTTTGATTTTTTGAATTCTTGTCTCTGTCCATTCTTCCGTCGTTTGTAAAAATGACCCCCAATATATTTAAATTCCTACACTTGTTTTATAACGAAAAATTAAGAAGAATAATTGAAGTACATCTTGCACAGGGCATTACTTTTCAAATATTGTTTAATGTGTAGGCACAACTAATATATGTAGGTACAACTAATATATGTAGGTACAACTAATATAAGTAGATAAAACTAATATATGTAGATAAAACTAATATATGTAGGTATCACTCATATATGTAGGTGCCACTAATATATGTAGGTAAAACTAATATATGTAAGTAAAACTAAGTTATATGTAGGTACCACTAATATATATGTAAGTGCATTTTTACTACTATGTGGAAGATCGGCTTTCGAATCACGAACAATTTTGCCGAATTTATTTTTAATAGACCTGCCTATATACATCGAGCGAAACATATTACATAAAACTATAAGTGAATATATTATTAGGATGACAATTATATCAAGATTCAGATTCTACTACGTACCTACTAGCTGGCCTTTAACTCTCCCACCTATGTAGTTCTGCGCCTCCAAAACCAGGACATCATCTATACCATTGTTAGTTAGCCACGCTGCAGCAGTAATACCTGCAACTCCAGCCCCAATGATGACGACTCTGGTTGTGTACTTTGCCATGAATTATGAAATTATTTCCGGTTTATCTGGTTGTTCAAAAGTGTATAAGGGAAGAATGAAGTATCACTCTCGTGGTAAAAATTGCATGCAATAATTATCAACGCAAAAACTAAGAAAATTACATTAACAAACATTGGAATTACATCATGTACTCTCGCCCTGCTGTGGCTAAAATCTTTCTATTTAAAGATTGGTTAGGGTCAAGATAAGTTGCCGCTTTCGGAATGTCTGACCCAACCATCATGCAACAACAATCCCATAGTTGGGCGACATGCATATGTAGTGGCTGTCATTATGTGGATGCCCCACAGTACTTCGTCTTTATGATAAGATTATTGTTTTCTCTCTCAAAACAATGCAGGTAGTTAATAGTTGAAATAGTATTAATATTAAATAAATCTCTATAATAGAACCCCCCCCCCCCATCCTAACAACTCCAAAAGCCCAAAAAATAATTATCACACAAGCTTCACAAAAATATACAAAATTAATTCTCCTGGCAATTTTTGAGGATTGAAACATAAATACGTTGAACTATAAATTGATGTCACCACACTTGACTTTAATCTTGTCCCTGGACAATTACACAATTCTAATGACTCATTGAGAATATTCTGTATAAAGTGACGCGATTTAATTTTGCCGGTGAGTTCTCATTTGCCGTTGACACAAAATATACACAACGGCTTACTGCAATCTTGCCAATTATCAATTGTTATATTGTAAATGTTTGGTAATGCAAACTATAAAAAAAAGTGTAAACTCTATGACCTTTTGCTAACGTCAATATGTACAAATGTATGTTCAGGACACATAGTTGAGCAAGTTTTAAATTGCTTTTCGTTGTACAGTTATGCAAACTATACACTTTTAGATTGTGTACACTTATGAACTTGTACAGCTAAGACACGTCCTTCTACATAATATTCGGTACAGTACTAGTAGACGGGACCACATAGCCGAATCATTTCTCTTGTCTATGTTTGTAAATTTCCCGTTCATCATTTAATAATTTAAATATTATTTTATTTTAGGGTTTGGGTTAGGGTTAGAATAGTTGTGTTTTACCATAACTAACCCTAACCCCAACCCTAAATATTTCAATTATTAGATGATGATCATGAAATTTACAAATATAGACAAGGGAAATAATTAAACATGTGGTGGGTGGCGTCTATTAGTACTGCACAGAATATTCTTTCGAGCAGATCTCAAACAGCGTTACCGTTCTTGACTCATGCGATCGATTATTGGTAAATTTGCACATACGTACATTGTGTGACCAGTCAATGAAAAGCACGGAACAAAGAATATCTAAGAAAAATGATGTTATTTACGAATATGCGTGTACGGCAATTTTGGTGAAGAACTTGCCTGTGAATATAAGTTATTACAGAAGACTGAAAATACCATACAGTGGACAAATCGATAATTTTCCATCTCCCGACTCTTAAAATCCAATATTATGTGGCTCACAGATCCTCTTCGATGTTGATTTCTCAGTCAGGTCTTATATGTCTCTACAAAAACATTAAAAAAATAACACCAAAAAGAGTAAAGAAAATCCCCTTCTTTTCAAAAATTCTTCTTCACAACCTGAAGAAGACAATTTCACCTAAATGTATGTCAGGCACATTCTAAGAAAAAAATCAACTGGAGCTTATGGTATCACAAATGAATTCCTGAAAACTCTTGACCCTTTCGACAAAAAGTATCTAATCAACATATTCAATCAAAGCAGGGATCTAGTACTTATAGTACTCAGTCTGGGAAAAACATTTACACAGCCGATACTGAAACCAGGAATAAACAAAACAGATCCAGAACACCATAGAACAGTCTCCTCACTAGTGTAGGAAAACTAATGGAAAGATTACCAAACACCAGACTCACCTGGAAACCATACATGGAGAAAAATACAAAGTGAAAACTTGCAGCAAAAAATGAACTAGCAGGCACATCCTGGAGCAGGAACTAAAAACATACTAAAACAATTATATACAGGGGAATTCAGAACAATTATTTAATACGCCTCTAGCTGTTGGACTTCTGCAGCCAAAATGAACACAGAAAAACTGAACATAATTAAAAACATAGGACTACGAATAATGCTCGGAGCAATGAAAAGCAACCCCATTATAGAAGTAACCAAAACTACCGACATCAAACCTCTACATATGCGAAGAAATTACAAATTTATCATACAATATTTTTAAAAAATCAATCAAGAACGCTGAAAGGACACGCTCTAAACGAAGCATTTCATGAAACAATTCATAACAGACCTTTAAGAAAAAGTCCAAACCACCTAGCAAGAGAATCATATATGAAATATGCTGAATCACTAGAATATGATATTAACATGTGCAAGATTTTATCTCCTGAATCATGTACTCAACCAAAAAAACTAAAATAATGTTTTCAGATATATCAAACATGAACTTTAAGATTATTTTCACAGAAATAAATGTTATCATTTCAAATGTGAAAAGCCCAATATCCCCCAAAAAATATGTACGCATGTGTACACAGAAGGATCAGGCACAAAAACCACACTAATTGGCGGCAATGGAATATACATCATGTTTCCAGACGACACCATATCAATAATAATCCCTTGCCTAAATGAATAAATGT
Organism: Meghimatium bilineatum; assembly: GCA_034231615.1. NCBI lineage: Eukaryota > Metazoa > Mollusca > Gastropoda > Stylommatophora > Philomycidae > Meghimatium > Meghimatium bilineatum. The sequence continues at coordinate 84,436,155 of CM067298.1, read as the reverse complement.
ACACGTTTCAGGGCAGAGGCAATGTCCACACTAACAGGTGTTCAAATACTCCACAAACAAGAGTCCATACCACACAAAAATCGCAATCTTCAGTGTATCCAAATCAGTCTTACAAGCCATGAAAAATATCAAACAAGACAAACACGTTCACCACATCAAGCAATATCTTCAAATTATCTAGAAAAACTACATTATGTGTTGTCCATCACAAGTGATTATGAACATTTTTTACATCCACTTTTGAAAATTCAGTTATAACTATGTCCATACCTAATAGTTCGTAGATGGCTAATGAGCCCTTTTCGAGGTGTAAAAGTTCTTTGACAGTTCGGGCATGGAATGACCCGTGTAGGCGGATTTTGCTCTATCCGTGACTTTATAACTCTACGTTGTTTAGCTGCTGCCTTTATCCTCTTTTCACAAGATGATTTGCTCTTATTGACTGTAGAGCACCATGTAGATCTATTTTGTGCAAGTTCTTACCATGTATTGTGGTCTATATCAAAGGCTTTCAGTGAGGTTTTTAACGAGTCCTTGTAACGCTTCTTTTGGCTACCTTGTGATCGTGTACCCTTATCCAGCTCACCATAGAGAAGTATATTTGCCAGGTGATGGACTGTCATACGTACGAAATGACCTGCCCAACTAATCTGTGTCTGCACCAGGATAGTGTCAATGCTGGGGATTCACGATTTGTCAAGGAAAGTGCTATCTGGAATCTTGTCTTGCCATCTGATGTTCATAACTTTTCTGAGACAAGTTGTGTGAAAGTGATTGAGTTTCCTCACATGATATCTTTACACAGTCCATGTTTCACTAGCGTATAACAGCACTGGAAGTACCACTGCTCAGTAAACTTTCAGCTTAGTCTTTGGGTTAATGCCATTTCTACGCCACACATTTGCGTACAATCTGTACAGCTTTGGAACTGCAGTGATAGCTGTATGAAGTTCGCCATAGAACTTTGACTTCTGGATTTGTCAGCGTTGGTACATACTGATGATCGTTGCGTATTTCTTACCAGAGAGCAGGGGAACTTTTACCATCATGAGGTGATCATTTATTGCATTTGGTGGGCCTTCTAGTTTACCAACAACTGTTGCTTAAACAGCGACGCCTACTCCTGCTTCGTGTCTTTTCTCAATTTCTCTTCCGCTCCAAAACAATGTATAGCCTGCAACTCTTTCGCAGATCTGACCGACTCTAGTAACAAGCGTTTCACTCAGAGATTCTATTTCAATATGGTACCTTGCTAACTCTCTCCTAATCAAGGTTGTTAGTTGGACCCGTCTATTTGTGTTAAGAGTCATTGTCGAGGAGTGTACGTACATTCCATGCTTCTAGAGTCAGTGGGAAAACATTTTCCCTTCGGGTGAATTTTCGTGGATGTGAAAATGACGTGCACTGAGGATTTTGATTAAAATTAGGAGGAGTTATACAAAGCGGTGGTCTCACTCTCTTGTGGGACTTCAATTGAAACCACTGGCAAAATGAATCGAGACGTCTGAAAGTGAAGTTCGATGCAGTGGATGACCATGGTTTTATACGTGTCTCACCATTCATATGCAGTTCTAGGCTTGTGTAGATATTCTATATATACACCCGTATTTTGACAAAGGCCTTATAATTTGACAGCCTCAACTAGTCTGTCCTAGAAAACACACTTGATGTTATCCAACGACTATGCTATTAACACACACTTTGAAAACAGTAGCTCACATGACACTGGAAAAACACACAGGACCGTTTTGGCGTGACGTAGAACACATTCATACTACAATGAATACCAGGTCAACTGTGGCATCCGTGGTCATGAACAAAAACTGACGAATTAGCAAAAATTTAAGGCTGTCTTCATCAGATCCGTGAAACTCAAAGCTTCATATCAGTAAAATCTCTGCTAAAACAATATATGCGACTTTAGATGAGAGAACTCAATGGAAACTATAGCGAAAGACAAAACAAGCAAGACATCATTCACAAAGTGAAAGGAAATGAACAGGTCGCAATTTATTTTACTGGGAATGGAACAGTCTTAAAAAAGCCCACTTACACCGAATCAGTATCATAGACTCTGCGATCTGCATCTGAGGGCAGCAGCACAGACAACAGAACATATACTACAGGACTGTCAGTTTTTTCAGTTACAGTATGACACCCTGGCCCTCAGAATAGCCTCTTCAAAACACATTTTGGGGAACTCAACATGATCTAAAACAAACAGCTCTATACATGACCAAAATTCGACTGGATGTTCAACATTTGATAACAGAAGAAGAAGTATGTGTATTATTTTTTTTCCATCTGGGCTGTTCCAACTTTTTCTCAGATCTTTCTTATTCGTGAGATCGACCACCACTCACATTTCTGAAAATCTGAACGGGCAATATCTCAGTGCATTGGTTGTGTGAACATGTCACTTGTTACCTGGAGCATGCCAGAGATTTGATGAAATTGAACAATGATCTACTGTAATAGAAAATGGGGGTTAGCGTATTCGAAACATCGTTGGTACAATTTGGTGTATTGTTTTATTAAGATTAATTTGTTCTGTTCTAGTTAACTTAATAAATTACTTGAACGCATTTGCTAAGCGGTACACATCGACAATCCATTCGGATAGTCCAGGTGGCCAGCAATCATTCCAAATGTTCTTTTGAACGCTTGATACTTGATGTCCAGAAGAAAGACTAAGGTATCTAGTTTATGCAATATTTCTACTTCAAGAGCACCACTTTGGTTCATTGAACTATTTTCAACAATAATGATTACTTTAAAAAAATACAATTTAAAATTACGATATGATATACAAATCGAAAGACACAATGTATTTTTATAACTTGTTTGTGTTCCATAACGCTTGTTAAATTTTGATTGAAATTGTCGCCATATTGAACGGAAGTTCATTGAAAAAGCTGCACTCGAGAGTAGATAATGAAACAAGATTCCAGAGTACGAACAATATGTTTACGAGAAAATAATGGAAATGACGTTGTCTATTGTATATTGTCTTTCCCCAGGAGAATGATTGTTGATCGTATTCACACTTGCCGTTAAGCGTATGGGTGGTAGCTTAAGCTGTCGTTCCAAGGCTAGATGTGTCGCCGAGGTTGCATTTAGTCCATGTTTGTTCAAGGCTATCTTGATGTTTTGGATCCTCCGTTTTCTTGGACTACCTTTGGCCTTACTCCCGGATATTCTTGTATCATATGCTCTTATTGGTATTTGGTTTGGCTTCATTCTCATAAGGTGACCGAACCATTTTACTTGCTGTCTCTCAATATGTTCGATACATGATATTATACCAACTCTTGTCCTAATTTCTTCATTTCTTATCTTATCTAATTTGGTAACCATTGCAGCTTTTCTCAGAGACTTCATTCCACATGTGACGATTTTTCTTTCCTGCGAAGCTGTTAAAGACCATGTTTGACATTGGTAGCACAGTGTTGGTATAAAAATTGTAGATATTATTTGGGTTTTTTTTAATGTCCATCTTGATCTTTGGATGAAGAAGTAATGGTGAAAGTTGGTAAGTCACTGAGTTTGCTTTCTGTCACCTTGTTTCTATGTCTCTGTCTAATTTTCCATCTTCGGAAAATATGCTGTGGAAAAAATTTCCTTACATAAATTAACCTTTCTAACCTGTTGTGCCTCCTTCACTTATATAAAATATGTTAGCTTGCAATTTTTGTTGTTTTGAGAAGCCAATCTTCATCTATGTTCAGGTCTTTGCTAATGTCTCTGTTGGATCGTCTTTCTGTCCATGATATTCATAGAATCTTTCTATAGCATTTCATTTCAAATGCTGAAATTTATTTAGCTATCGCCAATGTCATTGTCCACGTCTCACAAACATGTTTTGCCTTGAAAACATATAGCTTCTTAAAAGTTATAACTGCTTTTATATTGCACCTATCATACATTTTATATATGTTATGTTTTTGTAAGGATTATTACTAATCTCTTTCTGAACTCACCTGAAAAAAATCTTCTGTGATGTTAAAGGAAAATCCGAGATATTTAAAGTTTTTCTAGTTGTACTTTGTCAATGACTATTGTAGATGCGAATCCGTGTTTGTTAATCTGAATTGTTTTAGTTTTCTTTGAATTGAGGACACGATTATGAGTCTCGCTATAAGGTTTTTATAACATAATCGTGGGTTATAGACCTGTGATGCTTCTTGATAATAGAGTGGATTAATCGAATTGTGATGCTTCTTGATAATAGAGTGGAGTAATCTGCATACTTAAAATTTGGAATCTCATGGTCTCCTATATTAAGAGGTTGAAATTGTTTATAATGTTGGTCTTCGCGAATATTCCACTTGATGTTTTCTGCATATGTCTTGAACAGATGTGGTGAGAGGATGCAGCCCTGTCAGACACCTTTTTAGACCTCGAAGCATTCGGAAGTTTCTCACACAACGCGAACAGATGCCTGCTGCTTTGGTAAACACATTTTAATGAGTGATATGAGATGGTGTGGGAATTGCACACACTCCATAGTTTCTAGTTTGTTACACATTCAAAGGACTCTGAGTAGTCTATGGAACATGTGTATATGTCTTCGTTAAATTGTCTACACTTCTCTCATTAATTAAATCACTTTCACACCTGATAACTTCTCAGAATATCCACCAACTTCTCAGGATATCCACAAGCTTCTCTGGATATCCACAAACTTCTCAGAATATCCGCAAACGTTTCAGGATATCCATACACTTTTCATGATAAGTACCTGGTGCTGAAGTCATCACTAAAGCCGATATCCCAATTTCTTACATTGTTGAAGAATGTCCAACTGAAATAGATCGAACATGTGCTCATATATATTATCCAAAAACAGGTAATGTATAGTGAGCTCAATAAGAAACATATGACTGGCCGGTGGACAGAAGAAACGCTTCAATGACTCTCCCAAAGTGCCTCTAAAGAGTTTTAACATCGATGCCACATCATATGTGTCTGTTGCTCAGAATTGCCCACTGTGGCATAGCAACACCAAGAAATGTGATTCGATTACCGATTAGCTTCAAATCTTAAGGGCACAGAGTAAACGTCCTGCCCGAAAAGATAAAACAAACACACAGACGCCCAATTCTGATCATAGGTGTCCTAAATGTGGCAAGAGATACATTAGTTTCTATATGGTAATGTGAAATGTTCTTCTGTGTTAATTCTCAAACTTATACTGGTTAGCAAGCTGAGTCCAGAGAATGTGATATGATGTGTCATCGCTTACAGATTGAATGCAATATATTCGCTTTTCGGCTATACATATTCGACTTCAGCATGAAATTTAGGCTACTTTGGCCTACATATGTTACAGCCAACCCCAAACATTCTTAGTGGCATATTATGGCTTGTATGGTTGTTCACTGGTGAAGGCACACAGATGTATACATGATATGATATTATCTTAAGAGACTTGTGCACTGTTTAAAGTCCCTTACAACATTTTAAATATGCTGTTTGCTGGGGAACTTGCTGACTTACAAAGAAACAGTACTATTACACTAGTTCTACGCTTTGTTAAGTATAACCAAACTGCATGCGGTTGCGTCTTTTGGTCTCACCAATGGCTCACTAGACAAACCACCCATGCAACAGAAACCTTAGTTGATCACATGCCTTTATATTGAGGTTATCTTCTTATAGAAGCTTCATGACACGTCATCTATACAATCCCGTAGTCGTAATCTTCGATAACAGTTACCATGTTGTTCCGACAGGCCGACGTTGTGCTTGAACTAGGACGGGCACGGCGTCGGTGGGCGGAAAACAAAGAAATCCGTCGCAAGTGCCAGAATTTTGCCTTGATGTCGATGTCTGTTTCGGCTTCATTAGACTCGAAAGACCATCGAGTCGGATGACTGCTGGAACAAAGTGCGCAGCACTTATGGGAATGCTCCACGTGCTGTGAGGCTAGTTTCTAACAAAGAATTAAGAATGAAACAGTACTATTAAACTAATTCCACACTTCGTTAAGAATAACCACAGATGAAACAGTACTATTACACTAATTTCACACTTCCTTAAGTAGAACCAAAGATGAAACAGTACTATTACACTAATTTCATACTTCGTTAAGTAGAACCAAAGATGAAACAGTACTATTACACTAATTTCATACTTCGTTAAGTAGAACCAAAGATGAAACAGTACTATTACACTAATTTCACACTTCGTTAAGAATAACCACAGATGAAACAGTACTATTACACTAATTTCACACTTCGTTAAGTAGAACCACAGATGAAACAGTACTATTACACTAATTTTACATTTCGTTAAGTATAACCAAAGATGAAACAAATGAATTCACAGTGAGTGGCCTTTATAACAGAAAATAAAAGCTTTTAATTCTAGTCACTTCCATCCCTTTATTTTCTATCACCAGTGATCGACTGCACCCATGCTGTTTTTGATACCTCAAAACATCGTTATTCTACATCACATTTTACTAGAAATAGGTTTAAGTTACTAACTAATAGTGGACTTTATTATGCAACCATTTAAAATATTATTATTTCATAAATTATAACATTTCACTAATTATTTCAAACGTGTTGGGCTAATGATCCCTATTCGAGCTGTAAATGTCCTTGGACAGTTCGGGCATGGAATGATCGCTGTAGACGGATTTTCGTCTATCCGTGACGTTCTAGCTACTCTCTGCTGTTGAGCTTCTGCATTTCTTCTCTTTTCACAAGATGATGCGCTTTTTGACTGTAGAACGTCATGTAGATATATTTTGTGAAAGCTTTTTCCATGTCTCTTGGTCTATTGTATGTAACAAGTAACATTACTGAAAAGAACATATTATGAACACAAGGAGAACCTGTGGAATTATAACTGTACATAGGATTGGAGTTCTACAGAATATGAAAAACAATTAGAAATCAGAGAATATGCCAATAAGAGGGAATTTGTAGATGGCAGAGGGATGGGGATGAGGAACATCAGTTTCTATAGTCATTGTTTTTATGTTACTGATAACAGAAATGGGAATTTATATAGTTCAGAAAAATGATCATAATTATTTGACCGTTATACCAATGCTGACTATCTTATGCTATTTTATGCACAAATGGTAGGGCTATTGAGAAAAAAGTTTATTTGAAGATAAATGGAAATATTTGTGTGTGTTTGACAATCAATAAAAGGTAATACTGCTAGTAAAACTGTATGAAAATAGTATTCACGTGGGAAACAAGTAATGAAAGTTTACTGGACTACTACTAACACACTATACTACCACTGGTTGTCGTCCATTAAAACTTCATTACCTGTTTCCCACGTGAGTACTATTCTTTATGTTTGAGAATTTTATATTGTTGTATTAATTCTTGTGAAAGGTTTGCAGTAATTAAATAATTAACCTACAACAAATAGATATACTATAAGACTTCAAATAAGCATAAAATTAAAGTCCAATATCTTCAGTTGAAAATGATGTATAACTTGTATATGTGGTATTGTATATGTGGTCTTGTATATGTGGTCTTGTATATGTGGTATTGTATATGTGGTCTTGTATATGTCGTCTTGTATACGCAGATACCAACAACATTAATGCTGAGACTATGCATCAAATCTTATGCATAATACTCATAAGCATGTACATGTTCCGATTTTTAATACACTATCTGTATTGTATTCATATTTACTATTAAAAAAAAAGAGGGTCGGATCTCAGAGCTGTAGATATGGGAGAGAGATGTTGTGGTTTTTTTGGGGTGTTTTTTTTTGGGGGGGGAGGGGCTAAAATTCCCTAACCCATAGATAAATCAAATACATAGAAAAATATGGACATTACTTGCAACCATCCGTTGACAAATTATATAAATCTAGCTTAAACATAACTCGGAGGTCGCTTACCTGAACCACAACCTCCATTATTTTTACTGGTCATAACTACTGGTATAACCACATTGGACTCACAACCGTGGTTGAAAAACGTAACTTAACGTAAGTTATACACGTGACACTTGTGTTAAAAGAAAAAAAAATTGTAATATGAATATAGGATAGATCATTGACTTGCCTTACAAGAACAACATGCAGACCAATACCATCTGTATTCTCACATTTGGACAGTTGCTTCCCTCGCGCTTGACAGTCTACAGTATTATTATTATTCTTCAGCGGTCATTCTCAAACTCCCGCTGGATTTCTCTTGTAGCAGGACAATTGTCCTTCTACATTTCCAGCAGAATATAGTCCACAAAATGGAAATGCGTTGTGGCGTCGTTTTATTTGCGACAATGGCCCGACACGTCCGTCTTCTGCGGAGTCTACATTATAAGAAGTGCTGGCTAATTGGAAATCTAGCCTTCTTACTGGCTCATTTAAATATTCGCTTGATTTTTATTGGCAAATTTTTATTACAAAGAATATAATTATAATCATTATCATCATCAGGTACCATGCCGGCTGACGTAGGCGATCATGGCTTTCCACAGCTCTCTATCTTCAGTATTATGTATCAGGATAATACATAATTATTCTTATTTGTTGTTGTTTCCCTGCCGTCCCTGGTTGTTAATCTGTCTAATATTTTCTCACGTTTTCGCCCTCTGTCTCTGTTCCCTTCAATCTTGCCTGTTGTGACTATATTCTCCGAACCTCCTTGTCTCAGAACGTTGCCAAAAAAATTAAGATTATGTTTTTCTTCATCATAGTGACAAATTAAAATAACCGGAATAGTCAAATACGTCATTAAGAAGGCTAGATTTCTAAATAGCTAGTACGTGCTATATTTTACAAGGTCAGGTCTCACGTCAGAACAAGACTGAATAATAATATATGCCGCTGTGAATTTTGTCGTTCTTTAAATAAGCCACGGAATATTTCTGGTTACCAGGATGGACCGCGGGAAAGAGGGGATTCTAAGGCGAATCGTGTTCAATAGTATCCCATTTATCGACTGTAGAATGTACTCATCCAGATATTTCTCGCAAGTGTAAAGTGGCACTGATCATTAATATGGCGCTGTTACATAGTATGTCTACTATTGAAGATAAATAAGTAAAGTGGCACTAATCATCATCAGCTGGCGTCATTTTAGCATGGAAGGTTGGTTGCAATTCTGTCTCTTGCCTTGGTGAGAGCATTTTCCTAGAGTGTATTCTGTCGATCTTATGAAGTTTCCTTTCCACATGTACCTCTTCCCATATCCTGCTCGTCGCACCTCCACTCTACCTTCAAGTATAGTCTCCAACAAAGTTTCATGTCTTTTAATGTGTACGCAATTATACGTATTTGATTTTTTTAATTCCTTTAATAGTTTGTTTTTTTCATACGCGGTGTTGTAAGAACTTCTTTGTTTGCTTCTCTTTCCATGAAATTCTCCCTATTCTGCTATATATCCACATCTCAGTCATCACGCCTTATTCTAGCTGTTCATTCATTCTCCATGTTTTTTAACAATACATTAATTTAGAATAAATGTAGTAATTTATAATTCTCATTGTTAGTTGTGATTTGCGTTAATAGTTTCCCAATGACATTGAAAGTGCTTAAAGTGGTACTAACCGTAATATTATTTGTTTGCTATTAAATTATAATTGGTATTTTCTGACATTCATTATCTGAAAATGATCGTGTAATTCATTGATAGAACACAAAGCTTTCAACCAAAGTTTAGTATAAAAAATAACAGTAACACAGAATACGGTATATAACAAATGTTTATGAGCATTCCGTTATAAATGAAACCAATATCATCTTTCCCGAAGATGCATTTCTGTTTACAAAAACAATATCATTTGTTATCATGCACTGGCAATTTTGACTCTTAGCCAAACTCAGATCGAAAGACTGGATAGAATCCAGAATACAGCAATGCGCATCATTCTTGGGTGCACAAGATATACACCGACTATAACTATGCGGTACCTACTCGACTTTCCTACGGCAGAGCACAGATTACAATATTGCCGTGCACGGGCAGATACATGCAGATAAGGAACATCCGTTGCATTCCGAAATACAGAAAGTTAAAGATAGCAGACTTAAGAATGGGAACTCGTGGATGGGACGTGCTGGGGATGTCAAACAAAGCGTGCGCAGGTTGCACGATGTGGCATCATGTGCGCGATGAATAGGTCTACCCACATATTTCAACACATGTTTGAGAGTAGTACTACCACTTAGCAGGGAATGCCAAGAGCGGTGTCCCACGGTTGTGGAGCAATAGGTGCAAGTTTTGGTCAGTGAGAGCGCCAAAGAGGGGGATGTGATTATATACACTGATGGATCTGTGATTAGACATGTTCGCAGTACCTAGACCTTCACAGCTCAGTGCGCAGGTAAAACGATCAGAAAGGAGAGTGGGACCTTTATTGTGATTACGAGTAGCATGACCATGGAGATTATTGCGGTGACCAGGGCATTTGAGTGGGTAGGCACACAGAAGGTAACACGGGTGTGCATCTTGAGTGATTATGTGGGTACGATTAGGAAGATACAAGTGGCTCTCGTTCGCGAACAGTGGATTGAGGTAGTGAGAAAGGAGAGTTTCAAAGTAGCTACATTTATTTACATGTGGGTGTTCGAGGCAATGAAAGAGCAGATCAATTGGCGTCTTGAGCGATTGTGGCACAAAGCGATGGGTTATGGATCGAGCCGACTTTTTGAACTCCATAAGAGATATAGCACGCGAGAGTGTGACTAGTGTGGATGAAGATTCCTTTTCAACGTCCATGATTAACGATCTGGGTTTGAAATGCGGTGTTGCTAGAAGTGAACATTTTGGAGGGCGTAGAAGAATGATGCTCAACCAGCATAGGACCGGCACTGTCAGGGGAAAAAGTTAATGGCGGATTAACTCAGGGAGAGATTGGAGCAACTATGGACGTGTCCAGTTTGAAGTGATGATGATCCGACTACTAACTAACTAACTAATAAACATATATAACACTTTAAGAAACACTTTGACATTAAATACAATCTCACATACCACTTTTAGAAACTTTGAAATTAAATACAAGCTCATATATCACTTTTAGAAACTTACTTTTAAATTAAATTATGGAAATTTGCAATATCTCAGGAATTGAATTTCTCAAGTGATGCGTTATCTTCGACAAAATAATCAAGGAATATGATAGAAAAGTATTGTACTATATGAACGATTTGATATGGTTGTTACAGGAGACGCAATTAGACCGAGACCGTCGCGGTCATGATTAGACTCCTTAATGTCAGTGTCCTCTCTAGAAAGCACAGCGCTACCATGGCTTTTGCAAATAGAAGACCTACTAACAGAAATTAATCAAGCGTTTTGGCTCATGTTTCCGACTATTTCCGTGCATTTATTTGGTCAGCGTTGACAGGTGGTAAACGGCGACACAAATAATATAAATAGCGACCAATGAAAATACAACACTAATAAAGCAACATCACGTAAGAAGGCTGATTCTGCTTTGTTTTAGTTCAGCTGTTAGGTCCCATTTGGCGATTGGTCGCGACGTTACTCTATAGGCCCTACTTTTGAGATGTGCCTTTCTTAAACAATGAAACTGATGCTTTAAATGGTATACCGGTAAGCTGAGAACAGTATCAAGTAACCATGATTCGTGTGTTTACTGCGTGACCGTCGACAACATACTACCCACTGACTAATGAGAAAATAAGCCTTCTTAATGATTCAGTGGACTGGTCATGTGATTTTAATTGGGCACTATGATTATAATTTATGTGACAGTTAATACAGATCAAGAGAATAATCAAATGAGTCATTTCAGAAGTCTTGTTTTCCCATTAGGTAATATGTCTTATATTCCAAATGTCTCAGATTACAGATACGCGTATGTTAGCTGAATTGTTATAATCATGAAAAATGTAAGTGGGTCAACTGCATTATTTACGGCATATTTCCTTCTCTTCTAAGTGAATAGACAATACAGGTAGTGCACACGCATTAGACACTTGTTTTACATAGATACTTGTATTACATAGATACTTCTTTACATGTAACGTTGCTAAAGAAAGAACTACATTAGGCACTTGTATTACATGTAACGTTACTAAAGAAAGGGCAACAACATGAGACACTTGTTTTACATGTAACGTTGCTAAAGAAAGGGAAACAACATGAGATACTTGTTTTAAATGTAACGTTGCTAAAGAAAGAACAACAACATTATAGAAAAGTATGTATGAAACGTTGTTAAAGAAAAGGCAACAACATGAGACACTTGTTTTACATGTAACGTTTCTAAAGAAAGGGCAACAACCTGAAATGCTTGTTTTACATATAACGTTGCTAAAGAAAGGGCAACAACATGAGACACATGTATTACATGTAAAGTTTCTAAAGAAAGGGCAACAACATGAAATGCTTGTTTTACATATAACGTTGCTAAAGAAAGGGCAACAACATGATACACTTGTATTATATGTAACGTTGCTAAAGGAAAGACAACATCATTAGATAATTACATGTAACGCTGCTAAAGAAATGACAACATCATTAGATACTTACATGTAACGTTGCTAAAGGAAGGACAACATCATTAGATAATTACCAGCAAGTAAAGTTTACCAGCAAGGCATAAGACCACACCTGGAATATGGTTCAGCTGCGTGGTGTCCTGCATCAAACACCACATTACAAGATCTAAAGTGCAAAACCAGGCACTTAGAATAATGTTGGGAGCAATGAAATCAACACCCATAGCAGAGATGCAGAAAATGGAAAGAATGCAAACACTTGGCGAACGCAGAGACACAAAAGTACTAATTCAAGCAGAAAAGTTTCAGTGTATGCCAAGTCATCCAATGAAGGAAAGATTCCAAAATCTAGCAATGGGGCGACTGAAAAGGAGCAGCTTTATCCATCAAGCTAAACGACTCCGTAGACAACTTACAGACCTACCTGAAGTTGACAGCCCTTTAAGGTCTGTACCAGAACAGACCCCATGGAGTGAAAGCCATGGAATGCCAATATACATTCAGACCCATGTGAAAGGAATACTAAGCGAGGATGAACAGAACAGTGTGCAGCGAATGACAGTCACCCTGTTTCCTGGATGAGGAATATCCACAAGATATATGGGTCAGAGTGTACACAGATGGGTCAGCACAGAATGCTGTGAGGAATGGAGGTGCAGGTGTATATATAGAATATCCACACAAGCCTAGAGATACAATCAGAACACCGACAGGAAAATTCTGCAATAATTATGATGCAGAAATCCAGGCAATTAGTGTGGCAGCTAAAAAACTACTGAACTGCAACTCTGGCCTACAGCCTGTGGTATTCCTGACAGATGAAAGGTCAGTGCTTCAAGCTCTCCAGTCTGGAAAACTAATAGACTTGAAAAAACTACTTAGCGAATTGTCTTACCAGTATAGGGTAACCATGCAGTAGATACCCTCTCACTGTGGAATACCAGGAAATGAAAAAGCAGACCAACTGGCTAAGGAAGGTGCTGCCGAAGACCAAACAGATATACCAATCACATACCATCAGAAAAAACAGATGATCAAGTCAATAAGACAGCCACAAACGCCAACACAAGATGACTATCACATTATCAACAGTTCAGAACAAGTGATAATTCTACGTCTTAGAACAGGACACAACCGACTCCGCAGTCACATGTATACAAAGTTCAAGATTGTCAACACGGCCATGTGTACAGGCAGCACAGAGTGCCAAACATATACTTCAAGAGTGTTCTGAGCATGAAATGCTGAGGCAGACATATTGGCCAGAGGAAACAACACTGGAATCAAAGCTCTATGGGACACTGTATGAACTACAAAAGACAGTGAGTTTTATTAAGGAGACAGAATTACAGATATAGACATGTTTCAAGTGAAAGAAAGAAGAAGAAGAAGAAGAAGAAATTAGATAATTACATGTAACGTTGCTAAAGAAATGACAACATCATTAGATAATTACATGTAACGTTGCTAAAGAAAGGACACCATCGATAGATAATTACATGTAACGCTGCTAAAGATAGGACCCAATTATTAGATACTTGTATTACATGTAGCTTTTAAAGAAAGGAAGAACAACAACGTTAAACACTTGTATTACATGTAACGTTACTAAAGAAAGGAAGAACAACATTACACTTGAAAAACATGTAACGTTACTAAAGAAAGGAAGAACAACTTTAGACACTTGAAAAACATGTAACGTTACTAAAGAAAGGAAGAGCAACATTAGACACTTATATTAAATGTAATGCTGCTGGAGAAAGGGCAACAACATATGACTATAGCAAGTTTCGATAATTGACCACAAATAAATGTAATTATCTGATTATCGTATTACGTATAACGTATTATGTATACGTATAACGTATTAATGCCGTTTTTCAATACGATGTTATGTATGGTTTGATCAAATAAATGTATAATTTATATTTGTGCATCATGTTAAGTTTTTATAAACGAATGAAACCCTTAGATTTTTTCTGCATACTCATTTTTGTGTACCGAGAAAATAAATTGTACAACTTCAGAAATAGATTCTTTGAGTTTAGACATATGCGTGTCTACTATTACAATAATGTGTCAAACATGTTTGCATGTGAATGAGAACCGAATGATAGCTAAAAATGATTTCTCAAATGATCTATCTGTATGCGAGATACTAGTAACATTGTTTGCCATTGATATTTAGTGCGCTACCATACAGGAATTTAATTGATGTAATTATTTCTATAGATATCACCACTTCGCGGTTCATAAATATTATAATGGAACGTTGCTTCTCTAACGTGCTTGTCGATAACGGTTTTAGGGTTATCTTTAAAGAAATTAATCTTCATCCGAATCATAATAAAATGTTTCTGGGAAATTGATAATTAATCTCGTCTAAATGAAAGCCAAACCACCATTCTTCCAATATTTCTTGTCCTCTTGTAACACACAGTTCTCACATGTCTTCCAGTAATACCTGGCTATATTAAAGATGACGGCATTTGTATGTATTTGAATGTCTTTTAATAACATCGATAGTTGACTGCAGCAACACACGGAAATGTGTGTATACTAGAGCAGGGGTCGGCAATCTATGGCACGCGTGCCACACTTGGCACGCCACGCAATTTCAAATGGCACGCAGACTCTTCACTTTTCCTGTATAAGACTGATTCTAAATCTATTAGTGCGGTTTCTTCGCTCATTTCGACACTCTGAATAATTTTAAACCTTAAGTTGGCACACAGTTAGCAAAAGGTTGTACTAGAGAACATATTCCTTCACAGAAGAATATTTATCTTGACACTGCTTACATACACAAGACAACCGATTATTTATATGTAAATAAATAAATGTTGCTCCTACATACAAACGACATCCGTGTATTCATATGTAAACGAATGGATGTTCCAATATATATATAAGGCATGCATGTATGAAGTCTGTTTATACGGAAGAGGAGGTTGTGGTTTAAACCCATCTCCCAGAACAATGGAATATGGTTCTGCAACGAGTCTGCAGCCTGCATCTGCGAAGCAGCAACATAGCTACCAGAAAAAATACTGCAGGATTATCCTAGTTTCGCTGTTCACAGAACGACAATATAGACCACTGAAACTTCATTGTAAAACAAGTTGGATAAACCCAAGATTGCTTAGAACAAACTGATTGCAGAAGAAGAATAAAACGTACCATTTCATCATCATCATCATGTAGCATATCCTACATAGGATGTAGCAGTTATCATAGACTTTCGAAACTTCTGTCTATCTTGAGCTAGTCTTCCTGCTTCTGTTATTGTCATGTTCAGGTGGTCTTTGATGTATTGTGTCCATCTTCTTCTTGGTCTGCCTCTTGTTCGCATCCCTGGCACCATCCCCTCCATTACGGTTTTCTCTACGCCGTCATGGCGTTTGATATGACCAAATTATTGTAGTTTTCTGGAAAGAACCATGCTGTTTATCCAGTTTTCTTTTATATTAATTTCTCTCATGATGGTTACATTGGTGATATTTTGCTCTATTGTATTTTGAGGATTTTTCTGTAACATTAAGTTTCAAACACTACTACTTTATTTTTCACTTTGTTGGTGATCGTCCATATATTGCTACTGGGAATATGCACGCTCCTAGGAATGTTAGTTTTGTTGTTTTGCAGCAGCTCAACCATAAGTTTTTCATTTGTATCAGCTTTTATGGCGCGATGGTCAACCTCCTTCTGTCGTCTTCATAGAAATCCCCATTACTGTTGATAAAAGAATCAATGTAATCAAAACTGGTGACTCTTTCTAATTTGCTGTTGTTGACACCGATTGAGATCTTGCTGGTTTTATCGCTTGTCATAATCTTTGTCTTGTTTCCATTTAGAAATAGGTTATGTTTTTAACATTTATTACTAGGAAAAAGAGCAAAGAGGTAAGTCTCACCACTCCCCCTATTACGGGACCCCCCCCCCCCCCCCACACACACATAATTTCATACAAATTCCCACACAAAAAAACAAATTGATTAGTTGTTGTTTTTTAAGGTAAACTTATCCGTCCTAAGTAAAGTCGTGTCCACAGATATTAAGTCTTATCTACTGTAATGTCATGCTGTCAAGTTCCAGAAATATGAATGTTACCACTGCACACAACAAAAAACAGTCGAATTGCGATGCAAATGACAAAAAATATTGTTTTTACATACACAGTGCAGATATCTTCTTATGCATTCAGAATTTGAGGTCATGCTAGATGACCGGAAAACTAAAACAAGCACTTAACAAGTATATCTCATCCCAAAACAGATCCCAAGCATTACCAGCTGGTCACACCTGGACTGTAACGTCACTAGACTGTTTTCTTATCTTATCTCTAATCACGAGTGCTTGTAAGGTATTGTGTTAACGCCAGACCATCTACTTCGAAGACCTGTTGTGTAAAGGGATATATTTTGACTTTTACAGTGATTTTCATTGGTCACAATTATTATACTTTGTTTCGACACCCATGGGAAAAGTTAACGAGTCATTCTGGAAGGCTGGTTTCCCATTAACCAACAGGTCTTCAACTAGACGGTAACTGTTCAAGTTCTTTAACTTCTCATGGTGCTATCGCACTTTGATGTCAAAAGGCAGCATCTTTAGCTGGAGTGAATTTGATGGGCAAAAAATCTTTTAGTGCATAAGGTATAAGATTATGTCAGGGTCATTTCTGTGCACGTTATGGAATAGTTTCCTTTTGCTTAAACACATATTTTATATATCACCGAATGTCTTGCAACTCATTATATACAATATCTTGAATCAAAGTTGTCGACTTTTAGCAACAAACACTATGCAAAATTACCGAGATTTGTATTTTGTTAGCCTTTTCGTGTTCTAGTTAGCCTTTTCTTTTTCTAGTAAATCTAAAATGACAGTGAAAGCGTCTTGGTGTGTGATGGTAGGATCAAATCACGGACACGAGTATTTTTTTAGTATATTCTTTAGAAATTAAACTATATAAAGAGAGTATGTTAGAATTGTGACAATATGGCTTAAACAACAGTACATTTGCTACTAGACAAATGTCAATAGTATTATTACCTTTTAAAAAGATTATACCCCTTGCTAGTAGACATATTTCTGTAGTAGGTCCTATAGTATTCTTAACTTTAAATAATTATAACCTTTCTAGAAGCCATATATCTATAGTAGATCCTATAGTATTATTACCTTGAAGATGAAATTATAACCTTGCTTGTAGCTGTATGTTATTAGTGGATCCTTTAGCAGATATCTTGTAGATAAAATCGTAACCTTGTTAGAAGACGTATGTCTGTAACAAGAACAGACAATCACATGTTACTATCTTTTATAGAACATTTAGTACCGGATAGTTTCTGACCTTTCTAGTACCGTACAATGAGATTAGTTGGTAGATTCGTTTTTTCCAGGTCAGGTGATAATTGCTTCCCACTCATAAACTTGCTGCTGCCAACAACAACAAACATCTGTCAATACTGCATTTTTACAGTTAGAGAAGTGCATATAAATTTCAAGTGGATTGTGTGATAACGGCCTCATGTCCTTGCTCTCGCTACTTTATTGTTCAGTGTTGGTGTTTTTTTAATTTACACTGACCGAAAACAAAACCAGTCCCCACTTGGATGGAAGGAACCATGGAACTCACGCGTGTGAGGAAAAAGTGCTAACCTCTCGGTGAAACTTCGAACAAGGATAATGAAGTTTTTCTAATCTCTAATAAACACATAGTAAAACACACAAATCACGTTTCGACCAAAAGACATTTATCAAGAATATATTCAAAACAAGAAATATTTTCAAAAGAAAGAGCTACGAGCAGTGGCGTAGCGAGGCGGGGGCGGAGGTGCGGACCGCCCCAAGCGGCATCATCGGGAGGGCGGCAAATTTATTTTCGTCCAGTCTTTCACAATCACTGACAAATTTTTTTCATGTCACAAGGGATGTACAAGTCTATGCATTTCTGCGAACCAGAAGATTTTAGTTCTTGATTCCTGATTAGAAATTGGCTTCACAGCAGGCGGGACATTCCCATAAGTGCTCCGCCCTCCGCTCCAGTAGACATCCCAGTGTATGTAGACTCAGAGTCCCGGTCAGATGTTGATTGTGTGATCTTCGTGACTTTCCAAAACATTTACTTTTCCTTCTCTCACCTCTGGACAGCGGCGTGCATAGGGTAATTGCAGCCCGGTGCGATGAATATTTTGACCCCCCACCTGCCTGAAATTGATTTTAAAAATTCCGAGTAAAATTTTACAAGTTTATTAATATTATCGATTTTATCCACATTTAACAAAGATAGAAATAAATTTTAAAATGTAAATTTAAAATTACAAATTCACTTTGCGAGCTTTTTGACTAGAGAAGTTATTAATGACTGTGTCGAAGCTCACATCATTGACCAGCTCATGTTCGATTGATATAATTGCGAGGTTGTTTAATCTCAAGTTGTTCATAGTTGACCTGCAATATTTTTTGATTAATTTGAGTTTGGAGAAACTTCTTTCACGTGTAGCTATACTAACTCCTAGAGTTAGGAACATACACAGTAAAAGACAATGTTGGGTACTGAATGGGAAAGCTGATGTTTGTGAATAAAGACAAGTAATTCCAGAGGAGGCCTTTGGTCCTTTACGTTCAAGACCGAAGATGCTGCGACAAAATTCATTAGTCACTTTCTCTCGAGTAAAAATTCATCCTTGTCGATGTCATCATAAAGGAGCGTTGTGAAGATCAATGTCGACTCGATCGTCTAACAGTTGCTTTGGAGAAAGAAAGCCAAACTTGTCAGCAACCTCATGCATTTGTGCAATTCTTGTTGAACTCTCCTGATTCACTCTGTCCATGGAAGCGCATATTTCCAACCAAAGTTCATTTCTGTAGCTTAACCCGGCATCTGCGGCTTCTTCTCCGGGCATGGCAAAGACTGGCAAAGGATGGAACAACACAGGAATAAAAAGACCAAGAAATCACCTACCAAGAAAAGAAGACCCTCATCAAAGCCATCAGGAAAGTCGACCACCCAAAAGACAATTACCACTATCTCAACAGAGCAGAGCAGGTTATTATCTTCCGCCTCAGAACAGGACACAACAGATTAAACAGCCACTTAAATAGACTAAGATTGATCCCATCACCACTGTGCCTTTGTGGGCAGGCAGAACAGACATCTGAACATATCCTGCAAGACTGCAATACACTAAACCAGTTAAAGGAAGAACACTGGCCTATAGAGATGGATATCCACAGAAAAATGTATGGGAGCACTGAGGAGCTTTCAAATACAGCAGCATTTATTAAGAAAACATGACTTGCTGTGTAGACATGTCAAACTTCGAACGAGAAGAAGAAGAAGACAAGACAGTACGACATCTTAACTATCAAAATTATTTTCTTTCACCGGTAAGATTTTCTAAAAGGAAAAAGACATATAGAGCCAAATCTGGAGAATATGATGGGTGTGGAATAATTTCAATATTCAAATCTAGAGAATATGATGGGTGTGGAATAATTTAAATATTCAAATCGTTGACTGTTTGCAACGCAAGCCATGCTTTATGGGAAGGTGCATTATTTTGAAGCAAGAGCATAATTTGAGTGCGAGTTATCCCTCGTTTTCTGGTCAGTCTTTTTAAGTTTGGTAAGTTTGGTATGGAGATCAACGTACCACTGGCCTTTAGTCGTCTTGCATTGAGGCAGGTAACTTTTCATTATGACACATTTGACATCCCATAAAATCAAAATCACTTTTCTTGCATATTTCTTTACTCTTTGATTGATATGCATTGGTAATGGTGATTCTAACATACTCCCAGAGTATTCTGAAAAATGAGCTCTGGTTTCTGCCCTTTGTACCTCATTCTGCGTTGAAGAAACATAGATAGTACCGCTGGAACCACACAGGGTAAAATGGAGAGCGTACTTACCCATCGAAACACAGGAACAATTAACATGCATACCCTTCGACATTTGCTGGGAGAGACTGGGCGCCTATGTGCATGTCAGTCATCGTTCTTCATCATGATGTGCTATCTTCGCGACGAAAGTTGGCTGCAACGGACCTCCAACATCCCCTTTCTTTTGCCTTGGTTATGCACTCTGCCAGACTGTAACCTGTCCATCTCGTGATATTTCTCTCCCACTTGTATTTCTGCATACTCTTGCTCGCCTCACCTCAATCCAGTAAGGTCTGCAATAAGGTGTCATGTCTTTTAATATGTTCAAACTACATTATTTATTTTATCTTTATTTCTTTAATAGTTCTTTTTTTTTCATACAAAGTATTAAAAGTTTTTTGTTCGTTTTCTTATCTTTCCACGAAGTTCCCCCTATTCTCATATATACATACATACATACATACATACATACATACATACATACATACATACATACATACATACATACATACATACATACATACATACATACATACATACATACATACATACATACATACACACGCATACATACACGCATACACACACACACATACATACACACATGCGTGTGTGTGTGTGTGCGTGAGTGCGCATGTTCATTATTACATGATGGTCAGACAGTCCCATATGTAAGCTTAAATATATATATGGGTCATCAAGGAATAATTTTGATCAAAATATGTCCGTGTAATAAATCTGTGTTTTGTGATCTTCATGTTTCATTATTACCTTGTTTGTATCACAATATTTTATTATTATTATAATTTTTTAAAGTAACATTATGGTTTGTGTTTTTGAGATCCCCAGGAATCGTGAGAACTCTTGCTTCCTATAGCTAGTTAGTTAGTCGTTGGATCATCATCACTGCACTCCGGACAAGTCCATAGATGCTCAGATCTCTCCATGAGTGTAGCCGCCATTACACGCTGGCTGATGGTCCCAGTACGCAGTTGATTGACCATCATTCTTTCTTGCCCACGAAAACTGCTCCTTTCTAGCGACACCACATTTCAAACCAAATTTCTTGCTTCCTATGTGCAGTGGGATGGTTTTTCTGAGCTTTCTTTCATACCAAGGAGATTTCAGCTTTCGGCTTAGTGCAGTGACTATATAAGAGACCTAACCAAAGAGAGTCTATAATTGTATAGATGACATGCTACAAAGCTTCCATAAGAGAGTCTCAATATAACGGAATGTCATCGACTAAGGTTTTCTGTTGCATTGGTGGTACTCTTATGGTAATGATGCTCTTCTGTCATCCGCGGACATGATCCAGTTTCGCTCTTGTTCTTCTGCGTTCGTTCTCAGACTCCTGATCAGCTTTATGTAGTTCGGAGAACGAAGTTCATTGTGTTATAGCGTACATCTTAGCTGCGATATTGTTTTGTGCGTGGCATCCTGATTATCTGTGCGCCTTTTGGCTGGATGCCTCCGTCTTCAGCACTCTGCTTACTTGGGCAGGACTATGGTCCTGCTTGAGTGGGACTGCCCGACCAGTCTTAGTTTCCAGCCCCTGATGGTTGAACTAAGCCCCATCACCACTTCACGGTGCTGGCCTCGATGCCAAGTCATCCAATGAAGGAAAGATTCCAAAATCTAGCAATGGGGCGACTGAAAAGAAGCAGCTTTATCCATCAAGCTAAACGACTCCGTAGACAACTTACAGACCTACCTGAAGTTGACAGCCCCTTAAGGTCTGTACCAGAACAGACCCTGTGGAGTGAAAGGCATGGAATGTCAATATACATTCATATCCATGTGAAAGGAATACTAAGCGAGGACGAACAGAACAGTGTGCAGCGAATGACAGTCACCCTCAGTTTTCTGGATGAGGTATATCCACAAGATATATGTGTCAGGGTGTACACAGATGGGTCAGCACAGAATGATGTGAGGAATGGAGGTGCAGGTGTATATATAGAATATCCACACAAGCCTAGAGATACAATCAGAACACCGATAGGAAAATTCTGCAATAATTATGATGCAGAAATCCAGGCAATTAGTGTGGCAGCTAAAAAACTGCTGAACTCCAACTCTGGCATACAGCCTGTGGTATTCCTGACAGATGCAAGGTCAGTGCTTCAAGCTCCCCAGTCTGGAAAACTAACAGACTTGGAAAAACTACTTAGCGAATTGTCTTACCAGTATAGGGTAACCATGCAGTGGATACCCTCTCACTGTGGAATACCAGGAAATGAAAAAGCAGACCAACTGGCTAAGGAAGGTGCTTCCGAAGACCAACCAGATATACCAATCACCTACCATCAGAAAAAATAGATGATCAAGTCAATAAGAAAGCCACAAACACCAACACAAGATGACTATCACATTATGAACAGATCCAAAAAAAAGTTATAATTCTACGTCTCAGAACAGGACACAACCGATTCCGCAGTCATATGTATACAAAGTTCAAGATTGGCAACACGGCCATGTGTACAGGCAGCACAGAGTGCCAAACATATACTTCAAGAGCGTTCTGAGCATGAAACGCTGAGGCATAGGCCTACATATTGGCCAGAGGAAACAACACTGGAATTAAAGTTCTATGGGACACTGTATGAACTACAGAGGACAGTGAGTTTTATTAAGGGGACAGAATTACAGATATAGACATGTTTCAAGTGAACGAAAGAAGAAGAAGAAATATTGCCAATTGTCAGATCAAAATATTTGTGTTTTGATGATTTATTAATATCTCATACTTATTACCACCCTTGATTTTGGAGTGTATGCCCGGCTATGTCGCTTGGTAAATAAATTCTACTATCTTTAACTTCCGGTTTAAATAATGTTTTTGTTTTGCTGAATCAAGAACTGGTTGATCATTAATTTAACACATAAATATCGTAGAAATTAAATATCTGTGTTACTGAAACGGATTTAATGATTTCAATATTTACATCATGTTTCGTTCAACCTTATTTAATTCGATAATGAAGATCTAAAGTAAGTTGCAAAGAAACGTGAGACATCAACATAGAAATTCCGAGAAAATTGTATTGTCACTTATTGTGTATTTTCATTATCCATTTTTAATCTACTATTGCATACAACTTTACTCACTGACTAAATGTTATATTAGCCATTTATACAGTTATATACCAAGTATGAAAGACATTATGAGGAGCACCCTGTCCCATCCAATGTTTTAAAAGGGTTCACCAAGTCCATGCTGCATGTCCCACATCTTGTTTTTTAAAGACATTGGTTAACAATCAATACAATTGCCATCTATTTAAAATATTAAATGCTCTGTGTGTTTATGTATTTACAAAATTGTTAATTTCTTTAAAAAACTAAGCCAAAGCATATGAATGGGAGTTAGTTTGTTTGTTTGCCTGCTTGCAAGCCTTACAAAAGGTTGTGTGTTGTCATGACAACTGTCCGACTTGGTTTGTGCTACTGATGTACTGCAATGTGCACTCTTTGGACTATTGGTATTGCATTGCCTGCAAGTAGCAGCTTTGCTAGAACATGATCTATGCATAATAATACAAATTATATATACAATGGGATTTAGATGGGGGAAGACATGAGAAAGAAAAATATTAAAAAATGTCTACTTTATTCTTACCATTCTAGGAACATTTCCCTAAACAAGCAGTTCACAAAACTAAACACAAATCACATCACTATGCACATGAATAATCCATGAAAGTTTTATCACATTTGTAGCACAAAAACCCTGTAGGATATTTTATCATAATTCACAAATATATTGAATAATTATTTTAATTATGCAAATTAGCTGCCATTTTGAATATTAATCTTTGGCTGCAAATGAAAATTATGTCAATGTGATCCGCAGATTCGTCTTGTCTTCCCGAACACAGAAATGTATAGTTTGCAACATATTTTATCATAAATAATAGAAATGTTTAATAATTAGGATATTCAATTTTAATTATGTAAATTAACCGCCATTTTTGAATATTAATTAGCTTTGATTGGATTTGAAAATTAGCATAATGTACTCCCCAGATTCGTCTTTTCTTCCCGAACACAAAAATGTATAGTTTGTTCTATTTTTTATCATTAGTAACTCGGATATGTCATGAATTATCATGAATTATTGGCTAAACTAGAATTCTTGGTCACAACTTTGTGTACTAATCAGCTTATATTTCCTTATATGTTCCATGTAAATTTTTTTGATGCAAAATTAATTCAAAAAAATTCATAACTTTTTTCAGAATTGACGTACAGACTTGATTGGGGTATCATTGAATTGCAATTTTCAAGGGCTATCTAACTGTGGTATTTATAATGCTGTAAACCCATTTTGAAAATTTTGTGCTAATGCCTACTGAAATGGGGTAAATCTAAGATCTATATGTAACTATGTTTTGTAGTAGGTACTTCGAGAACAATCTCAGACAAAATTGTTCCCATAATTACAAATAATATAGATAGATAGCCCTTAAAAATGCAATTCAACGATACCTCAACCAAATATGTACGTCAATCCTGAAAAAAGTTATGATTTTTCTAAGTAATTTGACATCAAAATAATTTACATGAAACATAAGAAAATATAAATAAAACTTGTGACCACAAAATGTAGCCAAGCTGATAATTTCTAACTTATCTTTGTTATTTTCAATAATACACGCCACAAACTACATTTTTTTGTTCGTGAAGACAAGACGCATCTGTTGATCCTATTTCTATAATTTTTAGGTGCACCCAGAACTAATTAATATTTAAAATGGCAGCAAATTAGCATAATTGAAATGAACATAAATAATCAAACTATTGAATATAATTAAATACCTTAGAAATTATATATATTTGTGTTGGCAAAGGCAAGATGCATCTGTTGATCCTATTTCTATAATTTTTAGGTGCGCGCAGAACTAATAAATATTAAAAATGGCAGCAAATTAGTATAAATAAAATGAAAATAAATTATCAAACTATTGAATATAATTAAATACCACAGAAATTATATATATTTGTGTTGGCAAAGGCAAGACGCATCTGTTAATCCTATTTCTATCATTTTTAGGTGTGCGAAGAACTAGTTAATCTTAAAAATGGCAGCAAATTAGCATAGTTAAAATTAAAATAAATTATCAAACTATTAAATATAATTAAATACTACAGAAATTATATATATTTGGGTTCAATACAAGAATCCGTGAACAAATCATGTGACAACATACCAACTTTTCAATTTCATGTGCTATTTCACTATCTCGGAAACTTAGAAAGTCGTAACTTAAATTACCGATCAAACGATTTTCGTGCAATGAACTGGCCATCCACCTCTCACTCAGTGCGCATCGTGCAACGTGTCAAATAGTCTGTATATGCGACTTTTAGGAATTTCGTTCCATCTAATTATGTTAGATATGTGTTCCGTAAAAAGCTGTTCACTGACTCTTGCATTGTACCTATATTTGTATTGGCAAAGGCAAGACGCATCTGTTAATCCTATTTCTATCATTTTTAGGTGTGCGCAGAACTAATTAATATTAAAATTGCAGAAAATTAGCATAATTAAAATTAAAATAAATTATCAAACTATTGAATATAATTAAATACCACAGAAATTATATATATATTTGGGTTCAATACAAGAATCCGTGGACAAATCACGTGAAAAGATACCACTTTTTAATTTCATGTGCTATTGCACTATCTCAGAAACTTTAGAAAGTCGTAACATAAATTACAGATCTAGCAATTTGCGCGCAATGAACTGGCTATCCACCTCCCACTCAGTGTGCAGCGCGCATGTCAAGTGGTCAGGGGCTCTCATCGTGCAATATGTCGAATAGTGGACGAGTCTGTATATGCAACATTTAGGAATTTCATTCCGTCTATTTATGTTAGCTGTTTATTCCATAGAAACATGTTCACTGGTTCTTGTATTGTACCTATATTTTTATTGGCATAGGCAAGATGCATCTGTTGATTCTATTTCTATAATTTTTAGGTGCGCACCGAACTAATTAATATTAAAAATTGAAGCAAATTAGCATAATAAAAAAAAAATTATCAAACTATTGAAAATAATTAAATACCACAGAAAGTATATATATTTGTGTTGGTAAAGGTAAGATCCTACTTCTACAATTTTTAGGTGCGTGCAGAACTAATTAATATGAAAAATGGCAGCAAGTTAGCATATTGCTACTAGAGTCTGATATGATGAGATATTGCTGCTAAAGTGCTGTCCATAGATTCATCAATAGGTTTTGCCCTTCTCTCCCCACCCACCCGTAACCCCAAATATTTAGGAAACTACAGTCATGCTTAATTATGTATTTTAAAAATTCATTCATCTGCCTTCTAGTTTGTCTTAGCGTACATGACTTTCTTCTAGCTCACAAATTCTGTCTTCTAGCTCACACATCTGTCTTCTAGTTCACACATCTGTCTTCTAGCTCACACATCTGTCTTCTAGCTCACACATCTGTCTTCTAGCTCACACATCTGTCTTCTAGCTCACACATCTGCCTTCTAGATCAACGTTTGTCTTAGCGCACACAGCTGTCTTTTAGCTCACACATCTGTCTTCTAGCTCACACATCTGTTTTCTAGCTCACACATCTGTTTTCTAGTTCACACATATGTCTTCTAGCTCATACATCTGTCTTCTAGTTCACACATCTGTCTTCTTGTTCACACATATGTCTTCTAGCTCACACATATGTCTTCTAGCTCACACATCTGTCTTCTAGCTCACACATCTGTCTTAGCGCACACAACTGTCTTCTAGCTCACACATCTGTCTTCTAGTTCACACATATCATGTAAGCTCACACATCTGTTTTCTAGTTCACATGACTATCTACTAGCTAACAAAGTTGTGTTCTTTCTCAAAACAGGACACTGAAGCTTAAAATTGACTTATTCAAACTTAAAGAACAAAGTGGAGTCAGGAAAGCAACTATAGACAGACTGATTATCCAGTTGAATAAACATGTACCTCAAACACTTGGTAATGATGTTGTCTCGCTTTTCATGTTTATTTGATCACGTGAATATATTGTTGTTGACATACTTGCCACACTACAACAATTATATTTCATATACTATATATTTATCCTGGTAAATACTGGTAACATTACCACTGTGTCTATGTAGACAGACAGCAGAACATATCCTGCAAGACTATATTTCATTAAACCAGTTAAAGGAGGAACACTGGCCCACAGAGATGGATATTCACAGAAAGCTGTTAATTAATTTGGCAGACCATCTGACCTAGTTGGCAGACCTATCATTGTACCCACTATATGTAGATTGCCGATTGTTCTGATGGTATGGGTCAAGTGTAAACAGAACATTGTAACTCAACAAGACAGTCTATGGAACGGCCACCGATATAGAAAACAGTCAGTCAATTGATATTGGAGAGGTTGCAGACTTTCTTTGTGGTGTGGAGGAATTGGTTGCCATGCTTATCCATGTGTATATACAATAGTGCCGTTCTTACCCATGGTTTTTTGCTATGTGTCTTGATAAAGGCTTTTTGGTTGAAACATCAATTTGTGTGTTTTTATATGTGTTTCCAGTGATTAGCAAAACTTCATTGCGCTGTTCCAAGCTTTGCCTGATGGATTTCAGTTTTACTGCAGTCAGTACATATTATCGATCTTATCCATATGTGGTAATGTTGTACTATACATACATGATTGATGAATACAGACAGAATCTTGACAAATAATGGAGAAAATGGAAAAGCAGACCTTTAAATGAATCAACTGATATCTAATAAAGCCGGGAAGGATGATATTGTGTATCCAGATAGATCTCTCCATGGTGGTGAGAAATATGTTCCTTTCATACCACAGTCAGCACATAGGACAGAGGTTTTGATTCTCCACGTGTTGCGATCCTCTGCCTGCAGTTTTAGTTCTTGTATGGTCCTGCAGCCTGTTATTTCCTCTTCTTTAAGCATGGTGTTTTTTAGGTTTGCTTTACTCCTTTCTCATTTTATTTTACCCTCAGGCGTCCATGTAAGGGCTTGTTGGTTTATTCTCTTTTCATCTAGTCTTAAAACATAACCGAGGTATTTCCATCTGCGTTTTCTTATGACGTTTGAAACATATTCTTGGTGTGCTTTCTTTCTTAAATCACTATTTGTGACGAAATCGCTCCATTTTATGTTCATCAGTTTCCGGAGACATTTGTTTTCGAAGCTGTTTAATTTTTGATCTGTTGTTTGAGTTAATTTCCAGCTTTCTCTTTCATATGTTAATACTGAGACAATATAGGAGTTGAATAGCTTTAGCTTGGTGTTTCTTCCTAGATCTTTTGACTTTCAGATATTAGTTTGGTAAATGTGCTAGCTGCAACTGCTATGTGTGTATTTATTTCTTTCATTGAGTCTCCATCAACAAATATTTAGTTACCCAAGTAATTAAAGTTGGAACTTTTTTCAGTATTTGGTTGTTTACTGAGATGTTATTTGTTGAACTGGTAAGTCCCGTGATTTTTGATTTATCTGAAAACATGAGAAAAATCTGGCTTGAGGTTTATTATAACTATTGATATTGAGAGTTCTCATGGAGCACAATGGGAAATACAGAATATTTGCTTCAATTATGATGATTGGGGTTAAAGTAAATACTATAAGTCTTTAATGCTTCATGGTTTACAACTTGTCTGTGATAGCTGCTCCTTTTGACAATTTGCAAATGAACAAAATATTCAGAACATCCATTGTCAAAACTATAACTATTTCTAAACTTCTGGGTATCACATTGATCTATTGCCTGGGTGTGCTGATATTCATAGTAATAAGAGAGCAGACAGACTTGTATCTGTGAATTTAAGATAAACACTGGTGATGTACTGAAGTTTGTGGTCACTTGCTGGAGTGGACACTGGGATAGATGAGGTATCCAGGAGGTATCCATGCTGCATCCACAGCAATTCAGTATCTTCTTCGTTCATTCTCAAACTCCTCCAAATTAGCAGGATGTAGTCGAGAGAACGGAATGTCTTGTGTCATGGTTTACAGCAATGATGCAATATCTGCACCTTTCGGTCTGACACATATGACTTTAGCATAGCTTTGAGTCATGTTGACCCTATATGGAATGGGACAGCCAACTCCATCCCATAACCTCCTTAGTCGCCTCTTACAACATGCATGGAAGGTAAACAATGTTGCTGTTCTTTACTTTCCTCTCAGACCTTGGTAACACATGGGCGGCAATTCAATATTATTTATGGTATAAATAGAACTGAGAACACGTCGAGTAAAATTAAGAGTGTTTATCCAGCTAGCTAGCCATGGGGACTATCAGCATGCATATTCTTTGACATCTTCTCAGGGAGATGTAGAATTGTGGGTTTGCCTTGAAGTACAATAACATGGATTAACCAATAGCTTCTTTAATGTGATGTTTCTTTAGCAGAACATCATCAAGCAATGCTACTCTCTGTTCTGTGCAACCATCATTAAGCACTGCTACTCTTTGTTCTGTGCAACCATCATCAAGCACTGCTACTCTCTGTTCTGTGCAACCATCATCAAGCACTGCTACTCTCTGTCCTGTGCAACCATCATAATTTCTCCAGTGTCATATTAAGGAGGCCCTTTTCTTCTGCGTTCTTTTTCAAACTCCTTCAGATTAACAGGATGTAGTCTGGAGAATTAAATGCACTGTGTCATGGCTTGCAGCTTGGCTGTGATATCTTGGCCATTGGTCCTGACACGTTTGACTTTAGCCTAGTTTCTGTGTCATTTGACCCTGTAAGGGATGTGACAGCTAACTCCACCCCCTAAAAGCCTGAGTCACCTCTTACAACATGCATGACATGTAAAAGTTTCATTATTATTTTCTCCCCTTTCAGGCTGGGCAACAGGGCGAAGAAGGTCCTTGCCAGAATCTTTTTTGCCTATTCATTTATTACTACGGATTAACTGTCTGTCAATATTTGATGTAAGTAAAACTGAAACTCTACATCTTTTGAAATGTTTGATCTCTTCTATTCTATGACCCTTTTTGTATCATTAAAGTAAATATTAAATGTCTGCAATGAATAAATCATCAATCCACAGACAAAAGTCCACAAGTAAAAAGTACAAAGAGGAGTTTATTGGAGATCGTAGAAGCTCAAATTCAAGGTAGTAACAATATCAGTGTATTTGTTGTCCTCTATTTTGTTATATTTCTTATACTATATATTCATCCAAGACTGGTAACATTACATCTGTGTCCATGTGGGCAGACAATGGAGCATATCCTGCAAGACTGCATTTCACTAAACCAGTTAAAGGAGAAACGCTGGCCTATAGAGACGGATATCTACAGAAAGATGTTAATTAATTTTGGCAGACCATCTGACCCAGTTGGCAGATGTTTTTTTTTACACCTTTTGATACAGACCACAGAGTTTGATGAATCCATTCACTTGAAGTGTTTTCTAGTGCTCTTTGGGCACTCTTCTTCTGTGTTCGTTCTTAAACTCCTGCATATTAGCAGGATGTAATCCGGAGACTGCATGATCATCCTGTCATGTTCGTCCGTCATAGTCGATAATGACGATTTGGAATCAACTGTAAAAGGTAAAGGTAATATGAGTTATGAACCAGTGTCATAACACATGGTTTCCCATAAGTACTCATCTGTCTAGTCAGTGGTTGACCAGAAACCCCCATTGAAGATGGATGTGTAGTATTATTGGTGTAAATAAAACGGCGACTCAACGCAGGGAATTTCCATTCTCTGGACTAAATTCTGCTGGAAATTTAGTAGGACCATTGTTCTGCTGCAAGAGATATCCATTGGAAGTTTTGGAATGAAGAAAAAGACCAGAAACCACCTGAAGAGGGTCTTCGACAACACTAACTAAATTAATATGGCACCTTCTCAGAGTTTGAGCCCTGGTATCCAACTTTCTCATGTCTGGTTTAACCATGGGAGTAATTTTTATTTAAACCATGAATAATGAATGGACCCATGTGACGTCAGTGACCCACAAAGCTGTACTAAATTTGGTTTGTTGTACTGAAAGGAGCAGATATCTCAGACAGCTGTAAACCTTGATTTGGCAGATTCTGTTCTCCAGAATACATCCTGCTAGTTTACAAGAGTTTGAGAATGAATGCAGAAGAAGAAGTAACAGTTCATGCCTGGAACATGTGCCTACCAATGGTTACAGCACTCATAGTTTTTAAAGAATTGTCTGGTCATAATTTTTTAATATTTTGTGACATTGCAGAATGCAATTGTTTAGTAGTTTGAAGCCATGGAAATAATTAACGAAAATAGGAAGAACACAGTTTTTGAAACACAGCAGGAGGGGGTAGGGATAGAATTAGAATTAGTTGTAGGTAAAGGTAGGCCCCATGGCAGCCACCTGATGTCACTGATGAATATAACTTCATGCACTAAGCCACAGCAGCTATTAATTGTGGTGGCCAGTTCCCTTTCTTACTGTCTTTACCTCCCCTAACTCATGTGTCAGGTACCCTATTACAGCTGAGTCGACAGGAGGAATGGCCGTGTCCAGCGAGAAATCACAACGGGAATTTTTGTTTGTCCGGACAAGGTTTCGAACCTGGTATGCTGTAATCCAGAGATAGCAAGCAAGCTCACTATCAATTAGGCTACTGTGCTCCTCAGAATTAGTTTTAACACTGCGCCTAACACCTCTCCCCTCCAAACTCTAGCATTATCCCTTCTCATTAAATCATGGGGATGTAATTTCACTAACATTAGCCATTTTTGTAATTTGTGGTGACACGCTCTGCAAGTGATGTAAAATTATTGACTACATGAAAACTGTGTAAACCATAACAAACTTTCAATGAACCTGTACATAATTTCTGAGTTCGTTCTATTTTCTGCGTATAGACGAACTATTACATAGGCACGTGTTCCAGACAAGGACAGATGTGACATTATTCTATTGATCTGCTGATGCCCAAAAGGGGATCAAAGTATAGCAACCTTGTGACCTGCTATGCATGTTGTAAGAGACAGCTAAGGAGCTTTAGGGGTGTACTTTTCTATCCTATCACATGGGTCAAAGTGACCATAAAGCCATGTCAAAGAATGAGTCTAGAGAACTGAGTTCATTATGTGTGGTTTACAGCTTATCTGCGATATCTCGTCTTTCTGCGACACATTCCAACTTCAGAATGACTTCTGGGTTACTTTAGTATTCTATGGGATGGGTCAAGACAACCCCAAATTTCCTTATTCATCTTTAACAACATACATGACAGGTCATAGTTTTGCTATTCAGCGCAACACTTTAAGATCCCGTCAACATACTGGGGGCAACTAAATCTTCATATCCATGACAAGGGGCTGGCTGTAATGTGTACTGACCCAAATAAAACATTAATTAAAGTCAATATTATTAATTTGAAGATGTCACAACTTTCTAATTTTCAGGGGGATCTCCCTAGTGTAATGGGGTTAAGCTGTTCGCCTTGAGTTCAAGAGGTCATGAGTTTGAATCTGACTCATGTCATTTTGTGTATAAAGTGGATTTTTTCAGAGATCCCTGTGGGTTATCACTTGAAGCTATGGAGTTACGTGCTATGAGTGGTACTCTTGGCAGGCGGCATGCCACTTTGTTGAGAGTGATGAGTATATATGGGAAACCGAGTACAGTGAAGTCAATCCTCTACAACTTTTGAACCCTTTTTTAAAAAACTTTTCTAATTTTCAGATGATGAGAGATAAAAAAGACAGAAAGTAGAACAGACTGCAGATAAGTATCAACAAATGACTTCAGTAGTGGAATATGAAGAGTGGAAAAGAAAAGTATTAGCTAGAGCTGCTGAAACCTCTCGATGCTTTACTAACCTTACTGCCCATGAATGGAAACAATCAGGGCTTCATGATTGGGGTGCCCAAAGAGGAAGCTTATGGGGTGTACTTTGCTGTCCTATTACATGGGTCATCCAATTGTGTTGTGGGTGAAGTGGGAGTTGTCAGACTTTAGCTATTGTCAGCGCGTGTCTCTTTAAGGTTTCTTTGATTGTCTCCATCCATCTAATTCTTGGTCTTTCTTGTTCCCTGTAGCTCGATATTCAGCTGTTGTATGCACAAGGTGCTGGTTGCTTTGGTTCTATTCTAATGATGTGACTAAACCACCTTGTTTGCTGTCTCTCAATGTAGTCTTGAGATGGTTTTTATTTCTTCTCTGATATCTTCATTTCTCCGTTGGTCTCAATGTTTGATATTTTTAACTTTTCTTAAACATCTCATTTCTCGCAAATGTATTGTTAAAACCATACCTTGCAAGGTGATTTGGTGCCACTGGAATGGGCCTGGTTCAATTCCCATTAGTCTCAAGAATTTTCACCCCTTGGGGGACTGTGCTAAAGATTTCAATGTGGTACCCTTATGACCCTGATGGGTGCAGGTTTATAAATAGAATAGATATTTAATGTAATTTAATTTAGATAAAATTGTTGAAGATTATATGAAGTACTTTGTCATTATTTTTAACCACAATGAATGACAGAATTATATCAAAGAATGATTGTCCAGATTTAGAGACATGTCTCAGAAATAAGAGATTTCTTCTACATCAATCGCTCTGATTCTGAAATATTTTTGAGTCATGACCCCATTTTATAGAAACAATCTGATCTGCAACTCCATTTTATGAAACAAAGTTACCCTCTACCCGAATACATTAAAACAAGGTCTTGATATAGTTAGAAGAAAACATACAAATTTACAGCTTTTTGCGTCTTTACAGATGGTTGAAAAGCTGGCCAGTGCAAAATTTCATATGAACAAGGAGACCCTTAAATTAATTAAATTGCCAAAATGCATAGTGTCTATGTTTCACACGATTTATTTCCTAGGCAAGTTTTATTGGTTGGTTGGTTGGTTGGTTGCTGATCCAGCGGTCCATGGGCTCATGCCCTTTGACCCAATGCCATTGTGTGATATATGCATATGTTTGTGAGCTGTTGTTTTGTTCCAAATAATGTGTTCCATTTATCTAGCCCTGGAGAGAGAAGCATTTTCCTGATGTCATCCAGTGCTGTGCATTTAAAAAGGTTGCGGTCAACATTTTCATAGGGATGAGTGCACAGTCAGCACTCTGGATTGTGTGTTGTGGTTGTATTCTGTTCAGGTGATTGTTAAGCTGTACATTTTGTGTGGTGTGCAGTCAGAAGATGATATTCTGGTCTTTTCTTCCCAGGAGGTTGATGTTATCTTCAGGATTTGGGCTGGTCATATATTTCCCTCCCAGTGTTTCCCATAGCCCATCTGTTCACCCAATTTTCTTTAGTCACAGATTTCAGCATCATTTTAACTTTGTGCATGGTTGTTTATGTATATGGCTGTTCTTGTTGAGCTCCCATCTTTGCTAGTCTGTCTGCCTTGTCATTGCCAGGTGTGTTTGAGTGGCCAGATATTCACTGCATAACAATGTAAGTAGCTGGTTGGCATGGTGATATATTTCCACCAGCTCAGGCTTACAATGTCCATCACATTCTAGTGCTTGAAGAGCGAACATAGAATCTGTGAAAATAACAATGTTTTGAACTTTTGATGGAAAGGCATCAAATATGGTCTTCAGGTGGTACAATGCAACTTCTAGTGCTGTTATTTCGGCTTCATAGATAGAACATATCTCCCCACAGACATCAAACAACTCATCAGATGTTTTGTCTGGATATTCTATATAGACACCATAACCTGCTTGATGGTAGTTTTGAAAGTAGACCCATCAGTATAGACATGAATCCATTGCTCTGGGTAGGTGTCTATTGTTTTCTGTGTTGCTTTCATAAGACTTACTGGGTTGGAACTTTTGGTGCATTATTTCTTAATTGTGTCTTGATTTCCGGTAATTTAAAACCTGCATGTGGTGATAAACAATTTTCTACTCTTTGCAGTTCTTGTCTCTTGTCTGGGAGGTGATATCTGCCTTTTATTTCATCGACATGGCTCAGGATTGACTTGTTTTATTCTGTGGTTTGGTTGCCAGTTTTCTACAAGTTGTTTCTACAAATGTAGAACCCCTTGAGATGTGGAGAGATATGGCTTCAATGGAGGCTTATAAAAAAAGTAAAAAATGAACAAAGACCACCCAAATAAACAAGCCAGTTTTTATTAAGATGCTGCTTTATCAATTTTTACTTGGGTGCTTTGAATGATAGTTTAAACAAGAAAACATGATCAGCCTTTTGATATAAATGTTTTGTGTATTGTAATTTGTAGGTTTTCTTGTTTACATCATAACACCCTAGTTTTAGTAATAGTTCGTCATGTCTAAGTGGACCATTCTAAAAACATGTGTTTTACGTAAGTACATTTTTAGATAAATTTAAACAAGATCATATGTGAAAGTAGATATGCTTTCAAAATAGGCAAAAAATTGCAAAATATTTCGTTTTTTGCATTCTTTCTCAAAATCAATTGGTAGAATGTAGTCTAGAGAACGGAATGAATGTGTCATAGTCTAGCGCCTTGTTGAGATATCTGCACCATTTGGCCTGTCATATTCAACTTAATCATGAGCCAGATATTTAAAATGGCAACCCTGTGAAAGAGATAGAAACGCTGTGAAAGAGATGGCAACCCTGTGAAAGAGATAGAAACCTTGTGAAAGAGATAGAAACCCTGTGAAAGAAATGGAAACCCCATGAAAGAGATAGAAACCATGTGAAAGAGATAGAAACCCTGTGGAAGAAATAGAAACCTCGTGAAAGAGATAGAAACCTCGTGAAAGAGATGAAAACCTTGTGAAAGAAATGGAAACCCCATGAAAGAATAGAAACCCAGTGAAAGAGATAGAAACCCTGTGAAAGAGATAGAAACCTCATGAAAGAGATAGAAACCTCATGAAAGAGATAGAAACCTCATGAAAGAGATAGAAACCCTGTGAAAGAGATAGAAACCTCATGAAAGAGATAGAAACCCTGTGAAAGAGATAGAAACCACGTGAAAGATGGCAACCATATGAAATAGATAGAAACCCTATGGAAGAGATAGAAACCTCGTGAAAGAGATAGAAACCCTGTGAAAGAGATAGAAGATGGAGATCCGTTGCAGTCAACGCATGAAAATTAGACTTGAAATAGCCACGACTGCAATGCCCAGATTAAATACCATATGGGAGAGCAGAATAAGTACATCAGTGAAGATACGCCTGGATACTATTGTATGCCATGTGTACCATTATAGGTCATGTCGTAGTGTGAGACTCGGAATTAGGCGAGGGGTTCATGCTGTCGGTGAACGACACTTCGGCTAAGAAGACGAAAGAACCATGGTCCAACTCTTCTCGCGGATGAGAAAAGGTTCAGCATCCGATGGGCATAGGCACAGAACGTCGAATTACACGAGGCAGGTTCACAGACGGCTGAACACCTCGCGCGAGATAGACGTGAATGACAATCGTCTTGGCGAAGAGTCACTGCGCACCCACGTGACTGTCGACAGATAGGCAGGCTGTCACGGGCTAGGGAAGCCTACTACCCGAATTAAAGGCATGACAAAAACGGATATGCTGAGCCTCGGATGTCTAGACCACAAAGTGAGCCAATTGAGGTACAAATAACACAGTTCAACTGTGGAACTTGTGGCACAACGTACTTCGCTCTCGCCGGCGGAAATCTCACGATTTATTCGTTGTGGTTATAAGAGAATGAACACAGAAGAAGAATAGGCCATGCATATCATATGTACCAATATAGACCTATAAATCTAAAAAGAAATACATTTTCTATGTGTATGGGTACACAGATTTCTATTTAAGATGTTGAGAAGAATATGCTATGTAATATGTCACTGTCATTAGAAGCGCTGAAGAGAGTTTCATGGCTAGGCCTATATCAATCAATCAATAAACCGTAACCCTTCACGGTCGTAGGGGTGTCACATTGGTTGCTTCAGCACACAGAGTCCTCCAGCGAATTATATCCTCATCGATGCGGATGAGTGTGGGAATATATTGTCCTGTCCATTCCTTGATGTTGTCTGTCCATGCCTTTATTTTCCCTCCCCTGTTTCTCCCTCCTTCGACAGTTCCCTGTAGTATTGTTTTTGACAAGGAATCATGTCTGCATACATGTCCGAACCATGCTAGTTTTCATAGTTTCACTATTGAAAGAAATGGTTCCTGGACTCCTGCACACATCTCTACTTTATTTCTTACGTACACATTGGTCTTATGTTCCCTATAGGAAATTCGTAGAATTTGTCTGTAGCATTTGTACTCGAAAACCTGTAATCTTCTCAGGCCTATATAGGGACCTACCACTGACTCTAAAATATTTATGCTAAGTTTGGCAATAAATAAACAGGATAGTGGAAAAATTAGAGGCAACAGTGATGTGGTTATATAGAGGAAAGTGTTGACAACACATAGAGGATTTATTTAATTGTAGTTGGATTATCCCATATGTATTCCATCCTTCTCAACAAAGCGATCCGCGCCAGCAGAGAGTATCATTCATAGCACATAATTATGCAGCTTTAAGCTAAAATTGCTATAATTCACATGTAGGTAGGTTAATGAGTTTGCCTCTCTTTTGGAGAGGCGTGCCCCTTTCAACCAGCGGACAAAGTCCAATTAGGCTATATCATGAAACAAGCTATAATTCACTGGGGATTTCCGCCATCTTTGTTGGCATATTCTTCCCCGTGCCTTGAGTGATGGGCGTGCCAAGGGGGTTGCTGTAGCACCGGGCATCAAAATGCCCCTCAAAATAATGAAAACATTGAAATTGGATTTAAGTGCCTTTGTCATGCCAAAGTTGATGCCCCACAACCAGTAACGTAACGAGAGGGGGCGGAGGTGTGGACCGCCCTGGGCGGCACCATCGGAAAATGTATTTTCTTCCAGGCTTTCACAATCACTGCCATATTTTTTTAATGTCACAAGGGCGGAAAATTATGATTCCGCCCCGGGCGCCATTGACCCACGCTACGTCACTGCTGTGAGGAGTCGCAGAATTGAATGATGATCGGTTTTCAGGCTATTGCAAGTCTGGTCGCTTGATATGAAGTAATACTTTGCCTCGTTAGAATGTTGGTAACTCATTCAATCCAACTGTTTCTTTGTCTTCTGTATCTTGCTGTTTCCATTTTCATGTTATATGCTCTTGCCGCTGGTCAAGGGTTCTTTCTCATTAAGTGGCTGAACCATTTCAATCTCTGTTTTTCAATATATTTTGACCACGAATGTTGTTCCAGATGTTGATGAAACTTTCTCTCTTATTCTTTATTTAGTGTCCATGTCTAACATTGAAAACATAATGTTGGGATGAATATTGAATTTTTTAATGTCTTTTGGTTTCCTGTTTCAAAATTGGAGTAAGTTCATAATCTACTTAGTTGGTTTTTTCATCAGCTGTAAAAATTTTTGTTTGTTAGTTGGTGGATTTGTCTGTCTAGAGTCAGACACGCCCCTTTCAACCGTGTTGGTTTTCCTTTGGTTATATCGGGGCGTATATTGTGGCCCAATGGCCTGGGTTGTCCTGTTTGGGACTGGTGATGTGACCTGGGGTCTGGTCTGCGTGTCCTTATGAAAAAAATATTGGGGGATTGGGATGTAGTCCTAAGAAGGACTTGTTTGTTGTACTTGGTGCATTTGGTGTTAGGCTCGTGGGTCTTGGTTCTCCTCCTGAAATAGATGGTTGTGGGTCTTTTGTTGGCATCCTAAGGTTTGGATGGTCTTGTAACTGGATTTTATTTTTATTTTCCTTTTTTTTAAATATTCAATAAATGTAAATTAAAAAACGACTTCACTGCTTATATACATATATAGTATTTTTCCATTAAGCAATGGGTTCTTACACACTCAGTCATACATATATACATGCACCCATATACTTTACACATCATAAATACATATGCACCATATACTTTACACATCATAAATACATATGCACCATATACTTTACTTCTTGGAGCTGACTGGCAGCAAATAGCATGTACATTATTTTTCTACACACATGGAATCCCCACTGACTTTCTGGCAGAAGATTATCTGCGATTTTATGTGTAATTTAATTGAGCATTACACGAGCCAATATTTTTCCAGCTTTGGATAACAAAACTATTTCTATGTGGTTATAACAGAACTGGGTTCATTACTGAAGATGTGTCTACATTATTTACCAAATAAACCACACATTATTTAATGAAACGAGCTTTTGCTAAAGGCGCACACAAATCCTCATCTATCGATCTTGAGACTAACGGGAATTGAATTTACTTAAATTTCCTACTTAAATTTACTTGTATAAACAATTATTTGAAGCAAAATTGTATTGTCTATATATGTTATCCATGTTTACAAGAAGACCTATCGGCCCTTGTATAACTAATACGGATATTATGTTATGTGTTTGTTGTTACTGAGGATATTTCAATACCTGTACGGGATGTTTGTTGTTGTTGTAATAGTCCTTGTCTCGATTGGTCCGTTCGGGTGACTGTGTGCACGATTTTAATGGCTTGATGAAATCGCATCTTTTACTGGAGATGCGGTTAGTCAAGTACTGAAAAACGCGTGTGCAATTGTTGCTAGGCGATTTGGTGCCGTAGAACGGACTGGTTCAATTCCCGTTAGGCTCAAGAAATTTAAAAAAATATTATCCTCTGGCTTCCTACTTAAATTTACTTGTAGAAACAATTAATTGAAGCAAAATTGTATTGTCTATATATGTTATCCATGTTTACAAGAAGACCTATCGGCCCTTGTATAACTAATACGGATATTATGTTATGTGTTTGTTGTTACTGAGGATATTTCAATACCTGTACGGGATGTTTGTTGTTGTTGTAATAGTCCTTGTCTCGATTGGTCCGTTCGGGTGACTTTGTGTGCACGATTTGAATGGCTTGATGAAATCGCATCTTTTACTGGAGATGCGGTTAGTCAAGTACTGAAAAACGCATGTGCAATTGTTGCTAGGCGATTTGGTGCCGTAGAACGGACTGGTTCAATTCCCGTTAGTCTCAAGAATTTTTTTAAATATTATCCTCTGGCTTCCTACTTAAATTTACTTGTATAAACAATTAATTGAAGCAAAATTGTATTGTCTATATATGTTATCCATGTTTACAAGAAGACCTATCGGCCCTTGTATAACTAATACGGATATTATGTTATGTGTTT
Source organism: Meghimatium bilineatum (assembly GCA_034231615.1). NCBI lineage: Eukaryota > Metazoa > Mollusca > Gastropoda > Stylommatophora > Philomycidae > Meghimatium > Meghimatium bilineatum. The sequence goes on along the minus strand of CM067298.1, from coordinate 84,395,680 downwards.
GTTGTTACTGAGGATATTTCAATACCTGTACGGGATGTTTGTTGTTGTTGTAATAGTCCTTGTCTCGATTGGTCCGTTCGGGTGACTTTGTGTGCACGATTTGAATGGCTTGATGAAATTGCATCTTTTACTGGAGATGCGGTTAGTCAAGTACTGAAAAACGCGTGTGCAATTGTTGCTAGGCGATTTGGTGCCGTAGAACGGACTGGTTCAATTCCCGTTAGTCTCAAGAATTTTTAAAAATATTATCCTCTGGCTTCCTACTTAAATTTACTTGTATAAACATCTATCGATCTGCGTGGAACGCATTGAGAGCCCCACTTTCCTGGAAAACTTTTGGGGAGCGGAAGAGTCGAGAGAGCTCTCAGTCCGTTGCGCGCAGATCGAATGCTCGGTAGTAGACGCTGTATTTTATTTCCGCGTAACAGAAGCTGTGTGAAATCAGCCTAATATTTAAAAGTTAGAAAGTGTTGGACACGTCTACCCGTAATTAACCCAAAACTGTTTACTTCATTTTGCTTCATACAGGTAAACTATTACGGCATCTTTCCGATTTTTTAGCAGTGTTCCTGAGATCCAAAGCGTGACAAAAATATCATTAAGTTTCTGTGCAAGCACAGCTCGTCATATCATGAAGATTTCTGCTGGGATGACAATTATTTCAGTTAAGCAAGACATAAACAACAACGCATCTCTAATAGTAAAATAAAATACATTCAGATCATTTCCTTCAATGCAAGACGTTATATGCCACAATACAGAGCATAATATATTCAGATTCATTGCAGAGATGAACCCATATCCCACTTTTTATTTCAATAGGAACTCATCGAATTATTCATTTCAAGATGAACCCATATCCCGTTTTTTTAATTTCAATAAGAACTCATCGAATTATTCATTTTAAGATGAACCCATTTCCCTTTTTTTTATTTCAACAAGAACTCATCGAATTATTCATTTCAAGATGAACCCATATCCTAATAATAGGGACTTTTTATCAAGAAACAACAACGGACTAGAAATAAAGATGAACCCACATACAATTCTCACTAGAAGTGTCAATGCCAGTTGTGTCATCCCTACTTATTTTTGATGTATACTTGTATGTAATCCTTGAGAAAGGCCTTTTGGTTGAAACACCGATTTATGTGTGTGCTTATGTGCGTTTCATGTTATTAGCGAAACTTCATTACCCCGTTTCACACTTACCTGTTGGATTTCAGTTTTCCTCTATATGTATTTTACATTCTTAGCTTCCTCCTATAAATGAAGATGTTCTTCAATTCACACACGTCTTGATGTGCTCATACATCATTCTTGACAAATATTATCTGCTGACATCTTTTTTAATCATTAATATGGTTCGTGTGTAGAGGTATGTGTGTATGCGTGCGTGAATAATGAATATGACACTCGAAGAGGTTGAGCAGCTCACATAGAACCGAGAGGCTTACATAATGGAAATGAGGACATCTGTAAAGGACACGTCACATACAGGTAGATTGAAATATATCATACTCATTTCTCAGTTTATTCATTTCTAACACACACAAATCAATGTCCATGGTGTTGTTCTTGCTTGTTTTTTTGTTGTGTATGTAGTCTTGATAAAGGTCTTTTGGTCGAAACGTCAATTTGTGTGTGTTATGTGTTTCCAGTGATTAACAATACTTCATTACCCTTTTTCAAGCTTTACCAAATGACCCTTTTAGTACTTAGGCTTAATGGCATATGCAAATGTTAAATGTTTGTGGTCATCAAAGAATTTACATACTTGTACAGTGTGCATAAGATATGTCTTTCGATCGGTCAGAATATATTCGTAGCAACTTGACAATATACACATTTAAAGTTTTGAGTAAAATAATATCTTTTTAGATAAGCTGCCCTGCCGAAGACGGATGTGTCGGGCCATTAACGCAAATAAAACGGTGACAACGCATTTTCATTTTCTGGACTACATCCTGCTGGAAATCTAGTAGAATTTCATGGTCCTGCTAGAAGGGAGATCCAGCGGGAGTTGAGAGTGAACGCTGAAGAAGATACCGATAAGCTGCGTGGTCGAAGTAAGAAAACGCTAACTCAAGTTGCATAGGAAATAGTGAATGACCTGGTTCAAATTCCATCTACTGTCTTCTTGCTGGTGACAGTTGGAGTCTTTTGGGTGTGAAAGAAGTCTCTGCAACCACTCCCTGCCTTTTCCAAATTCCACATAGGTAACATAAGCTTCGCTGCTTGTAACCTTTGGGGATCAAACCAAAGATAAAAGAACATAGTCTACCAACATCGTCCTATGTTCTTTGAGCAGCGAGTCTGAGGGTGTCCATGTGATGTTTTGGTCAGTTTGCAACAATTATTTAACTGCAAAATGGTTGGTGCCTAGAATATACGAATCTGTTATGTCAATGAGTAAACGCGTGTGCAATTGTTGCTAGGCGATTTGGTGCCGTAGAACGGACTGGTTCAATTCCCGTTAGTCTCAAGAATTTTTTAAAATATTATCCTCTGGCTTCCTACTTAAATTTACTTGTATAAACAATTAATTGAAGCAAAATTGTATTGTCTATATATGTTATCCATGTTTACAAGAAGACCTATCGGCCCTTGTATAACTAATACGGATATTATGTTATGTGTTTGTTGTTACTGAGGATATTTCAATACCTGTACGGGATGTTTGTTGTTGTTGTAATAGTCCTTGTCTCGATTGGTCCGTTCGGGTGACTTTGTGTGCACGATTTGAATGGCTTGATGAAATTGCATCTTTTACTGGAGATGCGGTTAGTCAAGTACTGAAAAACGCGTGTGCAATTGTTGCTAGGCGATTTGGTGCCGTAGAACGGACTGGTTCAATTCCCGTTAGTCTCAAGAATTTTTAAAAATATTATCCTCTGGCTTCCTACTTAAATTTACTTGTATAAACATCTATCGATCTGCGTGGAACGCATTGAGAGCCCCACTTTCCTGGAAAACTTTTGGGGAGCGGAAGAGTCGAGAGAGCTCTCAGTCCGTTGCGCGCAGATCGAATGCTCGGTAGTAGACGCTGTATTTTATTTCCGCGTAACAGAAGCTGTGTGAAATCTGCCTAATATTTAAAAGTTAGAAAGTGTTGGACACGTCTACCCGTAATTAACCCAAAACTGTTTACTTCATTTTGCTTCATACAGGTAAACTATTACGGCATCTTTCCGATTTTTTAGCAGTGTTCCTGAGATCCAAAGCGTGACAAAAATATCATTAAGTTTCTGTGCAAGCACAGCTCGTCATATCATGAAGATTTCTGCTGGGATGACAATTATTTCAGTTAAGCAAGACATAAACAACAACGCATCTCTAATAGTAAAATAAAATACATTCAGATCATTTCCTTCAATGCAAGACGTTATATGCCACAATACAGAGCATAATATATTCAGATTCATTGCAGAGATGAACCCATATCCCATTTTTTATTTCAATAGGAACTCATCGAATTATTCATTTCAAGATGAACCCATATCCGGTTTTTTTAATTTCAATAAGAACTCATCGAATTATTCATTTTAAGATGAACCCATTTCCCGTTTTTTTTATTTCAACAAGAACTCATCGAATTATTCATTTCAAGATGAACCCATATCCTAATAATAGGGACTTTTTATCAAGAAACAACAACGGACTAGAAATAAAGATGAACCCACATACAATTCTCACTAGAAGTGTCAATGCCAGTTGTGTCATCCCTACTTATTTTTGATGTATACGTGTATGTAATCCTTGAGAAAGGCCTTTTGGTTGAAACACCGATTTATGTGTGTGCTTATGTGCGTTTCATGTTATTAGCGAAACTTCATTACCCCGTTTCACACTTACCTGTTGGATTTCAGTTTTCCTCTATATGTATTTTACATTCTTAGCTTCCTCCTATAAATGAAGATGTTCTTCAATTCACACACGTCTTGATGTGCTCATACATCATTCTTGACAAATATTATCTGCTGACATCTTTTTTAATCATTAATATGGTTCGTGTGTAGAGGTATGTGTGTATGCGTGCGTGAATAATGAATATGACACTCGAAGAGGTTGAGCAGCTCGCATAGAACCGAGAGGCTTACATAATGGAAATGAGGACATCTGTAAAGGACACGTCACATACAGGTAGATTGAAATATATCATACTCATTTCTCAGTTTATTCATTTCTAACACACACAAATCAATGTCCATGGTGTTGTTCTTGCTTGTTTTTTTGTTGTGTATGTAGTCTTGATAAAGGTCTTTTGGTCGAAACGTCAATTTGTGTGTTATGTGTTTCCAGTGATTAACAATACTTCATTACCCTTTTTCAAGCTTTACCAAATGACCCTTTTAGTACTTAGGCTTAATGGCATATGCAAATGTTAAATGTTTGTGGTCATCAAAGAATTTACATACTTGTACAGTGTGCATAAGATATGTCTTTCGATCGGTCAGAATATATTCGTAGCAACTTGACAATATACACATTTAAAGTTTTGAGTAAAATAATATCTTTTTAGATAAGCTGCCCTGCCGAAGACGGATGTGTCGGGCCATTAACGCAAATAAAACGGTGACAACGCATTTTCATTTTCTGGACTACATCCTGCTGGAAATCTAGTAGAATTTCATGGTCCTGCTAGAAGGGAGATCCAGCGGGAGTTGAGAGTGAACGCTGAAGAAGATACCGATAAGCTGCGTGGTCGAAGTAAGAAAACGCCAACTCAAGTTGCATAGGAAATAGTGAATGACCTGGTTCAAATTCCATCTACTGTCTTCTTGCTGGTGACAGTTGGAGTCTTTTGGGTGTGAAAGAAGTCTCTGCAACCACTCCCTGCCTTTTCCAAATTCCACATAGGTAACATAAGCTTCGCTGCTTGTAACCTTTGGGGATCAAACCAAAGATAAAAGAACATAGTCTACCAACATCGTCCTATGTTCTTTGAGCAGCGAGTCTGAGGGTGTCCATGTGATGTTTTGGTCAGTTTGCAACAATTATTTAACTGCAAAATGGTTGGTGCCTAGAATATACGAATCTGTTATGTCAATGAGTAAACGCGTGTGCAATTGTTGCTTCCTTTACACCAAATCTCTCAGTCTTGACTGACAATGATTCATACTTTTTAAAATCTTCTGAGCAACAAGGTCCCATAATGCATTCACTATGTCACATCGATCCATTGATGTACCTATTGACACTGTGCCCATGCTCGCTAGTGTATCGACTCCTTCATTGGCTTAAGCTCCCGCATGCACTAATGCTTTCACAGCTGTTTCAACTAGCTCTTGTGTTATCCCTGTCATATTTACTGGCCATATTATTCTGCGTTAATTCTTAAACTCCTGCAGACCAGAATGCACTGTGTTATAGTTTACAGCTTGGCTATGTTATCTGCGCATTTCAGCCTGAAACATCCAACTTCAACATGCGTATTAAGTTAATTTGGCCATATGGGATGGAACAACCAACTACATCCCTAAACCTCATTAGTCACCTCTTATGTCATACATGACAGGTAACTCACTTTTCTTTGCTCTCTTTTCAGGCCTGACAACACAATGATGATTGGCCATATTGTGATATAAGCTGTGTGGTCAATAAAATGACCAACACTGATACTACCAAATGGTTTCAGGCTCTTATGCAACTTCTATACATGTTCCGTGCGTGTGTATAGAAGACACCAACATAAGGGATATATGCGTGTATATGCAAACATACACACATATATATATATATATATATACACACACATATACATACAAGCATAGACACCCCCCCTTCTGAGTAGTAGGCTCCATCTCATAACATTACATACTGGTGAGGGTTGGAGTCTTCTAGGTATGAATAGAAACCCCCCCCACAAATTGCACATAGGAAACAATTGGTTTAATAGCTTGTAATGCCTAAGTACCAAAAGTGACAATACAAACATTACATGAATGAGCTAAAGGCAATTAAAATTGTGAAATCATTTAATACAGTAAAGTATTCCATAGAACAAGTAACAGAAGCATAGTTTCTATTTTGTTATCTGTGCTGGTACAGTCCACAGATTGAAGATTTCATATAACCTGGATTATATAATTGCACTAGTACTATTTATTAGTAACCTTTTTTTGGTTAAATAAAACATATCTCTTATGTGAGGTACGCTTCTTTCAACTTCAGACGCGAGTTCAATTTGGTTATATCAGAACTTTCAACCATCAAAAATAGTGGAGTTGATAGTTCTGGTAACCCTGTTACCCCAACCTCTGGAGTAGTGATTGGTAACTTATTTACTGGAATAATATAGTAAGAAATGGGTGATAGATATATAACTTTGTTAAGTCTGTGGAGGTGAGATAAAATATGTTTAACACATCAACATATCAGTTGGTTCATTGTTGATCCAGTGGTTTGTAGGTTTCCACCTTGTGGATAACAACAAATGGGCAAACTGTAACAATACTACATAGTAAAAGTAAATATCGAAACAAAATTTACAAAATACTATATCATATCACACAGTGTTGCCACTCGTGTGTTGCAAGGCCTGAAAGCATAGCAAAGAATAGCAGCTGTTACCTGCCATGTAAACTTTTACAAACAACCTAACTCTGCCAAAGACGGATGTGTCAGGTCATTGGCACAAATAAAACAGAGACACTGCGCATTTTCATTATCTGGACTACATCCTGCAGGCAATCTAATAAGACCATGGTCCTGCTACAAGAGAGATCCAGCGGAAGTTTGAGAATGAACGCTGAAGAAGAAACACCATAACAATTTCTAAAATTATGAATCGTTAAGTCAACTTTAGAAGACCTGCACTTTTGCAGAATGACATTGAACTGCTAAAAATTGATCAACTCAGCAGCAACTGGATATAGGAAACAACAACCTGTCATTCATTTTCTAAGAGGGGAGTAAGGAGATTTTGGGGGATGGAGTTGACTGTCCCATCCTATAGAGGATAAAAAAATGACCCATAGGCCATACTTAAATATTGGATGTTTCTAGCAAAAAGGTGCAGATATCACAGCTAAGCAGACAATCGTGACACAGAACAGTCAATTCTCTGGACTACAGTATATTCTGTAATTCTGTACAAGTTTGAGAATGAACATGGAAGAACAGAACGAAAGAAAAATAAGACCCATGATTCACCATTAAGATCTACTCTGATCCCATGTTTCACCATTGATATCTGCTCAGATCCCATCCTTCATCGTTAATATACATTCAGATCCCATTTTGAATCATTAATAGCTACTCAGATACAATCTTTCATTTGGGGAGAGGGGAAGATCCTGAAAAGAAAATATTTGTAACACTGTGACCTACTACAAGATTAACTAAGTGTGAAAGTGGGGGTTGACCCCACTCCATTCTGCAAAAACATCACTGTTAAAGACAGATGTACGTGCTAGGCTGAATATTACAAATATCACAACAGTAAATTAGGAACACAATATAGCAACTATCAACACAATATACTTTCAACTGTCTAAAAATCACACATAGAAATCTAAATAGATAAACTTGCATAAATACAAGTAGAAAAAACAACATAAAAATCACTTGTGAAACAACATACATTTAAGTAGACACACAAATGAAAGTGAATGTCAAGAATGTCTAGATTCGGGTAAAACTATTTTTACTGGTCCGTCAGGATGATTTAAAATACTTTACTCACTGGAAGTTGGGTTCAGAAGATATCAAATCACAAGCTATCTCAGCCAAACTGTATAATATGATACTAAACTGATAAAGAAGAAATGATTAGGTCAAACGATGTTGCTAGTTTAAAGAACAAACTTCTCAGACAGTGACTACCTCCAATTTTTTGATGTTCGCTACTGGATGTGACAAAATCTTTGACCTCAAACACAGAAATTCTTTCACTATTCAATAAAGCACTTTTTGCAATTAATGGAAAAAAAACTACATCTTTTTTAACCTCAAATCACAACAAAAAAGTTTTTTTGATTCTATCCCAGGTAAACATCCTGAATACTCACCAACCCAAACAAGATTGCCCACCTTTGGTCCAGAGGAATATATGTAACTTATAGTAATACCTCTACACACCATTCAGTGTAGAGGGTAATATGGTATTTCTGCATTTTTCGTGGACCAACGACACACCTAATTTAGTTAAATTTTAATTTTCTGAATCAACAGTGATGCAGACAAACCCATAGGTACTCAGTCTCTTCCTACATATGATGAAGAGTATGCATGCTGGTGGTTCTTGTAAGTCACTGGTTACACACACCTTGAACTCAACTGCCCTATTCTGCTTGCCCAGAGGGTAATTCTTAATTCCTTAAATCGCATTTCATATCTATTTTCCAGATTACAAAAAAAAACTGTGAAGCAAGACAAAATTGTGGACATACTGGACTGAACTGAGGTAGAAAATTTGGCCTGCAGAAGACTTGGAGCTTTGTCCTAGCAAGTGGCATGAAGATATAGCAAGACCAAAAGAGTCACGAAAACAGAAGAAAATATTTCTTTCTAGTCTAGTGTCCTCATTTATAAAATATTCATGTAGAGATCTTAATATGTCATTTTTGCACATAACTAATTCTCCAAGCAGAGATGTTTCACCCAATCGGGGTTAACTCCATGAAGTGGAGATAGAGCTAAGTCACGTCAACAGAGGCAGGATCATAGTCCTGCCCCTCCATCGAGACCAGCACCATGCAGAGGTGATGGGGCTTAGTTCAGCCATCATGAGCTGGAAACTAAGACTGGTCGGGCAGTCCCACTCGAGCAGGACCATAGTCCTGCCCAAGTAAGCAGAGTGCTGAAGACGGAGGCATCCAGCCAAAAGGCGCACAGATAATCAGGATGCCACGCACAAAACACAATGGAAACATGTCTGTATCTATAAAAAGTTATGGTGCCTGCCCTGTGGCGGTCTTTCAGGCAGGGACGGTGCCGGGCCCTATACCTCGAAAGGGCCCAACCTCAGTTACTGGAAGTCCTCAATTGCCCAGAGGAGCCGGGAGGCAAGGGAATAGAGCTACGGGCCAAACAAACAAACGACCAATAAAAATAATGCACTGGAATGCTGAGGGTGTCAACAGTAAAAGAGATGGATACAACAAAAAATTGGAACTTGAAAATGTCCTCAGTGAAGAACAAGTTAGTATATGCTGTATCCAAGAAACACACCTCAACAGCGACATAGCCTTCAAAATCAGAGGCTACCAGTGCTACCGGTCTGACAGAAAGGGCAGGCGAAAGGGTGGAATTCTGACACTTGTTAAAAACAATATCAGCGCATGTCAGCTGGAAGTATATATGGAAGGGGCAGAATACCAGATTTATGGTGTGTGGTGACCATACTCAACAGCCACTCTCAGAGCTGGGGCTATGATCATATCGACAAGAGAGGTGAGGAACTTGAGAGCTGGCAGGATGAAAATAATCTCATCCTTATTAACCAGCCAGCAGACTCGCCAACCTTCTATTCGAGAGCATGGCACACCACCTCTACACCAGACCTGGCATTCCACTCACCAGGCTTGGAATGGAACATCACACGTGTTGTTGGAAAGCAGCTTGGAGGTAGTGACCACAGACCAGTATTTCTGGAAATCCACAATGAATTTACCAAGGACAGTAGCACGCTCACTAGGTGGAACTATAAAAGGGCAGACTGGAAAATGTACCAGCATTTAACCAGTGTTCTAGCTAAGGACATGAACTTGGACAAAGACAATAGAGTAGTGAGTGAATTTAATAGATGTATACTACATGCTGCTAGTAAAACCATACCGGGGGGGGGGGGGGGGGCACGCAAAAACTACAAACTCTACTGGAATGATGAACTGGAAAAGCTGCAAAATGAGATGGAAACATCTAGACAGCAGGCTGAGAACAGACCTAGCCAAGAACATCACAACAGATATCAGCAAACAAAGGCTAAATTTCAAAAAGCCAAGTTACAAGCCAGACGGAGTAGCTGGAAAGACAAAACAGAGTTGCTGAACCTAGAAAGAGATACTAGGAAATTATGGAAACTTTTAAAACAACTAAATGATGAAGGTACAGGGAGAAATACCAGGATCACACTTTATAAAGATAGAAACATTTTAACAGGTAAACATGCAGCTGATTACTTTGCAGATTCCTTTTCAGAAGACAATAACGTCAAAGTCAGCCCAGACAAACAACAGGAGGTTCGAGAGAACCAGCAAAACAATGGACAAGGCGAACCTATACCTGAAGTCATGGAGGCACCAATCACAATGAGAGAACTGGAGCTTGCAATATCCAAATTGAAAATGAAAAAGTCCCCTGGAGCTGATGGAGTGTCCATGAAATGATTATAAACCTGGGAATTGCAGCAAGAGCAAAGCAATAATGATACCACTCCTCAAATCAGGAAAAGATGGCAACACAGTCTCCAACTACAGGCCCATCAGCCTCACAAGCTGTCTATGCAAAACAATGGAACGCATTATCAATCTTAGGATGCAGTGGCACCTTGAAAGTGAAAACCTTCTGGTATCACAGCAAGCAGGTTTCAGACAGTGCTACTCTACTGAAGATCAGGCAACCTACCTCTCCCAAGAGATTGAGGATGCCTTCCAAGATAAGAAACTGGTACTAGCAGTATGGATAGACCTCAGAAAAGCATTTGATAAGGTCTGGAAAGAAGGGCTCCTAAAGAAATTGCGAATTTGCAGGGTTAGCTCAAGAATGTACAAATGGATAAAAGCCTACTTGCATAATAGAAGAGCCAGGGTACAATTAGATGGTCGCAAGAGCAAGAAAGTTCTACTGCGTCATGGAGTCCCCCAGGGAGGAGTCCTGTCACCCACAATTTTCTTGGTTTACATCAATGACCTAGTTGCTGAACTACCACATGGGATCAAAGTGGCAATGTATGCTGACGATCTGGTGCACGGAAGAACATGCGACAGTGGACACTAAACAAATACAAAGAGCTATCGATGCCCAAACCTTATGGGCTAATAGATGGTGCGTCAGAATTAACACGGATAAGTGCAGCACTACACTCTTTACCCTCTCACCAAAACAAAAAGCTGGTCATATCAAGATAGATGGAGAGCTATTGAAAGAAGACAAACAACCCACATACCTCTGAGTTACTTTTGATGATAAGCTGACATGGAAGCAGCACATAAACAAAGCAACAATAAAAGCCAGAGGAAGTTAGCTATCCTGAGAAAACTAAGTGGAACCACATGGGGAGCCAGTGGGAATATACTCAGTAAAGTTTACCAGCAAGGCATAAGACCACACCTGGAATATGGTTCAGCTGCGTGGTGTCCTGCATCAAACACAACATTACAAGATCTAGATAAAGTGCAAAACCAGGCACTTAGAATAATGTTGGGAGCAATGAAATCAACACCCATAACAGATATGCAGAAAATGGGAAGAATGCAAACACTTGGCGAACGCAGAGACACAAAAGTACTAATTCAGGCAGAAAAGTTTCAGTGTATGCCAAGTCATCCAATGAAGGAAAGATTCTAAAATCTAGCAATGGGACGACTGAAAAGCAGCAGCTTTATCCATCAAGCTAAACGACTCCGCAGACAACTTACAGACCTACCTGAAGTTGACAGCCCCTTAAGGCCTGTACCAGAACAAACCCCGTGGAGTGAAAGACATGGAATGCCAATATACATTCAGACCCATGTGAAAGGACTACTAAGCGAGGACAAACAGAACAGTGTGCAGCGAATGACAGTCACCCTCAGTTTCCTGGATGAGGAATATCCACAAGATATATGGGTCAGGGTGTACACAGATGGGTCAGCACAGAATGCTGTGAGGAATGGAGGTGCAGGTGTATATATAGAATATCCACACAAGCCTAGAGATACAATCAGAACACCGACAGGAAAATTCTGCAATAATTATGATGCAGAAATCCAGGCAATTAGTGTGGCAGCTAAAAAACTGCTGAACTCCAACTCTGGCCTACAGCCTGTGGTATTCCTGACAGATGAAAGGTCAGTGCTTCAAGCTCTCCAGTCTGGAAAACTAATAGACTTGAAAAAACTACTTAGCGAATTGTCTTACCAGTATAGGGTAACCATGCAGTAGATACCCTCTCACTGTGGAATACCAGGAAATGAAAAAGCAGACCAACTGGCTAAGGAAGGTGCTGCCGAAGACCAAACAGATATACCAATCACATACCATCAGAAAAAACAGATGATCAAGTCAATAAGACAGCCACAAACGCCAACACAAGATGACTATCACATTATCAACAGTTCAGAACAAGTGATAATTCTACGTCTTAGAACAGGACACAACAGACTCCGCAGTCACATGTATACAAAGTTCAAAATTGTCAACACGGCCATGTGTACAGGCAGCACAGAGTGCCAAACATATACTTCAAGAGTGTTCTGAGCATGAAATGCTGAGGCAGACATATTGGCCAGAGGAAACAACACTGGAATCAAAGCTCTATGGGACACTGTATGAACTACAAAAGACAGTGAGTTTTATTAAGGAGACAGAATTACAGATATAGACATGTTTCAAGTGAACGGAAGAAGAAGAATAGTCCTGCCCAAGCAAGCACATGTGCTGAAGTCAGAGATACCAGGTTGAGAGGTGCACCAGCAACCACGGTATCATGCAACATGACCAGATAACTATCTTCACAACAAAAAAATAACAATGAGCCGGCTTTTTCATTGCCGCAGACTCCCACATGTCCAGGAGTATAAATCTACAGAATTATCCACAGATAAGAATATGTAATGTACTCCATCCACTCATCTGAGCCACCCATTATGAACCTTTCTAAGCATGGACTGAGAGTCTGACTATTACAGCTCCTATGAAATACCTAGAGATGATGTCATTACTACCATTCCTGAAGCCTTTACTTTCTCGGATTTTCTTAAGTTGTATCATGGGTTGCCTGAAGAGTCATTAGTGATCTAAAAAATTTTCCAATTGAGTCTCAAGATTTAGCTAACTCATCCCAGAAGCCAATGCACAATCTACTGAGCTCCCACAGCTCAGATGTAAATACACAACAAATACATTTTTTTTCCAAATAAAATTCACAACAGTTAACAATAATAACAAAATAAAATATTTTCAACAAAATCCCAAGTTTCCAGTGATCAAAATTTCACTAAAACTAACCAAATCTAATAAAATTTATCATTAAGAAAATGACCATCCCATTTTTGAAGCGGTAAATTCTTATTTTTGACTTACCAAAAACAAGAAACAAAAATAGATACACAGATTACTGTGTATTGTAAAATATTCATGATTAAAATTTCCAAAGACAATTAATTTACAATATTTATTTCTTCCTCAACATCAACCTCCATTTTGAAAGTGTTCTTTCCAGACTCGTGGATCCCAAACCATCTGGATTTCTCATAGACTGCCTCTTTAAGAGTTTTAACATTAGCCTTGGTGGAGATATCTTTAGTACGAGCAAATCCAACGCGATTGTTTCCCATATCAAATTCAGTGTAGTAGGGTCCAATAAACACATCTCCCAGGATCCATAAAGGTCCAGCTGGTGCAAGCACATCCAAGCCAATGAAACCATCTGCCCCATCGTTGTGACCTGAAGTAAGACATTAAAAATAATTGTTTATATTTATAGAATTATGAATTTCTTCTCCTTCAGTTTTCATTCTCAAACTTTCAATGGATCTATCTTGAAGTAGGACAATGGTCCTACTAGATTTCCAGCAGGATGTAATCCAGAAATTGAAAATGTGCGGTGTCACCGTTTTATTTGCGCCAATGGTCCAGCACATCTGCAGTAATTATGAATATAATTCGACCACACCCTACTATTATTATACAGAGGGGAGACTCTAAGGCAGTCAATGTTGTATTAAACCATCTTCTGGCATGACCTGCTTGTTTCCAAGTCTATTGACATTGCTTTTTCTTTTAACTAATCAAGAGGGGGGGGGGGGGAAGGTCCAGTGCAGATGGCAAGGCAAATTTTCCATAAAACCTGTACAGGCAAGCAGTCGTATGAAACCTGTCCAGGAAAGCAGTCATGTGAAACCTGCCCGGGCAAGCAGTCGTGTGAAACCTGTCCAGGCAAGCAGTCGTGTGAAACCTGTCCTGGCAAGCAGTCGTGTGAAACGTATTAACTATGTGTCTCTGCAATTTACACTGGCCTGCTTTCTGACAATCTGTAAAGATCCAAAAGGCCATCATCATCATCCTACCAGCAGTTACAGGAAACCATTAGCATCATCTTCATAAATGTTGTTTGATGTACCAAACAAATATTACAACACTCTTCTTCTTCTTCGTTCAGCATCTGTGGTTATGCTATACCGTCAGGCCTGTCGTCAAGAAGTCCACTGTCTTCTCCAGGTCAGAGCGGCTGCCCCATAGCTTTTGCCTCACATCTATATCCTCTGGCCAGGTCTGCTGTCTCTGCTCTTTCTATGTTGGGCAGTCTTGAAGTATGTGTTCCGGGGTCTGGGTTCCGGTACAAGAATATTTTATAACTGTTGAATGCTAAAATGCAGTACAAAGTCCATCTTTAATATGTAAGTTGTATCAGATAGTTAATACATTTTACAAATGTGTTGAGGCTAAAAATCAGCTTCAAGCAGTTGGGTAACTGAAAAATTCAGAAAACAATGGCAACCAAATGACAATACATATTACCTAGGAAACCACTACAACCACAAAATATGGGCTTGGGTCACTTTGACCCTATATGAGATGTGACAGCCAACTCCACCCTACAACTTTCTTAGTCGCCTCTTATGACATGCATAAAAGTTAAAGAGTGTCACTATTCTTTGCCCCCCTTTCGGACCGAACAACTCATAGACAGAGAAGTAGAATGAGGAAGATATACAGTGAATGAGTTATGGGAACTATCAGCGTACATGCTCTTCCATATCTGATAAAAGAGATTAAACTCCTACGGTGATGCACATCAATCTTCTTCTTCAGCGTTCGTTCTCGAACTCTCGTGGATTTCTCTTGTAACAGGACAATAGTTCTACAAGATTTCCAGTTGGATGTATTCCAGAGAATGGAAATACACTGTCTGTGTGTTATTTGTGTCAATGGCCCGACTAATCCGTCTTCGCAGCTGCCATCAGTCTATTCAGAAAATGACTAAACCACAAATGATCCAGAAAAACCCCACATCCACTTTTGTTTTATGTGATGTGTCCTGGTAACAGGCTATATGCTGAAGTATGGCAAAGTGAATTGGGGCTGAAGAGGAAAGGCAAAATGGGTCCCTTGTATGCCATGATGAAAATTACTCTGATACGTGTGAATACCAGAAAGGTACTTATTTGGTAAGGAAAGGGTAGCATATAACCGTGACCTTCATTATAACAGGCCAGAGTGCTCACTAACTTTACATCACTGAAGAATGCCAATCTGACTACTGCTGTACTTTTCATTGGCCGGCAAAACAAAGCATTTATAAATGAAATAAACAATCTTAACACATTTCTTCCATATCTGCTTATCTTAATCCATTGCTTTGATTTCTTTCCATGTTTTACCATTTTGAATGTGTCATTCTTTCCTCTATGAATGTTATCTTCCTCTTTCCATGCCGGTTATTTTGCAGTTTCCTTCTTTCTTTGTTGGTTATCTTTCTATTTCCTTCTTTTCCGTGTTGGTTATTTTGTTCTTTCCCTCTTTTTCCTGTGGGATGTCTTTCTCATTCCTTTTTTTCCTTGTGGGCCATCTTTCTCTTTACTTCTTTCCATGTGGGCTGTTTTTTGCTTTCCTTCTTTCCCAGTGGGCTGCCTCTCTCTTTCCTTCTTTCCCTGTGGGCTGTATCTTTCCTTCTCCTTGTGGACCATCTTTCTCTTTCCCTGTAGGTTGTCTTGGTCTTTCCTTCTTTCCCCATGTGCTGTCTTTCACTTTCCTCCTTTCCCTGTAGATTTCATAATACCTCTGCTTGTTCTAGGTAAACATAAAAAATGAGCTACACAAATCAACCCACCTCTCCTTCTACAAACTTGATAGCTCCAATCTGAGCATTCAACTTTTCTATCTCACTGCTGGGTCCAGCGAGCAACGAGGTGCCAGTATCAGCTATGGTCCTGCAGCCTCCATTGCAATATGTTGTAGTACTAACAGTCAAACTGAGAAAACAAACGGAATTATATGGAACATCAGGGTTTCTCAATATTTTAAACTGTGTACACCACATCTAAGCACAGATTCTCAACTTTTTTGTGTCTGGACCCAATTTTATAAAAGGAAAGTCTGTGGCTATGTTGATAACGACAAAAATGTCCAGCAAGTGTGATTTTGGTTAGCTTTGAGGTTGGTGGAACCAGATCTCTCTTTCTCTCTCTCGTGGCAGGGCTACTAGCAGTATGGTTACAGAGAAATAAAGTATACTAACCATAACCCAAATAGTTTATTCTACAACTAATACAGCCTAATCATAACCCAAAACCATAATAAATCCATCTAAAAAAATACCCCAAAAAACAACCCTATCCTAAAATCAAGATCTTTCCACACTCGTCTGCATCTCCAAAGGTAGAAACTGCTGGAGGACTACGTGCTGACATGATATTGTGATTGATGGAAGACTACATGTTGACATATGATATTGTGATTGATGGAAGACTACGTGCTGACATATGATATTGTGATTGATGGAAGACTACGTGCTGACATATGATATTGTGATTGATGGAAGACTACGTGCTGACATATGATATTGTGACTGATGGAAGACTACGTGTTGACATATGATATTGTGATTGATGGAAGACTACGTGCTGATATATGATATTGTGATTGATGGAAGACTGTGTGCTGACATATTATATTGTGATTGATGGAAGACTACGTGCTGACATATGATATTGTGACTGATGGAAGACTACGTGTTGACATATGATATTGTGATTGATGGAAGACTACATGCTGACATGATATTGTGATTGATGGAAGACTACGTGCTGACATATGATATTGTGACTGATGGAAGACTACGTGTTGACATATGATATTGTGACTGATGGAAGACTACGTGTTGACATATATGTGATTGATGGAAGACTACGCGCTGACATGATATTGTGATTGATGGAGGACTACGTGTTGACATATGATATTGTGATTGATGAAGGACTACGTGTTGACATATGATATTGTGATTGATGGAAGACTACGTGCTGACATGATATTGTGATTGATGTAAGACTACGTGTTGACATATGATATTGTGATTGATGAAAGACTACGTGTTGACATATATGTCATTATTGTAAGACTACGTGTTGACATATATGTGATTGATGGAAGACTACACGCTGACATATGATATTGTGATTGATGGAAAACTACGTGTTGACATATGATATTGTGATTGATGGGAGACTACGTGTTGACATATATGTCATTAATGTAAGACGTGTTGACATATATGTGATTGATGGAAGACTACGTGTTGACATATGATATTGTGATTGATGGAAGACTAGGTGTTGACATATGATATTGTGATTGATGGAAGACTACGTGTTGACATATGATATTGTGATTGATGGAGGACTACGTGCTGACATGATATTGTGATTGATGGAAGACTACGTGTTGACATATGATATTGTGATTGATGGAAGACTATGTGTTGACATATGATATTGTGATTGATGGAGGACTACGCGCTGACATGATATTGTGATTGATGGAAGACTACGTTCTGACATGATATTGTGATTGATGGAAGACTACGTGTTGACATATGATATTGTGATTGATGGAAGACTACGTGCTGACATGATATTGTGATTGATGGAAGACTACGTGTTGACATATGATATTGTGATTGATGGAAGACTACGCACTGACATGATATTGTGATTGATGGAAGACTACGTGTTGACATGATATTGTGATTGATGGAAGACTACGTTCTGACATGATATTGTGATTGATGGAAGACTACGTGTTGACATATGATATTGTGATTGATGGAAGACTACGTGCTGACATGATATTGTGATTGATGGAAGACTACGTGTTAACATATGATATTGTGATTGATGGAAGACTACGCACTGACATGATATTGTGATTGATGGAAGACTACGTGTTGACATATGACATTGTGATTGATGGAAGACTAGGTGTTGACATATGATATTGTGATTGATGGAAGACTAGGTGCAGACATATGATATTGTGACTGATGTAAGACTACGTGTTGACATATATTGCGATATGAAAGTAATGAATATGTTTGAAAACGTGAGACGTACCTCCACACCCAACAAAGACATCCAGTGTTCGCAGCTGATGTACTGAAAAATGTTTCACAGCATTCTCCTGTTCTAACTCATCTTTACTATACTTTCCTTTGCCCTTGCCTTTTCCTTTACCCTTACCCTACAATAGAAGAAAAGAGAATAATGTTAACAATAACTATGTTTGCTTATTGCGACCATGAGAAATTATGACAATATCTTTCTTAATCTTGAAGACGAGTAGTCTTTTGCATTCATTTCCAAGCTCCCACAGATTAGCAGGATGTAGTCCGGAGATTGAAGAACGTTGTATTATGTTTTGCAGCTTATGACGATTAGTTGAGTTTGGTTATCAGCTAGAGACTGGCATTTCTGCTCTCATCCTTTCTTTCGCTAATAGGTAATCAAATCTTTTCAATCACTGAATTACCACTGCTCTTCTGCGTTCATTCTCAAACTCCTGCAGATTAGCAGGGTGCAGTCCTGAGAACAAAGTTGTGTGTCATGATTTACAGTTTTGCTGCAAATATCTGCACCTTTCGACCTGACACACCGGCTTGAGTATGGTTTCTGGGTTACTTTGACCCTATGTAGTATAGGACAGTCAAATCCACTCCATAACTTCCTTAGTTGTCTTATGACATGCATGGAAGATAAATAGTGTTGCTATTCTTTGCTCCCCTTTTGGGCCCAGGAACACACAGGAGCACCATTTCTCCAATCTTTCCATTCAGTGAATTACCACTGATCCAATCATTGAATTACCACAGATCCAATCACTGAATTACCAGTGACCCAATTATTGAATTACCACAGATCCAATCATTGAATTACCAGTGATCCAATCATTATAGTCTAAGGATATACAAGGCGATTATGATAATTTATTTTGCTGGAATCAATCTTAAACTCTTTCAGGCCACCTCTCAACTTTCTCACATATTCTGTATCCATTGATGGACTCTTCTATATAGAATCAGACAGACGCAACTTTAAACAAGTTAATGAAGTTTTGTTAATCACTGGTAACGTACATAATAAAACACAAACTGACAATTTGAATCAATAAAAGATCTTTATACAAAAACACATTCACAACATAATATGACGAGCAAGGAATGGCACCACTGATGTTCAAAATAACATCAATTTCAATGGTGCAGCTCTAACTTATATTATGTTATTAATGTGTTCTTGATGAAGGCCTTTTTGTCAAAATGTTGATTTATGTGTGTTACTAGTCATTGTGTAACTAACTTATGTGTTACTAACAAAACTTCATTGCCCTGTTCCAAGTTTTTTTCCTTTCTGGATTTCAGTTTTGCTGCAGTTTGTACATATGTAGAATCTGTTCGGTAAACATCCCCGGGTTTATAAAAAAATGTTCTCATATCCTAGGTCTTCTGTTTCTGGAGTTAGTAAGATTCACAAGATGTCAGAAGTAATCTGACAAAATAGAAACACATGGACTGTAGTAATCCAGGGTTAACAAGCAGTATAAATAGAAATAAGCCAAATGAAATATTTTACCCGCATGTTGCCAAGGTCTGAAAGGGGAGCAAAGAATAGCAATATTTTTTCTGTCATGAGTTGGAGCTTTTGGAAGTTGGTTGTCCCATCCCATATGGGGTTAAAGTGACCCAAAAACCATGCTGAAATTGGATGTGCCAGACCAAAAGGTACAAATATCGCAGCTAAGCTCTAAACCATGATGCAACACACTCTGTTCTCCAGATTACAGCCTGCTGACCTGAAGGGAGTTTGAGAACAAACACAGAAGAAGATATGAAAGATAAAATCTGACAAAATTTAATTTAATATGAAGAATTTTAGAGCATCTCACCTTCCCAGTATTGCCCATGAGCCGAGCCTTTGCTGGAGGGTCATCAAATTGCTGAGTGTCTGCACTGTAAGACTCCGCAAAATAGAAGCGGTCAGTCCCTCCAATGAAGTAACTGTCAACATCTTCTGTCAAGTTCTCTCTCTAAACAACTGTACATTTTCCACGGATATGCGAGAAACCCAGAGTGGTCTCCTCATCACTCCAAAACAAGGCATTGAGGTCGGTGTGATAGACAGACTGTGACCCCTTATGTGTATTCTCAATTCTGAGGAACAAATGATTACATATTTATTAGAAAGTTAAAAAGAAATATAGTGATGAATTTCCCTATAAACATTCTTATAATATTATGTGTATAATTTCTACCTAAGGATCTATTCAGTCAAAAAAAACCACACACTTATAATTATGTGTAAAGTTGCTACCTGAAGGATCTATTCAGTCAAAAAAAAACACCCACTCTTAGTTGTTTACTCTAAGTCAGAATTGAGTAAGCATAAACTGGTTCCAGTTTAGGACTTGCTTTGTTAAAAAGAAACCAGTGTGTTCTTTTCACAAGAAGAAAATCTCTCTATTAGTGGTTTGTTATTGGATGGAATTTTTGTCTGGTAGGACACCGGAGACCTACATGTGAACCTGTGTCATATCATCATCAAGTGTCATGCAGACTGACGTAGGTGATCACAGATCTCCACAACTGTTTATATTCAGTATAACTTATCAGGATAGTAGTTGTTTTTTTGCCACTCCGCGATGTCAAAAAATATTTTCTCTGTCAATCTATCTGACCTTCTATCATGCCTGTTGTTACTCTTCTCCAGACCTCCCTGTCTCATAATGTGACCACAATAAACAAATATTGTCTTTTTCTATTATTAAATAACCCCTAATCTCACATTTAGAACATCCTCGTTAGTTTTTCTAGCTGTCCAAATTACTCTCGGCATTCCATATTCTCTGTTGTCTCCAATGTTGCCACTATCCTGTTTATTTATTTGCCATATAAATTCTCATATAAATAACACCACATAAAAAAACTGTCCTGTAAAACTTATTGACCTTCACCTTGACCTCAGAAAGTTCAGGTTGTTTTCCTGATACTTTTTTGGTAAAGATTTCCATAATCCTGGCAACACGAAAAGGTTCCGGGCACTTGTCATTTGACCCTTTCACGTATTCCGACTTGCGATAGGCCTCTGGGTAAACATCATCAACCTGCATCAACAATTTCGGAAAATAAATCCATATTTCAACAAATTTGAAACAATTTCAGAAAATAAAACCATATTTCATCAAAGTTGCAATTTTTAAAATGTGCTTAATAAGCAGAAAAGTGATTTCAATGAGATGAGGAAAATATTAACATCTAAACAAATTACAAACAAGCTAAAAATGAGAATTATAAAGTGTTACATCTATTCTATATTAATGTATGGCTCAAAAACATGGACAATGAACAATTAGAAGACAGAATTAATGTCTTTGAGATGTAGATATGTAGAAGAATAAGGAAAACACTTTCTGCCTGATACATGGCTTCTGGGTCACTTTTACCTTATATGGGATAGCCAACTTTACCTCAAAACTTCCTTAGTTGCCTGTTATAACATGCTTGGCAAGCAACAGTGTAGCTATTCTTTGCTCCGTTCTCAGACCCTGGCTATGCACTGACAACTCCCTTTTCAAAGTCACTAAAATTAAGAATGTAATGTGGGTCCAAATAGCTGATATTAGAGGCAGGATTTATCAGCAGTTAGTGGGTGTAAATAGCTGGTATTAGAGATAAAGAGACCTACAGAGATAGTGTTAATAACAATTTATTGTATCTACCAGTAAATGCCTGGACTTACTTTGGACTGTGATTTTCTTGCAGTTGAGATCTTCTCGTGTACTATCTTAAACCCATATGCCGCCGGATCAATGTAACAACAATCACTTATAGAATATTCTAGACCATTGGTTCTGACACTTGTGTAATACAGACAGCTGGACGATCCACCGTCTGCCTGCAACAAACAGAATAATTAAAATAGATGCTAAGATGTCAACAACGCAAAATTGGTTATGAACTGACGTCTCCGCATTTAATGCATGCATGTGCTCAGTATCCCTAGCAAATGACTTAGGGTATGTATGCTTCTGGTTCTAACCCCTCACGGAATAAACACACTCCTGATTCTGCCTATGTTTGTTTGTCAATAACCCCAGGAATTGCAAGCAATTAGCTCTCACTTCCTATGTGCAGTGGGGTGGTTTTTTAGCTTTCTTTCATACCCAGGAGACTTAAGCTTTCGGCTAAATACAAGTGCCTATTGAAGGAGCCTAGAGGGGTATATGTCACTAGACGAGCTGATAATTTGCCTGGGTCACCCAACATGCATCTTTCTTCTGACTAGGCACTTCGCAACCAGCGAGTTATCCCTTGTGTAGGAAGACCATTCCATTACCTCCCTTTGTGTCCCTAGGCCTAGACCTAGATTTCTGTTTGAGTCGTGTTGGACAATGTGACAGTTGAATTGACTCAGGGTTGATATACCTTCCTAGACAAGGTGCTACTTTGCCAAAAAACTTCAGAATCTGGGATTTGGCCTGTTAATTTCTCAGACACTTGCCTCGTCTACATGTGATGACTTTCTAATCCATATTTTGGTTATCTGTTACCCCTAGGTCTGCATGAGAGCAATGATAAGCCCTTTGTACTGGTTTCCCAGTACATTTCCCTCCATTCCTTTCAACAAATGTGTTGCCATTATCCAATTTCTGCTGAATAAATATACTTTCAGTCATTTCGTTCACCAAAGTAGAACACCACCTGTAGACAGTACCATTCATAGCACTTAACTCTGTAGCTCAAATGCTAATCACCAGTAATCTTTGATAAAAATTCACTTTGTAAAGAACATGTCATAGTCAGATTTAAAACTGCAACCTAAAGTAAACGTAAAAGTAACATGAGTTATGAACCAGCAACATAGGATGGGGCTTCCCATAAGTGCTCAGCAGGCTAATCATTGGTTGATCAGAAACCACCTGACTAGCATCACCTACCACACTTGCTCAGTAGCGATGGTGCCATTTCTCGATCTCCCCAGAGCATTAGTCCTGGTACCCTATTTCCTGGTGGCTAGGTGAACCACAGGAGTAATCTTTAACAATGTTAGACAATGAGTGATTAGACACAAAGAGATTGTTCATGCTCCCATAGAATAATAGAAACGGGAGTGACAAAGGGAGAGGGAAGAAAGTACATCCTCGCTTAAAACAACAAACTGGTACGCAGCGTATACACCCTTAGATGGATGATCCCGCTGAAGATGGATGTGTCAGGTTACTGACGCAAATAATTCTTAAAGTTGATGGGAATTGAATTTCCTACTTGAATTTACTTGTGATGCAAATAAAACGGTGACACAGCGCATTACCATTCTCTGGACTACATCCTGCTGGAAATCTAATAGAGCCATGGTCCTGCTAGAGGAGAGAACCAGCAGGAGTTTGAGAATGAACGCTGACAAAGAAGTACATTGATGATTGAGCCAGCAATCTAAGCCTTTATGGGATAATGTCCCCACATGCATGATATTGGTTCCTAATTTTCTTCTTCTTCTGCGTTCATTCTCAAACTCCAACTGGATCTAGCTGGATCATGGTCCTGCTAGATTTCCAGCAGGATGTAGTCCAGAAAATGGAAATGCGTTGTGTCGCCGTTTTATTTGCGCCAATGGCCCGACACATCCGTCATCAGCATGGGTTCCTAATCAAGAATGAAGTATTAAACCACAGTTTACAAATAAATGTATTCAAGAATACTAAAATCATAATGAGATTATAAACAAATAATGCTTGCTTATAGAGCCTAATCTACATTTAGTTTATTTTTAAACTTTACTTTTTGTTATAATGTCGGAAAAGGTCAAATTATCCACTACTTACTCGAGTAACTTCCCCTAGGACTGTCTCCTCGAGCAATCTCTTCTTCTCCAACCTCTGACAGCTAATGCAGCAATTCTGGTTCTCACTGTCCGAAAGAACATCTATATCAGGAGGATCCTCAAACCTGCCAAAATTGGGTTCATAAAACTTCTGAAAATAGAATGTCTTGCCATCATCCTCAGAAATGACATTGTCTTCATCTGGGTTGTCAATGCCACCTTTCATATTCCAGTCTTCAGGAACAACTTTCTGGATGACCTAGAACAGAAGAATAATGTATTTTTATAGAAAGTAACCAAAACAAAGTTTATTCATTGTTTTCACACTCCTCTTGGTTACATTGATGCAGTCCTTTCAGCTTGACACATTAGACCTCGACATAGCTTACATCTTGGCACATTAGACCTCGGCATAGCTTACACTTGGCACATTAGACCTCAGCATAGCTTACAGCTTGGCACATTAGACCTCAGCATAGCTTACAGTTTGACACATTGGACCTCAGCATAGCTTACACTTGGCACATTAGACCTCAGCATAGCTAACAGTTTGACACATTAGACCTCAGCATAGCTTATAGTTTGACACATTAGACCTCAGCATAGCTTACAGCTTGGCACATTAGACCTCAGCATAGCTTACAGTTTGACACATTAGACCTCAGCATAGCTTACACTTGGCACATTAGACCTCAGCATAGCTTACAGTTTGACACATTAGACCTCGGCATAGCTTACAGCTTGGCACATTAGAACTCAGCATAGCTTACAGCTTGGCACATTAGACCTCAGCATAGCTTACAGTTTGGCACATTAGACCTCAGCATAGCTTACAGTTTGACACATTGGAACTCGGCATAGCTTACAGCATGGCCCATTAGACCTCAGCATAGCTTACAGCTTGGCACATTAGACCTCAGCATAGCTTACAGTTTGACACATTAGACCTCAGCATAGCTTATAGTTTGACACATTAGACCTCAGCATAGCTTACAGCTTGGCACATTAGACCTCAGCATACCACTGAAGACGGATGTGTCGCACCATTGGTGCAAATGACGACAACGCATTTCCATTTTCTGGACAACATGCTGTTGGAAATTTAGTTAGACCATTGTCCTGCTGCAAGAGAGATCCAGTGGGAGTTTGAGAATGAACTCTGAAGAAGAAGACCTCAGCACAGTTTTTGGATCTCTTTGAGATATAGAATGGCACAACCCAATCTCAACTCTTCTCTTCCCATGGTAGGTCAAGGTGACCCAAAAATCAAGATGAAGTCAAATGTGTTACGATGAAAGGTGCAGATATCGCAGCTGAACTATAAACTGTACCATAATGCATTCCATTCTCAAGACTACTAAATAGAAGAACTTTTAGAATGGACATTCCATTCTAGTTTGCAGCTAGAAGAATGAGACTTGTAACTTAAGCATGGTAATTTGGTGCTAGGGGTTCCCATCCTTGAACAGACTTCCCTTTTGCAACCTGAAAATCATGCCACAACATATTCTGTTCTCCAGGCTATATTCTGCTAACATGCAGGAGGTTGCTCTAACATGCAGGAGGTTGCGAATGAATGCTGAAAAACAATGAACACACGAGAAGACTGAATCATAATTCCTACAGTTGCCAAGACAAAACAAACCATACCTGCACTTTGCTGTGTACTGCAACAAGCTCATTGTCATCGCACTCGTCGACAAAAAATAGCTCCAGAGGATCAGATGCCTCTCCTAAGACAGTTTCACATCCTCTGTAGTACCAGTGGACATGTGCCTGCTTGCAGCCACCTTCTTCAAACAGGTACTGAACTTGAGCAATGTAGAACGGCTGAGTTGGGTCTGCAGGTGAGATGGAGACAGTCTCCCTTGGTTATCTGGTGAAAGACAAGATTACATAAACATTTTTTCAAAGGTAACATTCCATATCACTGAGGCATTTTAGGGAATTTTACGTTGTGCCCACATTTTTGCCCGTATATTGCATACATAGGGATGTGGTCAGAATCATGCTTGGCGTTTCTTTCCCAGAAAATCTGGTACCCATTTCCTTATGCTGGGTTGATCTAGAAGTTGTTTGAGGTTTAAAACTATTCCAGTTATACTAGAAAATCTTGACAATCAATAAAAGGTAATACTGTAGTAAAACTGTATGAAAATAGTACTTACAAAACAGGTGATGAAGTTTTACTGCACGATGATTAACACACTTTCTTTATCTGAAGCTCACATGAAATAATACACACAAAACAAGCTAAAATCATACAAATAACAATACACATGACATAATCATTGTTTTTATAACAAGTAATCATAATGCACAATGCATTTAAAACAGCAGCACGACTTGCCCGGAAGTTACAGCAACAACAACAGACATCTGCACTTTTGAGAAGTCAGATTGCCACTGGTCAACCAACAACAAAGAAACGAAAAGTTTACCAACATGTCAATGATGCTATTAAAACAATGGTTGAACAGGTAAGATCCAGAAGAGCCTATCAACTTCTTGAAAAACAGCACGTGTTTTGAACATTAATGTTGTGTAGAACTTAATTTCATGTCTATCATTTATGAGACAATTCATATCATTTGAAGATTTTATTATAATTATTTACTAGCTATATTGTTCATTAGTGTTTATTACAGTTTGTATGAAATATTTTATATATTATCTTTGTATTTTGCCTGGGAATATTTATCTTGGAATATTTTGTCTTGGGTATATTTTCTCTTGGGTATATTTTGTCTGAGAATATTTGTCTGGAATATTTTGTCCTGGGAATATTTTGTCTAGTTACCCATGATTCTGTATCAATACTTGTATCATACATATCACATTTTCATACGTATTTAAATCAAAGTAGAAGTTGACTCCTTTTTTTCCCTCCAGATTGTCCCATAATTCCCAGATTTTTTTCCCAGATTGTTGCATAAAGTGGATCCTCCTGTATTCTGCCATCTTTCATCCTCTTAGATTGTCCCAGCCATCTGAGTCTATGCAAACTGAGCATAGAAAATACTGTGGTATTGCCTGTTCGTTTCAATGCATCTGTGTTAGTAATGTTCTCCTGCCACCGAACAAAGAACAGTATTCTGATAGGGATTCCTTCCAGTTTCCATTTTTATAACTGGACGCTAAGAATGTCATTGGTTATTTTCTTACCATGCTACAGACACGGCTACATTATTTCACATCATGTGAAAACTTCAGATCTCCTCCATATAGTTTGTGAAAACTTCAGATCTCCATATAGTTTGTGAAAACTTCAGATCTCCTCCATATAGTTTGTGAAATCTTCAGATCTCCTCCATATAGTTTTTGGTATTCTAATGTTTCATTTACTTTCAGATATTCTTTTTAGACTAGTTCTTGTGAGAGAACTAGTTTCCATGTTAACAAATCTACAATCATGGTTGGAGACAGCTCTCAGCTAGAACATGCAAACATCCCTCCACAGACAAGATAGAGAGAGAGAGAGAGAGAGACTAAGACATCTCAGATTAGATCACATCTACGACATAAATGATTTTCTGACTGACCTCGACGTCATTAATCCTGGCTGCTGTATAATATTTCCTCTTGTTTTCTTCATGTGTTGGTAGACCAAGCCAAACTACTTTGGTCTTGACATTTGTAGCAGATTTATGTTTAGTCACTGCCACCAAGTTTTTGCTTTCTTGATCCTCTTTTTCAATTTCTGATTCCTCTTCAACATCATCTTCTTCTGCTGTCTTAATGGCCATATTTGGACACCTAATGGAAAATACAAAAAATAAAAAGTATGTGAACTTTAAGGTCAAGGCAAACGTGAACAAGTGATAAAGTTTGTTAATGTTGTTTTTTTCCTTTATATTCCTAACAATCAATATTCTTCTTGTACATGTCGCAAGTCTGCTATGGCAAAGCGGCCTTTATTTTCACAGTCCATAGTAAACTTCCCTGCACTCCATCACAGGAAAACATGTAGTAAGGAAAGTTTTTTATATTCCTAACAATATTTTATTTTATTTTCAAAAGTATCTTCTGCATTAATCTTCTTTTGCATTAATTCTCCTGCAGATTAGCAGGATGTAGTCCTGAGAACATAATGTGGTGTCATGGTTTACAGCTTTGCTGCGATATATGTGCCTTTTGATCTGACACATCCGATTTCAGCATGGCTTCTGGTTCACTGACTCTACGTAGGATGAGACACGCACACTCCACCCCAAAACCTTCTTAGTCACCACTTACAACATTCATGTAGGTACAGTGTTGTTATTCTTTTCCTCCTTCCGGAACCCAATAACACAAGGACAACTCAAAATTAAATTTAATACCATTCTTCCTCTCTCTGTGCAAGAGAGGATATCTGGTGGCATAGTGGTTAAGCCATTTGCAGTAAGTGCCATGGGTTTGATATCCTGCGACATCTTCATTGCAAGTACATTTGGGGGGGGGGGGAGAGAGAGAGAATCCCTGGACATTATCGTTTGAAGGTATGAGGTTATGTGTTATATGTGGTACTCTCAGCAGCTGGCATGCTGGTGCCGAGATGGGCGGAGTATATATGAGGTAACCGTAGCCATTTTTTCTTACCAACAGATAATCATTTATTCTGTCTCCAAGAGTATAGCTAACATCGTTTTTCTCTATCCAACTACCCAATGGTATCATTTAGACTTTTCTTTCTCACTTAAGGCAAGTATACGAGGGGTGGTTGAAAAGTTGTGCACTTTACTAAGTAATCGTAAAGACGGGCAGACTTGCTGTGTATCATTCTAAAGACACACTACTAGTTGACAATTCCCGCGCGTGCATAGCTCGAATGCTGCGGTGCGTGAAAAGAGAAATTAGCGGAAAACTAGTTCAGTTGTGTATGAAACTGTGTCACGGATAAAACAGAGCCTTGTTGTGTAATCTTCTTCAGCGTACATTCTCAAACTCCTGCTGAATTCTCTTGTAGCAGGACATGTCCTCTAAATTTCCAGCAGAATGTAGTCCAGTGAATGGAAATACGTTGTGTCACCGTTTTATTTGCGCCAATGGCCCGACACATCCGTCTTCGGTGGATTGTGTAATCAAATTCCTGCACTTGTAGCTGGGTAAATCTGCACAACAAATTCATGATGAGATAGTGTTTCTCATTTATAAGGATGTCACTGTAAAGCGTTGAAAAAAATCACTTTGAAACGCTAGCGGTCAAGATGAGCCAAGGAGCGGCAGGCTGTCCATTGCAGATCCATCAATCTATCTCTTTGCAACATAATTATTTTACATAGTCACAAATAAACACATTTACCTGCGTTCCTTACAAGCTTGTTTGGCTCGGCCTGAGCCCCCAAACTTGGTCATGTCACGGCATGCAGCACATTTACCACAATCTGATTGTTGACATACCTACAATTAAATTTAAATAAGTCGTACAAGTCAATCTGTTATTTAAGTTGAGGTTTAAGTATGTTGATTATCATCGTTGGACACTGAACTTATCGATAGGTGCTGAGATCTCCGTTTCAGTAAATTTCTCAGGGTATAATGACTGATAGTTTAGTCTTCAATATCTACCATCCGATAAGCTAAATACCCAATCTGTTATTTAAAAGCATAAACACAATGAAATGTTTATGGCCAAATTGTCGGTTACAAAATGGCCAAAATTGTTGGTTACAAAATGGCCAAAATTGTGCATAAACTAATACAAAAATGCTGAATTTTTTAGCTTGACGGATTTTATGATCATGACATTTTATGATTTTATGACATGCTGAATTATTTAGTTTGAATTTTAAAGAATGCTACCGTTTTATAAATTTAATATTACCTCTCTCAAATGATCAATATTCATTAATTTCACTATTGTCAATCCCCAGGTGGTGGAGTTGTCGTAGCTTCCATAGACCACAATCTAGGATACCTCACATGTCACAGACTGTCTGCGAGCATGCCTGTATACTCAGTGACTCCATGAACATGATTATGAAAGTTCAGGAGGGGTACGTTCGAGAACAGTGGCTGGATGCAGTGAAGATTCCTGTGTGCGTACAGTCACTTTTATTTTTGTGCTGGGACACGCAGGAGTCCGGGGTAATGAGAAAGCAGATAGGTTGGCCTACGCTGCTTCTACGGCTGTTGGTGGAGTGATGGAACGGGCAGACATTTTGAATGCTATATGGGAAAATGCACGAACAAATGACTGTACAAGTGACGATGACTCTTGTTCCATGATTAGAATAAAGGAACTTGGTTTGAAATGTGGGGTCGCTAGAAAGGAGAATTTCCATGGGTGAAAAAGAATGATGGTCAACCAACGACATACTGGGACTGTCAGTCAACGTGTAATGGAGGATACACTCAAGGAAAGATCTGAGCACCTATGGACTTGTCCGGAGTGCAATGACGATGATTCAATAACTAACTAACACATGCCACAATCAAGCCTACCTCACATATGCCACAATCAAGCCTACCTCACATATGCCACAATCAAGCCTACCTCACATATACCACAATCATAGCCTACCTCACATATGCCACAATCAAGCCTACCTCACATATGCCACAATCAAGCCTACCTCACATATACCACAATCATAGCCTACCTCATATATGCCACAATCAAGCCTACCTCACATATGCCACAATAAAGCCTACCTAACATATGCCACAATCATAGCCTACCTTACATATGCCAAATAAAGCCTACCTCACATATGCCACAATAAAGCCTACCTCACATATGCCACAATAAAGCCTACCTCACATATGCCACAATAAAGCCTACCTCACATATGCCAAATAAAGCCTACCTCACATATGCCAAATAAAGCCTACCTCACATATGCCAAATAAAGCCTACCTCACATATGCCAAATAAAGCCTACCTCACATATGCCAAATAAAGCCTACCTCACATATGCCACAACGCTGTCTCTTAGTCTTGGAAGTCTCATCAATCTGACCTTGGAAAATGGAGTCAAAGATTCTTCGGACAAGAGGAGTCACAATGGCTTTTGTGTCCTTGGGTTTTTTCTTTTTTAGCCTTTACTCTGGCCACCTCTTTTCTCAACTGCCTCCTGAGAACGAGAGTGACTCCATTACATAAATATTTATATTAGAAAAATTACAGGAAGTACATAAAACAGAAAATGAAGTCTTTATATTGTAAAAGTTCTTCTTCTTCTGCGTTCGTTCTCAAACAACTCCTGCAGATTAGCAGGATGTAGTCCGCAGAACGGAATGCGTTGTGTCATGGTTTACAGCATTGCTGCGCCTTTTGGCCTGACACATCTGACTTCAGCATGGCTTTGGGTTACTGTACTGACCATATATGGGATGGGACAGCCAACCCCATCCCATAACCTCCTTAGTCGCCTTTTACGACATGCGTGGAAGGTAAACAGTGTTGCTATTCTTTGTTCCCCTATCGGACCCCGGCAACACAAGGGCGATGTAAAAGTTAAAATTAATGCCATTCCACAACACCCAAACCAAATTTAATTTAAAATGATATGATTTTCTTTCTTAAGTACATGCATATTTAGTATCTCACTGACTCTCGAGACACATTTACACACACGCCTTGAGTGAGTGTGCTATATAAACATTTATCAGTTATAAATGCTGCTAGTGAAATAATATAACGCTGCCAAAGTCGTACATGCTGAGCAACTGAAGCAAATAAAATTATGACATAACGCATCTGTTCTCTGGACATCCCTCTGGAAATCTAGTCTGACCATTTTCCTGCTAAAAGGGAGATCCAGTGGGGATCCCGTAGTCGTAACCTTCGATAACAGTTACCATGTTGTTTCGACATGCCGACGTTGTGCTTGGACTAGGACGGGCACAGTGTAGGTGAGCAGAACAAAGAAACCTGCCGCAATGGCCTGAGTTGTGCCCTGATGTTGACATCAGTTTCGGCGGCATAAGACTCAAAACACTATCAAATCGGATAGCTGCTGGAATAGAGGGAGTGCACTTATGGGAATGCCCCACGTGCTGTGAGGCCAGTTTCTAATCAAGAAGATCCAGTAGGGAGTTAGAAAGCGAACAAACAAATGATACAACACCAGCTGACTGCGAAGATATTTATTGTGCTTCACACACCTTTTACCCAAAGTAACGCCAGCCAGTTTGATTAGCGCCCTCATGCAAGGTGTAGTAATGAGCAGAGACTCATCCTCCTCTGCTGCATCATCAAAACTCTGGACTTGGTCCACCACAAACTGGGCATGTTGGAGCACGCTATCTTCTGATAAACTTGTCAGCCCAGCTGGAGGTACGGTAGTCTGAGGAACATAAAGTTATGCCATGTGTAAATATAGAAACTAGAATATTTATAGAAATATAAGGTATTTTAAAATCTGTTCAAATTTTGACAAAATTTTTCTATCAAAAATTCTCTTGAAGTGCATATTTAAAACCTTGTTTAGAACCACATCCCGCTGAAGATGGATGTGTCGGGCCATTGCCGCAAATAAAACGGCACCACAGTACATTTCCATTCTCTGGACTACATCCTGCTGGAAATCTAGTAAGACACAATGATCCTGCTACAAGAGAGATGCAGTGGGAGTTTGAGAATAAACGCTGAAGAAGAACCACATGACTTTCATTAATTTGTCTAGATCTAAATACACATGTAAATGTTCATAAGTTTTAAAATGTACAAATGTAAGCATTAATGCAATTCTGGAAATGACTGCTTGCTTCTTGCAATCACTGTTGATAATTTGATTACTGGCACTTTCCGTAACTTCATAATGCACAATCATTGGGTTCGTGCCATTTCTAACCTCACTGATTTGGTGCACAAAAAAAGCCAAAATGACACTTTTATGACTGTGGAGATGAAAGACAAGGGGGTATGGAAGGTACACAAGTGGAACAGAAGGTACACAAGGAAGATGAAAGGTACACGGAGGGATGAAACCCACTGTGTATGTGTGTCAGCGCACACATGTGAAAGGCGAACAGGGCAGATGAAGAGGAGGGGGTTGGTGTTGATAATGTTCCTCCTTTGCAAGCAAAGATGAGCATGGTATGAAAGACCAAAAATGTGGTGTGAACAAAAAGAACAAAAAATAATTTGTGATTGTCTAATTTGTTTTTGGTTTGTGAGTTTGCAGATGTCCGATTTGTGCCAGGAAAGTTCTATTGCAGTTTGTGCAGAGGGTCCAGAGTAGGACAGATCTAAGATTTTTCCGTTTGCTTCTGTCTCTCGTAAATTGCCTGCAGTGTTCATTCTTTTTTCAAATTTAGTGATGTCGGCAGTGATCCGGGTGTGCCAAGCTGATCGATAAAGGGCTGTAGTCTCCCTGGAGCTAGGATCGATGCTGCAGTTCTAAACAGGGGGGATGAAAGGGACACAGAGGAATGAAAAATACACAAGAAGGATACCTGGGGGCACAAGAAGTTTTATGTGAATACGAATACCTGACAGAAAAGAACTGTTATTTTTCCAATAATTAATTTATTCATAATACCTGAATTTTATTCAACAAATCCTCGTAACTAGCATCTGGATTGTTGATG
The DNA here is from genome assembly GCA_034231615.1 of Meghimatium bilineatum. Classification (NCBI taxonomy): domain Eukaryota; kingdom Metazoa; phylum Mollusca; class Gastropoda; order Stylommatophora; family Philomycidae; genus Meghimatium; species Meghimatium bilineatum. The sequence goes on along the minus strand of CM067298.1, from coordinate 84,362,144 downwards.
AGAAATTCAATAACAATCTTGGACATATGAACTTTGACCCTCATCTGCTCAATGAAAGGACTGTAAGCCTCGCTGGGTTGCATCAATATGTACTCGACAAAACCTGCAGTCAGAAGAAAAAAAATTATGTGTAACTGTAATCAAACCAGAGGTCGTAGTAACTGGATTACCAGAACCACAATTTTTTTATTTTTGTAAAGCTTTTATATAACCAAATTGGACTAACATCTAAGGTTGAAAGAAAGTACCATAAGAGGTACATTTTACTTAACCTTTAGGACTCTACAGGCGCAATTTTGCAACAAAAGTGTGCCCCACATCTTGCCTATTGGCTCAATATTGCGCAGCGACTTAACAGATAGTGCTGAATCGCGAGTATGGAACTTCACGAAGTAAAGCTTATAAGACGTAGAAATTCCCGCCACATGAAGCTAGGAATACGTCAGTCTAAAGATCAAATTCCTTTACACATTACCATTGTAAGAAGGGGAAAGGCAGTTGGTTTTGTAACGCATTTCTGGAGCGACTTTAGCTATTTTCGGTGCAGTATTTTACTATCAAATTGAGTACCGCCTGCCATGGGTAAGTAATCGCGACTACATGTTCTAATTGTTGTTTTTTGTGTTTAATATGTTGTTATTTGTTAAGAATGTATGTGTATTCGTTCAAAAACACAAAAATAATATGTATCAGGGGTGACACGTGTGTGCATGGACAATAATTACGCTGTGTGTCGGCCAAGACCTAGTGTTGACCGGACGGACATTATGAGATTTCTTCACGTTTTATTCGTTTTTTTAGGCCATATTATATTAGTTTGTATATGAAACAATATATATACAACAAGTATAGGTATTAGGGAGGATTTTATCAATTTTTCCCACACATTGCTCAAGTATTAGGGTCGTTAAGAAGTTATATGTGCGATTTTGCAATTTTTCCCCAAATTTTCAACTTCACATCATGCTCACCACTGTCATCTTCTTCTTCTTCTGCGTTTCTACTCAAACTCCTGCAGATTAGCAGGATGTAGTCCAGAGAACGGAATGCATTGTGTCATGGTTTACACATTGCTGCGGTATCTGCGCCTATTGACCTGACACATCCAACTTCAGCATGGCTTTGGGTCTCTGACCCTATATGGGATGGGACAGCCAACTACATCCCATAACCTCCTTATTCGCCTTTTACAACATGCATGGAAGGTAAACAATGTTGCTATTCTTTGCTACCCTTAAGGCCCCGGCAACACACGGGCGGCTCACAACTGTCATATCATACATACAACAACAACAAAAAAACACAACTATATTCACTATTCACTCCTTTATTTAGGTATGCAAAAATTATTTTGATATCTGTTAAAACAAAAATGTTATCGCGTTTTCAAAACACCCACCATCAATAACGCAAATTTTCCAAAAAAGAATTCAGGCCCCAGGGGGATATTACGTAATTTTAATTGAGGGCTGGGCTCTAAAGGTTAACCGGAAAAACATGCGTCCGGAATAAAACGGATTATTTGTTTGAAATAATGTTTCACTTTGTCAGGTGAATGTACATACAAGGTTTTTACGTCTCCTCCATAATTTCAAGAAGCATTATGCTTGTAAATTCATGAGTATGCAGTAATAATACACTCAAATTGTTGCAAGAATGCGGTGGACAAACTGGTTAGGGAACAAAATTCTACAACCTTTAAAATTTTCTTGTACAGAATTATGATTTGACCTATTTACACACAAAACTCCCCCCCCTCCCCAAAGACAAATAAGATATGTGTTCAAACAATTGGGTCAAAGTGCATGAGCCATGGAAAGATGGATTAGCAACCAACCAATCATTTGATTAATTGCAAGTGATACAATGTATAAAACTGTGATATAATCAAGTGTTTTTAAGTAATTCAATCACATTCATGAGATATAAGAGTTTCCCTTACTTGAAACAATCAAATAAAGGCTAATTTAAATAATGACAAACCTGTTAAAAACCCAATCAAGGCATTTTCTCCTCCATCAAAGGCAGCAACAAACCATTCATTTATTGGACCCATGTTGCGGCAAGGTACTCCACCTGGAATAGAACAATCACATTATAGAAAAAAAACTACCAAACATTGAAAACACTTTATTTTCTTCTACACATGAGAAGCCTTGTAGGCTAGTTGATAGTGAGCTTGCCTACTGTAACTGAGTTACAGAGATGCCAGGTTCTAGCCTAGTTGATAGTGAGTTTGCTTACTGTCACCAGGTTACAGCGTGCCAGGTTTACTATCACCAGAAAATGTGATTTGTTTGAAACCATGTACAGATAAAAAAATCATGGTCGTGATTTCTCACTTAATACGGTCATTCCTCCAGTTCAGGGGTTGTAGTTGGGTACCAGGAGTATGTGTTGAGGAAGGTAAACACCGAAAGGAAGGAAACTGGCCACACCACCTAATAGTTGCTACCATGGGACTTTAACACATATCTGTACTACGACTAAAAGATGTTGCCATTTTTGTTTCAATCCCTGGAAATAATGAGCAATACAGGATTTGCATCCTTTTGTGCAATTGAGGTTTCTCCAGAGATATATTTCATGACTCCCAACTCCCTATACGCATGCAATGCTTTGAGAAGAAATGTACCACTCAGAAGGTAAAAAGCTTCCTGTGTAGTCATATAATTTACTATGGCCACGCAGAAGATGGATGTGTTAGACCATTGGCACAAATAACAGTGACACAGCGCATTTCCATTCTCTGGACTACATCCTGCTGGAAATCTAGTAGGACCATTGTCCTGCTATAAGGGAGATCCAGCGGGAGTTTGAGAATGAACACTGTAGAAGATCTACTAGGAAATCTGTGCTGTTGCATAGCAAGTTTGTCAAATGGGACACTAGTGAGACCTTCAAACCTGCATGCTAAAACTGGCATGTTTGTTTATCTGAATTTTAACTTTATGTATGTCTTTGAAACAGCCATTCCTTGTTTTCTTCTTTTTTAGACTAATTCCTTTGTTTTCACTTGCTTGTACTACCATGTCCAACAGGGCTTGAAGTTGTTGTTCGCTCCCTTCAATCAGAATTGTATCGTCAGCATTTCTTAGATTATTCAGATTGTAACCTCCAACTGTTAATCCTGGAATGTGAAATGAATATAGAAAAAGAAAATCTTCTAATGAAAAAAAAGCAAACAAAACAAGAAGTGATCATATGGGGAATATAAAGATTAAAAAAATTGCTGGAACATCTGCGGTCAAATATATTGATAATCAGAGACTGAAATGGTTCCGCCACTTAATGAGAATGAACTAGTATTGGCCAACAACAGAGCATACAACATAAATGAAGACATCAAACGGCAAAGGAAGACCAAGAAGAAAGTGGATTAAAGGAGTTACAAACGCTCTGAGACCTCACAATATTACTGCATATCAAGCGACCAAATGTAATATTGCCCAAAAACCGACCAACATTCAACCATGCTACAGCTAACAGTAACAGCAGAGTAAACACAATCGATAGAAGAAAAATGTTACACTGAAGAACTAATAACAGAAAAAATATGGAAGTTATTTGCTGCTGGCATCTTTTACAGAAACTCTATACAAACAACCTAACTTCACATCCATACCTTCTGGGCTGGCATCCTCTTCACATATGGGTTTCAAGCCTCCGCTGAAGTACAGATACTTGTTACGTTCAATCAGGCAGGTGTCAAATGTACACAAGTGTGTGTTCTTATCATAAACACTGGAAGGGAACACAGTTTTAAAGATTAAAGTGCATGCAGATGAATCTATCAATCAATCAATCATCTATTATGTCTATCTATCTGGCTATACAACTATTTGCACCTCATGGAATATAGGTCTTAAACAAACTCCTCTATCTTGTCCTATTTTTAGCTTGCTTCCAGTTCTTTCCATGCTCTACCACACCAAACTACTTTTGCGTCTCTGCATCTATTTCTTTCCTCTAGATAATACTTGTTATTTCTCGTTTCCTGTGGGTTCTAGAGTAATGCCTGTATTATTATGCTTTCTTCTTCAACGTTCATTTTCAAATTCCTATTGAATCTCTCTTGTTAGGACAATGGTCCTACTAGATTTCCAGAAGGATGTAGTCCAGAGAGTGGATATGAAAATGGAGAATTAAATTGTGTTGTCGCCATTTTATTTGCACCAATGGCCCAACACATCCATCTTCGGTAGTTTGCTATGCTTTCTGTTAGCTTTCTTAATGTGTGTCCTCCGCCGAAGACGGGATGTGTCTGCCATTGGCGCAAATAAAACGGCGACACAATGCATTTTCATTTTCTGGACTACACCCTGCTGGAAATCTTGTAGGATCATTGTCCTGCTATAAGAGAGAACCAGCATGAGTTAAAATGAACGCTGAAAAAAGAAGATATCAGCTTCTGACTCCGATAGGAGAACGAGGAAGGAGACAAATAATTTTTGAACGTTCAAAAAAAAAAGAGGGAGACTTACCTGAAGTTTGTGATTTTATGTTGTGGCCGGTCTTCCATTATTTTATCAAAGTCTTCATTACCAGTAAACAATGACAACTTTGGATCAGTGAGGGAAATGAACTCTTCAACCTAGAAATAGTAAAACCAACATTAGCCTGACATTTCCTGCTACAGACATTACAATAGATCTATTATGTGTATGAGAGACAAAATTAGCTATAAACATCAATCTTCGGGATAAATTACTAGATGAAATATATCACATCATGGTTTAAAGCTACACTATCCATGCATTTTTCGCCCAACACATCAAACTTCCGCATGACATTTTTGGTCAAAAAAACTTATTGAATGAGGAAGTCAGTCCATACCAAAACATCCCTAGTCACCACTTACAGTATGCATGGTAAGTGGCAGTGTTATTTCTTTGATCCCTTTTTCAGACCTGGCAATACACATCATGATCATATCCATAACCCTTCAGGGTCGTAGAGTTGAGACTCTTGAAATATAGCGGTGCCACTCTTGAAATGTCAACAGAAAAATTTTGCCATGCCTCTCTGTTCTTTGTTTAGGTGAAGAATCTTAATCTTGTCCAGTCTTTAATATTATCAATCCATACTTTCCTCTTACCACCTCTTCTTCGTCAACCATCAGCTGTTCCCTGCAAGATAATTTTGGAAAGGAAATCATGCCTCATGGCCAAACCACACAAGTTTTGTGATGTCTCACCACTGCCGTGAGATGTTCCTGTTGGCGTCAAATACACATAGGCCAACAGAAATATAATAGCAAGTGAACTGCAGATTAGTAGCATGTACTCTGGAGAAAAGAATATTGTCATGGTTTACAGATTGACTGCACCTTTCGGCCTGACATATCCAACTTCAGCATATACCAAGTAAAAAATTAGAGACAGTTTTCAGGAATTCTAGGGATGCAATTATTAATTAAGAGAGAAAATGAAAAATTCACTGCATGGTACATGCCGAAATCGGATGTGCAGGACCTTCCAAGGTGCAAATAACTCAGTTATGCCGTAAATTAGTACTACAACGTACTTCATGCTTCCCGGCGGAAATCACATGCACTTTTGTGTTGGTACCCAGAGTTCGAAAGAAGAAGACTGTATGTCACAACTACAAAATTTTTTCTGAGCTTGTTCTCAAACTCCTGCATATAACAGGCTACAGTTCAGAGGATGGAATGAGTTGTACCATAGTTTGCAGCTTGACTACAATATCATGGCCCGTCAGCCCAGCACATCCAACTTCAGTATAACATTGGATCGTTTATGAAACAGTAAATTCAACTCACAAAATTCTCTTAGTCACTTCCTACAACATGCATGGCAGGCCTTAGTGTTGGTACTCTCTGTTCCCCTTTTGAGTCCGGCAACACTTGCCCGACTACAAATAATCATTTTAGCTTAAGTAAGGCCTGCCGTCTAATGAAAGCAATGAGATCAAGCAATTACTAGAGTACACCCATAACTGAGCCAAATGCAAAGCGTGTTACGAAACCATGGCCTTTGGAAAAGTAAGAAATTAGTCGCTCACAGTCACTTACAAAGGACACTGTTCTGTAGCATTCTTTACATTCAGATCCGTCTCTCGTTTTCACAAAAGTCGCTTCTAGTGGACAGCAGGCCTAATGTGTGCACAATGAAAAAAAAAATACTTTATGGACGTGACTATTACCTTCTAACCTTGCTACAATGATCCTTCAAGGAACGATGCAAGGAAAAAAAGGAAGAGACAAATTTTTCTTAACTGACCACAGATACAAACAAATGAGCAACACAACTTACAGCATCTTCCGAATCACCAGGAAATAACTTCAGTTCCTGATCGTCCATGTACTTCAAACATTCATTACATCTTTCTGGGAGAGCTTTCGTATGACTTAAAGTCAACACTGTGGAATTTCTGTAAATAGGAAACAGTTCATAACATGAAGTAAAAGATTACAAGTGGGAGGGGAAACAAACAGATGATGATGATGAAATAATACCTTTAGCTGCGAGCAGATAGCTCTTGACACATGATGATGATGAAATAATACCTATAGCTGCGAGCAGATAGCTCTTGACACATGATGATGATGAAATAATACCTATAGCTGCGAGCAGATAGCTCTTGACACATGATGATGATGAAATAATACCTTTAGCTGCAAGCAGATAGCTCGACATTCCACTGATAAATTGACAGATTTTCTGACAAAAGTACACGTCTTCCTCAACTAAGGTGATACCGGCGAGTATAAGCATGGTTGTGTTAACGGGGCTTATAGGTTTATGTTTTTCCCAAAAGGAAGCATTTATTATTATTAGAGAAAAATAATACTATTCACGACATACACGTTATCTACTAGGGATTTGTTGTTGCATGGTGGTTGTTCTGGTATGTCACTGGCGAGACCAGGCACTCTACATGCAGTTAACATAATCTATGCCGAGTCATATGCCAGATTGTAATTAATTTAAAAATCAGCTTACCTTTCTTGTTGGTTGATATTATTTTCATCTTCTAGTTTGGCCCTCTTGGGACTGTTTTCCTTATCATCGCTCTCATCAGGACACTTGTCACATTCAGTCATCTTGGCTTGAACATCATTAGCAACTATTTCTTGACCTTTCTTTGGTTCCAACTTGGGCCTGCTTGGAAATTATGAATGTTTCCGTAGAAAGTAGTTTCAAACAAGTAATATCAATAATAAAATATCAATGCAAAAGCAGTCAAGCTAAATTACATCTGGACAGAGCAAGCATATTATTTATCAAGTGAGATATTCTTCTCAGAACGATGTGTTCATCGTGGATACTCTGAGCGCTTCTCTATCCCGGGCAAGCAGGACTGCATTGGCCAGAGATATGTGCATACATTCTTCGATGTCGCTGGTCCATCGTCTTCTTGGTCCATGCACAGAGAAAGACAAATCAATGTAAAGAACATTAAATGTAGATACGGGTCGAATCTTGAAAAACATCACAACATGAAAGCTGAAGTTTATTTTGGTTATATAAAGAGACGTAATAGCATGAGAAAACTAGTAATGGAAGGCATAGTTGCTGGTAACAAGGCAAAGATAACAACGGACGAGAGACATTTCAGAGTCTTTAGAGGTGCCCATGGTGGCATCATGTCAACTTGCTCAGAATTGTGAGGAAGTTTAGTGCTCATAAGTAATACTGCATTTTGGGAAGAATGTAACTCAATTAATGCTATTCATAATATATCCCAATCATTTATATTTTCATATAACCTTAATTTCTTGCTGCCTCAATGGAGCCCTGATATACAGGAACAGACGAGATCTGGAACAGACCCGTGAGCTTTCTAAAAACAAGTTGTTTTAGAAACCTCTTCTATTTATGCTGTCCATATTTTCATGGGTGCCTCTCTAACTTTAAGCCCACTGTATTTAAACAGCGTCACTTTTCGGATGGTATTAGTAACTAGTAGCATGTCAGAACCATTTGACCTGCTGTTTTCTGATGAAGTTCCGCACTCGTGTTATACCCACCTGCCGTCTGATTGTCTCATTACTATTTATATCTATTTTTGTGACCTTGTGAAAAAAAACTACTGAAAGCAAACAAAAGGGTAAAGTACACCCTGATCAAGTGAAAATATTTGATAGAATAGGAACTACCAAATCAATCAAACAAACACAGAATAGGAACCACCAAATCAATCAATCAAAGAATAGGAACCACCAAATCAATCAAACAAACAGAATAGGAACGACCAAATCAATCAATCAAACACAGAATAGGAACCACAAAATCAATCAATCAAACACAGAATAGGAACCACAAAATCAAAAGTGATTGTTCTATGTAAACTGCTATTTTTTTTTTTATATATTTACTTACCAATTGGTGCACAATTTTACTGCAGTTTTCTATTTACTTGAATTTTTTTTATCAAACTAATGCAAACATGTTTTGGCAGTAAAGAAAGTCAATAATAATCATGTACGTTCAAGTAACTCACCTTCCAGAAAACAATGACATAATTGTGGGCTGTTTGTCAGATACCTGTCGGAGATATCTGTTTAGTGAGCTTGCCAGCTACAGTACAGATAAAGATGTGTGTTTGTTACAAACTCCTGCCAAGATCATGAGGGAGAGCTCTCAGTGTGTAGCGCACAGTTTGATTACAGCTTGGCTGCGATATCTGTGCCTTTTGGTCTGCCATATAACTTTTGGATCATTAGCCTGTGTAATGGAATAGCCAACTCAATCCCCAAATCTCCTTAATGGCCTCATATGACATGCATGGAAGGTGAGTGATGCTATTCTTTGTCCATATGTGACTCCGAGCAACACACATGAGGTCCTACACTCAATTCAGCAGCCACTGCTCCTAACTAAGTGTTGAAATAATGACGACATTTCACGACTAACAGAACATCGACTCGTTTTATATGTAAGTCCCTCACCCAAGTGTTACCTGGGAACCAAAATGAGAGCAAAGAATAAAAACACATTTACCTTCCATACAAATTGTAATAGGCGACTAAGGAGGTTAGGTGGAGTTGGCTGTCCCATCCCACATATGATCAAAGAGACACAAAGTGATACTGAAGTTAAATATGTTCGGTTGAAAGGCGCAGATACCGCAGCAATGATGGAAACTGTGACAACACATTCTAACTACATCCTGCTGATCTGCAGGAGCTTGAGAAAAATCGCAGAAGATGAAATTTAAGTATGGAAACTGCTGGTTGCTCTAAAATATTGGCCATAAACATAAATATTTCTCTTAGATCACAATTTCCACCAAAGGCAGATGTGTCGGGCAAATACCGCAAATAAAATGGTTTTAAAGCGTATTTCCATTCTCTGGACTAAATCCAACTAGAAATTGTGTAGGACAATGTCATGTTACAAGGGAAATCCAGCGGAGAGTTTCTTCATCATTTTTCAGTCAGATATCAGATACCAATAGCTTCAATGAATTGTGTGGTTCCTTCAGGTCATCCATGGAACCCCTCAAGTCTAGAAGAAGTGCAGTCTCAGTGGGCCATATTTTCTCCTCTTGGTAGATTTGACACATATGAAGAATGTGTTCTGCAGTCTCTGGACTCCGTGGTAGTACAAGTGACGATGATAGAACTGTGGTAGTACATGTGACGATGATAGAACTGTGGTAGTACATGTGACGATGATAGAACTGTGGTAGTACAAGTGACGATGATAGAACTGTGGTAGTACAAGTGACAATGATAGAACTGTGGTAGTACATGTAATGATGATGGAACTGTGGTAGTACATGTAATGATGATGGAAACTGTGGTAGAACATGTAATAATGATGGAACTGTGGTAGAACATGTAATAATGATGGAACTGTGGTAGTACATGTAATGATGATAAAACTGTGGTAGTACATGTAATAATGATGGAACTGTGGTAGTACATGTAATAATGATGGAACTGTGGTAGTACATGTAATGATGATAGAACTGTGGTAGTACATGTAATAATGATGGAACTGTGGTAGTACATGTAATAATGATGGAACTGTGGTAGTACATGTAATAATGATGGAACTGTGATAGTACATGTAATAATGATGGAACTGTGGTAGTACATGTAATGATTATGGAACTGTGGTAGTACATGTAATGATGATGGAACTGTGGAAGTACTTTCGGCAGATTGTACGCAAATGTGGCATAGAAATGGCATTAACCAACAGACTAAGCTGAAAGTTTACAGAGCAGTGGTACTCCCAGTGCTGTTATACGCTAGTGAAACATGGACTCTGTATAGACGTCATGTGAGGAAACGCAATCACTGTCACACAACTTTCTCAGAAAAGTTATGAACATCAGATGGCAAGACAAGATTCTGGTTACCACAGTCATTGACAGATCTGGTATCCCTAGGATTGACACTATCCTGATGCAGACACAGATTCATTGGGCAGGTCATGTGGTACGTATGCTAATACTTCTCTATTAGCATCTGATACTTCTCTATGGTCAGCTGGAGAAGGGTACATGATCTCAAGGTAGATTGTCAAAAAGGGTGCATCATCTTGTGAAAATAGGAGAAATGCAGCAGCTCACAGCGGAGAGTAGCTAGAAAGTCACGGACAGACCAAAAATCATCTATGGTGGTTATTCTATGTCCAAACTGTTCAAGCTCATTTGCGGCTCGAAAAGGGCTCATTAGCCATCATAGGAACTCATAGGCAAGGACATATCTCTAACTGAATTTCAGTGGATGTAACAAATAGTCATAATTACTTGTGATGGACGAAAAACAAAGACGTTATGGGATGGAGTTGGCTGTCTCATCCTAAATAGGATAAAAGCAACCCAGAAGTCATGCTGAAGTTGGATGTTTCAGGCCGAAAGGTGCAGATATCGTAGCAAAGCTGTAAACCATGACACAATGCACTCTGGTTTCCCGACTGCATCCCGCTAATTTGCAGAAGTTCAAGAATTAACAGTGTGCTATTTATAGCACAGTGAAGAATCAAAAGCAACTTTTACGGACTGAATTTTCACTCCCTGCATTGTCCTCCATCAACAGGTTACTTTTTCTCTGTCAAGGTCTGCCTTCTCATTACCCCATGCTCTGTATTACCTACCATGGGTGATGATGACTTCACAGGTTACTGATGATGGTCAGGCTAATGATGAATAACATATTGTTACATGGGTGGTGGCAACATTATTGTCAATTTATATTTATTATTGACTCTTTGCTCTTCTTTTCGTGCTCGCCAAAGTCATTTTATTTGCCTACTATAATTTAAATTCATATTTGCAGTTTTTTAAATTATGGGCCTAATTAATTTAATTACTTAGTCGATCTGAATCAACGGGGCATGCATAGCATAGACTAACTTGAGCGTTAGGCCTCAGTCTTACTATGCCCAACACATGCCTATTTATTTATTACTAGTAGTAGTTTAGTTATCAAGGCCCCTAAGCATGTTTTGTTATAATTAGAATAATTATTAATATTATTAATTAGTATTATTAATAATAATTATTATAATTAATAAATATAATAGGCATTAGGAAATCGTAAGGGGACGTGAAAGTGAATGTGGCTTAAATTACTTCCCTTGTTTTGGTAGCGTCCAAGAATCCATTTTTTGCATCACGTAAAACACTGACCACAGCAATTGTCTTTAGACAACGCAACACAACTTTATTGTTGATAAAAGACAACTGTTTAACTTTTCTCATTCATTTGTGCATCGAATTACGTAACTAGAAGTTGAAAGTACGCTGTGTACATTTTTCACCAAGCAATTAAATAAGCCTAGGTAAGTGTTTTTTCTCTTTGCACACGTATATTTATTAATTTGAATAAAATAGGATGTTGTAACCATGTCTAACAAATGAAACAACCTTTTTTCTCTTTATATACAAAATTTCACTATTTTTGGAAGTTGCCTGTAATTATTATCGAATTTTAAACAAACGCACTGCAGATCGGTCACGCATTCCTCAGCCGCCATCTAGTATACCGCTAATCTTTACTGCCGCGTCGATAATTCTGAAATGTCTCTTATTTAAAGAAATTGACGTTTAACAACTACAATTCCTGCCTCTTTTAATTTCTTTAATTCATTTTTAAATGATACTAGTAAAAAATCTAAGATTTATATGTAAAATAATTGAAATTATTGGTACAAGACCATGCCGAGTGCGCGCACTTATGTGTACTATCATGCGTCCGTCGCCATGACGACTGAAGTGTTTTCTTAGTCCCATCGGTCTGTTTCATGGTGATAATTTTACAAGAAACACATTTCAAATTAAATATATATTATTTATATTGTTTATGAAGTCCAATTGCTTATAATTCTCTCATGAATATTTCGTAAAATTCACTTTTATGTGAGAGATGCTTTCTCCTTTCAATAGACCTAATAAATCAAATCAATGCAGACAACGTCAACTTCAGCATCTTCCAAACGTTCTCTCTTTTTGGTATCTTTGTCTCTTGTTGTTTATTATCAAATTTGCTCAATTTTCTACATAAGCCTATCTACAGAATAATGTAATAAAGTATTTAATTATATAGGGCTAATTAGGTATCACTAAAATAGGAAAAACAAAAAGCAAATTTTGAAAATTTTGTGCACATACCTACCAGGTAATTTATTCATACCTTTGACATAGAATTGTTTATGTACTTGTGTACCAAATGCCAATAATAATAATATAATAATAATCAAATATTATATTTCAGATACAAAGAGGGCTGAGGTTACAGATTGCCAGCCACATGCATGTTGCCATAAAGGGAAGCATAGAAGAGATTTTAATTATGCTAATTAGACACTATTATTAATTATTAATTGGCTCTGGTTGCATCGGAAAATTAACACAATGTAATAAACAGGTGCGTCTTGTCTTACCGAACAAGAAAATGTATAATTTGTTATATTTTTTTATCCTAAATAATTAATAAATGTGAAAAATGTATATGATACATTCAATTTCAATTATGCTAATTAGACGTCATTTTTAATTATTAATTAATTCTGGCTGCGTCAGAAAATTATCATAATGTATACAACAGGTGCATCTTGTCTTCACAAACACAAAAATGTACAGTTTGCAATAATTTTTATCCTAAATAATTAAAAAATGTAATAAATATATATTAAATATGACAATGTGATTATGCAAATTAGACGCAATTGTTAATTATTTATTAACTCTGGCTGCATCGGAAAATTAGCAGAATGTAATCAACAGGTGCGTCTTGTCTTTCCAAACAAGAAAATGTATAATTTGTTACATTTTTTAATGCAAATAACTTTGATATTCATAAATTAGTGGCTCGGTTCGAAGGCAAGGCCGCAACTTTTTGACAACTGTCATTTCATATTTCCTTATATGACTATATGTTCCATGTAATTATCTTGATGCGAAAATTAATTAGAAAAAAACTCCTAACTTTTTTCAGAATTGACGTAGAGATTTGGTTGAGGTATCGTTGGATTGCAATTTTCAAGGGCTATCTAACTGTGGTATTTAAAATGCTGTACACACATTTTGAAAATTTTGTCCTAATGCCTAAATATAATTATTATTAAATATTAAATCACATCAAATGACAAATGAACAAATCACAAATGTTGTTATTTTTATGCCAATCTTCACATTTTTATCAGACTTGCCTGCTCATACAATCTGCATCAATAATAACTTCTGTGGCAGAAGACAACCGCACAATTTACCCGGGCATGGCGAACGAAGATATGCAATGCAATTTTATTTAGAAACTGCAGAATATCTAACAAACAAATGCAAATGGAATTATACAGAATAAGGCAAACTTCGCGCTATTTCAACAACCGGAACTCTTCTTCCTGTCCAAGGTTACCACTCAATATTTTAGACAAGAACTTGTTCAGAAGACAAATCATCATCAGGTGCCTTGCTGCATCAAAGTCGTTGTTGTTTCCTTGTCGTGCCAGGTTGTCAAACTTCTAATATTTTCTCTGGAGGTGGCTCTGTTGCCTTCAATTTTGTCTGTTGTGACTATGTTCTCTAAACCAGACAAATACAAATACAAATACAAAAAGCCCAGAAAAAATGTATTTGTTCGTGACCATCGACAATATAAGTCTTTTTTTTCATTTCGTTGTATACCCCTTTGTGCATTGCATCGTTAGAGGTAGAATAGTTCTCTGGGGTGGCTTTTTGTGCGCTTCATATGTTTATTTTCGTTGACTCATTTATTTCTGTAATTCATCGTTTGCATGGTCAGCTCCTGGATTTGTAACCATCAGTCTTCAATCCTGTATAGTAATTCTTTTCAAGGAAGACTGTCTGATGGTAGTCTGGAAGCATGTAAAAACCACTTAATCTGTTGTCATTTTATATAATAATTTCAGGTTGTGAAATGATCAGACTAGTTAATTTATTTATTGACTTAGCTGAAATAGAGGATATATCATCCGCCGGAATCTTCTCCTCTTTGATTAGATGTCTTCATTCTATTGGATTGACAGAGGAGTGCTTGAATGAATGTTTAATTTTTTTTTTTTTTTTTGTGATGGTACAGCGGTAATGTTGGGTTCTCGTAGAAAAAAATGTTATTAAAAGATAAATGTCCATCATTAATTGTTTGACACTGTGCTAAGCATAATCTGGAATTATCTGTCCACGATGCTGGTAAGAATGTTTCTGGAATTAATAGATTCAAATAATTTATTGACAAGTGATACGTTTTTATCACGCATCGCCAAAAGAATAATTGCGAACTCCATGTATGTGCCAGTTCACTGGAAGCGAAGTTGTTGAAAATTCAACGAATATTAAGCATTCGTTGGGTAGAATCCAACTTTCGCTCAGTATCTGCAGTTTAGTAGGATTATAAAGACTTAGTTTGTCATTTTAGAAATCCTAAAGATGATAATTCCAGAGATAAAAAAAGAAGATAGGTGCACATATGAGGGATTGATGAAGAAGATTACTATTGTTTAGTTTATTTTAGACTTAGGATAGATGTGCGATACACTTCAAAAGCTCTCTGAACAGAGCCTGACATCGCAAAAACGAAAAATAACTTTTAATTGTGCCAATAAAGCAATTAAACGCACTATACAGTTGTTTGTAGATATGAGATCATATCCCGGACAGTACTATAAGGAAACCGCCCAAGCTGCAAAGTCTCTAGTCCAAGAAATTCTTATTTACAAAAGAGATAGAAAAGATAACCAACTAATATGCCCTGTTTCCTTTTATGATAACTTGAAGACTTCACTAAAACAACGACAGCTCGAATATAAAGAAGTTGATTTACTCAAGTGAGCCCTTTGTGTTTGACGAAAAACAGTGGTCTGAAGAAACACACAATTTTGTAATATATGACGAAGAAGCAATTAGACATTTGTCAATGCGGTTTCGTTTGAACGACAGAAATATAATACATAGAATCTTGGAATAAAAGGAGGAAAAATACTTTCAAACCTTCAATTCACAATCTTGACATCACTCCGATCTTCTCAAGTAAACTTGCAAGAGATTTCTCACAGCTGAACATGATTGCAACACCTTTAAAATCGTCATTACTGATTAAGATTATATCAGCAGTTATGTTTATCAAGATAGTTGACCCACTCTCTGTCAATTTGATCCTACAAAATGTGTTGAATCCTGGCTGCTTTTTGGGCACCACGCAGCAACAGATTACAAAAGCAAGGAAAGAAACAGAAATATTGAACTTTCTAAAGGCATGGATAAATTATGTCCTTTATGATAAATCTGGCTACAGTAAGTTTTATATTAATGTATTTTTGTATGTATGTCTGTATGGGTGGAGGTTGTGAGGCCCATATATATATGGAAAAGTTTGAGTGGTTCTTTTTGTTGCTCGTTCGCATACTCAACACTAACCGCAAACCTATTAGTAGTCTCTTATGACATGCATGGCAGATCAAAGTGTTAATATTCTTCGCTCCTCCTTCTGAAACTGTCAAAACACGAAATGATTGAACCCTTCCTCTTTAGGTAACGCAACCTCATAATTAACGTTACGGAGAATACACAACAAACCACACCGCCGCCCGTTTTATATTATGACAGTAGAACTATAAGAAAATATATGATTACTCAAAATATTTCATACATAAGCTTTTTTTTTTTCCAAAGTTCCCAATATGCAAATTATTACGGCCAAATGGAGGGGGTAGGGGAATGGGTGGTGGCCATTCATGTTAAAGTATTGACCATCCACTTCTGTAAACGCCGTATACCCTTCTTTTTTCCTAGAAAAAAAAAACACTTAATGTATGTATGTATGTATATATATATGGCGCTCTACAGTCAAAAAGAGCGCATCATCTTGTGAAAAGAGGAGAAATGTTGCAGCCTAACAGCCGAGAGTAACTAGAAAGTCACGGATAGGTCAAAATCCGTCTACAGTGGTAATTCCATGTTCGAACTGTGCACGGATATTTACAGCTCGAATAGGGCTCATTAGCCATCTACGAACTATTAGTCATGGTCATAATTCTAATTGAATTTTCAAATGTGAATGTAAAAATGGTCATCATACACACACACGCACGCACGCATATATATATATATATATATATATATATATATATATATATATATATATATATATATATATATATATATATATATATATATATATATATATATATATATATATATATATATATATATATATATATATATGTGTGTGCGTGTGTGTGTGCGTGCGTGCGTGCGTGCGTTCGTGCGTGCGTGCGTGTGTGTGTGTGTGATCGAGGAATAATTTTGATCACAATATGTTTATTTAATAAATCTCTGTTTCGTCATCCTCATGTTTCGTTATTACCTAACTCTTGTTTATACTACAAACTATGTTATTATTATAATTAATTTTATTTAAAGTAACCTTATGGTGAGGCGCACTTCTTTCAAACGCGTACATGGTCCAATTTCTCTCCTCTTCTTCTGCGTTCGTTCTCAGACACCTGAATATTAGTATTATGTAGTTCGGAGAACGAAGTGCATTGTGTCATAGCTTATATCTTAGCTGCGATATCTGCGCTTTTCGGTCTGACACATCCTACTACTTTGACCTTTTTGGGGATGAAACAACCAACGCGAGCCCAAGACCTGCTTACTCACCTCTTACAACATAATTGGCAGGTAATAATGTTGCAATTCATTACCCCCCCCCCCTTCTGTCCTCTGGCAACACACGGGCACCAATTTGGTTATATAATAGTTTTTTTTACCATAAAATAATAATAGAGCCACCCTTGGGTAATCCAGCCACCATGAATTCGAGAGTATGTATTTCAGGGAGTGCTGCAAAACCATAACCGCCGAGTTATATATTCAATACGTTTTTGTCATCACAATGTTAATATTGGAATCATGATGACTGGATGATCTGAAACATAACCTTTTTTTTGTGGCTGAAAGGCGCATACCTCGCCATAAGATACTTTCTTAATTTTTTTAAAAGAAAAACTGAAGAATGGTGATTATTTTGGTAAACAGTGAATATATTATATATTCAGAAATATATTTATAACTAGGGCTCGGATTTTCATGAAATGTCATATTTTTTTCCTGAAGCATATTTTCAGTTTTAAGTTAATTTCTACATGTTTCAAGCATTTCTGGACAATTTGAAGCTGTTTTTATTTGTCATATAAATGCATATTTTGACCATAATTTTGATGAGGTCATATTTTGCCTGAAATTGGAGATTTAGGTCATATTTTGGTCATATTTTGCATATTTTCTGATGTACTCAACGTTCTGGTGTACTCCGTTTGCTTATCAATGTTAGCACATCTTAAACTATGTTTAGAGACATATGTTTAGAGAAACTATATTTTTGATCCATATTACTTGCCTTGCTCATGCACTGCATCGAGTAGCTGAGGAAGTTCGAGGTAATTTTCCTGATGTGGACAAGCTTATTTCAAATGGGGAAAAAATATTCATCAAGGCTCCTCTTCGAGTACAAAAATTCAAAGAAGAAGCTCCTCAACTACCACTTCCTCCACAACCTATCCTTACACGTTGTGGTACATGGCTCTACGCTGTAAAGTATTACTGTGACAACTATTCAACACTAATTAAAATATTTAATGCCCTAGACAAAGACGACGCAACATCAATACAAGCAGTGCAAAGCTTATTTTCTACCAGACTATCACAAAATCTGACTTATATAAAGTCAAACTTTTCGCAATTTCAAAAGCAATAAAACGTCTGGAAAGCGAAGGGACTGCACTTTATGATGCATTAGACATTGTGAAACAAATTCAACAGAAATAAATGGATCACGTGGTGAAGTAAGCAACAGGATTAAAGTAAAATTAGAAAGTGTTCTTCATATAAAGTCTGGTTATTTCTCATTGTGCAAAATTGCAGACATACTTAGTGGTAAACATGCAACATTTCAAGAGGATGAACCTGAACTTCAGCAAATGATCTGACATTATTTAGATTTGCCCTGTGACATCATGTGATGTAGAACGAAGTTTTTCAAAATATAAAACAATTCTCAGTGACAATCGACGATCTTTCAAATTTGAAACTCTAAAAATGCATGTTGTTGTCGGTTGTAATTGTACAAACAATGCAAACGTGAGGAATAAATGTGGTAAGTGTTTTTATACATGCTTTGTTAAGTATTACTATGTGAGGTACTATGACTACTATGTAATGCGTAAAACATGCAAACAATAATAATTTGCGGTTTTTTTTTGGGTTCATAAATGAGAAAAACCTTACGGTTCATATTTCTCGGCATATTTTAGCATATTTTAGGTCATATTTTGCCTTTTTTAGGTCATATTTGCATGTCATATTTCAGGATTTTTAGGTCATAAAAATCCGAGCCCTATTTATAACTTTCGTATTGTAGGAATGTCAAAGAAACTAACAATAATATGATTGTCCCTATAATCTACAGTTTACTCAATCTGTGTACTTTTGAGGTCGTAGGTGCTTAACATGACTAGCATACCACCTAAGGACAAAGATGGTGCCATAGACCTCACACTCTAACATCCACGCTTCCTTTTCTCACTTACTGTCTTTGGAATAAATGAAAGTGATAATTTGTCATGTGTATCACGTTACAGAAAACCCAAACTTATCATCCATTACTCAATAACTTACAGCGACCATGACTAACCCTTATACATAATAATACTAGACAACACACTGTTAAAATTATATTCATTACAACTCTCCCACATGTGTTACAATGATATTCCTTACAACTCTCCCACCTGTGTTAAAATGAATAAATGGTAGAAGTTTCTCTGGCAAAGAACGCCGCAATAAAAGCGAGCACAGGGTTCAAAAGAAACAATAGATTAATGCTTTTGAGATTGTTAAATAGTCCAATGTCAGATGAATAATTTCTAAATCCATAAATGTGATCCATAAGTGTCTAGTTTGTTTGTTTGTTTGTTTTGCGTTCGCTCCATTGTAACCAGCATGGATATCCGTGCGATTTCCGCCGGGAGCGTGATTACGTTGTGCCACAGTTATGCGCCGTGTAGGCCTAGCATATCCGATTTTGGCATGCCTTGACAATTCGGGTGGGCTACCCTAGCCTGTGACAGCCTCCATATCTGTCTCCAGGCACGCGTGTATGTGGTGACTCTTCGCCAAGACGATTTTTGCTCTCGTCTGACTCGTACGAGGTGTTCCACTGTCTATGAACTTGCTCGTGTAATTGGACGTATTGTGCCTGTGCCCATCGGGTACTGAACCGTTTCTCATCCGTGAGCCTGGCTCCTTAAGGGGAAGAACTCAACAGAAGAGTTGGACCCTGGCTCTTTCGCCTTCTTAGCCGAGGTGTCATTCACCGACATCGTGTACCCCTTGTCCAAGTTCGAGTCTCACACCACGCGTTTGAGAGCAAGGCGTTCTCGAGCTGAGCGACCTTGTCTCAATATCGCCTGAGCCCATCAGGTACTGAACCCTTTCTCTCTGCCAGTGTAGTTTTGGTGTAGGAAAACCTGACAATAGAGTTGGGCCAGGGCTAAATCGTTGCCTCTTTTGTGCCTGAGCCCATCGGGTACGGAACCATTTCTTTCTGCAAGTGTACTTCCGGTATAGGAAAACTTGACAGTAGAGTTGGGTCAGGACATCCATTGGTGTCCCTTTCTTGCCTAAGCCCATCGGGTACGGAACCCTTTCTCTTCGCGAGCATATTTCTGGTTTATGAAGGCTCGACATTAGAGTTGGGTTAGGTCTTCTTGCTTTTCCGAACGCCAATGAATGGGTCTGGGTCTCCGCCTGTAAGGAGCACAGGTAACTAGAAGCTCGTATCGAGCTGACGGAGCTTGTAGTTCCCCTTTCCTAGAAACTTTTCACTTTCTATTTGCAGTTCACGCAGTTCTTTTCACTTTCTATTTGCAGTTCGGGCTGGACTGACTAGCTTCACTGTATGTCGACAGTGTCGCTATATGTGGTGATGCTGGTGGTGTCGGAGATATTGTCTGTCTCTTATGCAGTCAAATCTCTTTCCATCTGCTGCCTCCACATTCTCTGACACGATCCCCAAATGATTTGGCCAGAATCAGCTCGAGCTGCTGTATTTCTGTTTCCAGGGTGCACCGCGAGGAGGTACATTTGGGGTCTTGGTTATCTGCTAACCCTGGGTCCACCTAGTGCAATGCGTTCCCTTTGCACCCCAAATGTCTAGTGAATCCAAGGTGGAGAAAGTGAACAATGTATAACCCAAGTATGTAATTATTGAGCACTGTGAACATTCTGCAGTTATGTTAAATGGTGTACAGGATTTTTGATTTAGTTAAGATCAAAACTTGCAAAATGCAATGCCTGAAGAAGGCCATTGGAATCACCAGACTCAACAAAATGCGCAATGAGAACATCAGAAAGATAATAGATAAAACACCATGCATAGAATATATATAGAAACAACAGATAAAATAGTTTGGACAATGGAGGGAGGGGGTTTAAATTTCAGTAATTATTACTAAGACGGACGTTTTTATAAGAACTGTCTATTGTAATAACGTCCACACTTGCCGCTGAGGTAGAGGTTTGTATAGAAGATGTAGTCTGTGTTCCAGAGCCAGGTGTGTTGCTATGGTTGTAGTGTAGTCATGTTTATTCAGGATGGCCTTGATGTTGTCTATCTTTTCCTTGGTCTGCCCTTGGCTTTTTATCATTAGTTAAATCTTGTTATACGCTCTAATGGGACCGTTCATCCTCATAAGACGTCCAAACAATTTTATCGGTTGTTTCTCTATATACTTGATGCACTATGTTATACTTAGTATCCGTCTGATGTTCTAATTGCGCACCTTGTCGAATCTGGTGACTCAAATCAAATAGCCTTACTTAGACATTTCGCATGTTTCGATCTTTCTCTTATGTGTAGGTGTTAGTTGCCAAGTCTGACATTGGTAGCATAGTGTTGGCAGAACGATGCTCTTACTTATGTGTTTCTTTACTTCCGTGTTGTTTTTTTGGGTGCTTTAGCAAAAGTGACATCTGGTATATCACAATATTTGCCTTTTTTACATCTTGTTTCTATCTCTCAATTGACTCATCCGTCTTCTGTAAAGATGCTTCGTAGGTACTTGAACTCTTTGACTTGTATTATTTTTGTGTTCTCTATCTGAATGTTTAAATGCTCTGTTGATCTCGTTATTTGCATAGTTTCTGCTTTTTGTCTGTTAATATTGTTATTTGCATAGTTTCTGCCTTTTGTCGGTTGATCCGCATGTTGTATTTATTGCATATTGTTGATTGTGAGTTGATGTGAGTTTGCAGTTTTTCTTCGTCATCATACATGATGTTTTTATCGTCAGCAAAAAGCAGTTCATTGAGTTTGTTTTTACGTTGTTCATTCTCTGTTGTTTCATAAATCAGAAGTTGTATAAGAATATTCATATAAATTCTACTACATATGACTGTATGTAAAAATAAGATGACAGCTATGTTGATGGAAAAGATCTAAAGATAGTAAGAAACATGTATTGGAAACAAACAGCTGTGCCGAGTGTTGAAGGCAATGTAAGAGAATTTCAAAAGATAGAGATGGGCATCAGACAAGGATGTGTAATGTAACCAGATCTTTTCTTCCTGTATACAGAGGATATTATATGAAACTTAGAAAGCATGCTAGGAATAGCAGCTAGAGGTTACAAAATCTGAATAATCTAACATATGCTGACGATACAGGTCTGATTGCAGGGGGAGAAAAAGAAATTTAAAGTTTGTTAGACATGGTAGTACAAAAAAGTGAAAACAAAGCTCTCAGTCTAAACAAGAAGAAACTAGAAGTAATGGCTGTTTCAAGAAATACACACCGCCAGAATACAGCATTACTATCTATGTTATGTTATGTTCCTCCAGGGCCATAGGCGGCGCATAGGGCAGAAACCATAGCTTTCCATTTCTGTCTATGTTGCCAGGTCTTTCAATTGTTGCGTGTTGTTTAGGTTCATTGACATGCCTTCTCTATTAATGGTTCTTCGTAGAGTTTCTCTAGGTCTCCCTCTTCTTACTCTAGGTGACACCCAATATAGTGACTGCTGGGGAATCTTTAGGCTGTTCATTCTGAGAACATGGCTGTTGTAAGTCCAACGCCTTTGTCTAATGAAGGAAGATATATACTATCTATGATTCAACATTAAATCATGGGGATAAAGTCAAGTATCTTGGCACCATTTTAACATCAGATGGCAGGTGCTCCAATGAGTAACAGTAATTACAGTAACAGTAACTGTAACAATGAAACAGTAACCCTATGATTTTTAAAAATTGATAGAACAAGGGGATCTCATCCAAATTTCTCGGTTTTGTAAATAGGAAACACTTAATGTGTCAGCCTAAGTGTGAGAGTTTCATAATAATTTTTAAAAATATTTTAGACAGATGCATACAATTTAAAAAAAATAACACACTAATTGGTAAATGCAAGTTTAAAGTGAAAGTACACCAGGAATAGATTTCTCAACTTTGTTTTGACACAAAAATTAATTAAAACAAATATGTTGACAACTGTACATATTATCTCCCCTTCATTGCAAACGTAAAACCACCTTCTATAAAGTGACAACCACCTTCTATAAAGTGGGAAGTTCTCTGTTTACTGTGACTAAATTATTTTATTAATGAAGCATTATGTTTAGTCAGTGTGACTATCTAAGACACAATAGTCAAGTTTTCTTCCAGTAAACAGAGCCCTATTTCTATCTTGTGAGCACAGTTCACGAAAGTAAGATTGCTCTTAAGATGTCAACATTAGGACTAGCAAGAAAAACCAAAACACAAACAATGTGTGGTGTGTACTGTGATATGTGGTTTAGATCAGTGGTGCCAATGTGGTGTGGAAAAATCAAGCAAAGTTAGTGGTACCGTTATTGCTATCTACCATGCACATCGTAAAATGTGACTAAGAAGGGTTTTTTTTTGGGGGGGGGGGGGGGAGGTTGATTTGGCTCTCCTATTCAATAGAGGATCATGCCATCCAGAAATCATGCTGAATAGGGTGTGTAGATCGAAAGGCGCAGATATCGCAACCACGATGTAAATCATGACATACCACATTCCATTCTCCGGATTACATCCTGATAACATACAGGAGTTTGAGGACGAACACATAAAAAGATAAAGCAGATAAAGATCAGTGGTTCTCAAAATGTAATTAGGTCCACGTTTGGGGCTATATATTTGAAGGGAGGGGGATACTTTCACCCAAAAATGAAACTATGGCGCAGATTCTTCCAGATCTGCGACATAAAAATAAGTTTTTGAATGCTTCTATTCTTTTTACAAAACTGCCCACTATATCACAGCACAAGGGAGAAACGATGGCTATATGAAACAATTCTGGCGGAAAGCTCTACTGCACTAACTACTGCACTAGAGCTTCTAACTACAGAACAGTTCTTTGATGGAATCCATATCAGCATCTGACTTGCTGGAAAACGAGGAAGAAAAAGAAAAGAATTATGCGACGCATAAGATATACGATAGTAATAATCCTTGAGGAAAGATGACAAGCTTTTTTCTCTGGTCTATTGGAATTAATCTCTAGTGCCGGGAACAACACATCGGCTGGAAATACGAGGGCTGGGGCAACACAGTGGAATATAAGGAAAAACGGATTTAGATACAAATGTTGTCAATATGTATACACACGACATACTAGCGAATAGACGCAAAGATATACTAACTTTTGAAAAAGAAACCATCATCAGGACAAACTATAGCTGACTAACAATGAATAGAAACACACATATAACGAAATGGGAGGCAAGGGATGATGAAAGTGGGAGAGAAAGAAGCACAAGCACAAGTGATTATTAAGGGAGTGATATTACGGATGATGTGATCAACCCTGGTAACAGGAGATAAAAAGGACATTGAGATCTGGTCAACAAGACATAGATGCTTTCCATCTTAGTTCTCACTCTGGATAATTGAGTCTGCGTTTGTTCTCAAACTCCTGCAAATTAGCGTTTTGTCATTGTTCACAACATTGATGCGAGATCTTCGCTTTTGACCTAACACATTCGACTTTATAATGGCACTGTATCATTTTGACCTTATATAGGAGGGGGCAGCCAACTCCACCATATAACCTCCTTAGTCGTTTCTTAAAATATACATGGAAAGCAAACAGTATTGCTATTATTTGTTCTCCTCTCGAGATTTAAAAAAAACACTAATGGTGTGTGACTTTTTAAAAACAATTTGTGTTGTCTAGTGCTTTTGACGGAACGAGTTGGTGGCACTTGCCTAAACACAATACGTGTTAAATGGTGGTTATTTTGTGCATCTATCATTCAGGGCAATATACCGCTAATTTTCCCAAACAACTTGCATATCATATATTAATAAAAGAAAAGTGTGAAAACCAGAATACTGGTTTCATTAGTTATTATAAAGATAAAGAATGCAACATGTCGCATGTAACCCATGTCTGCTGAAAGACACAGTACAAATAGAAATGACCGGAATATACCGACGTGGTATCAAAAATTCCCCATTACACATTGTTTACTACACTGTATAATCTTGTCTCTCAATTAGTTGTGTGGACTATTTGAAAATAATCCATCTGAAGTCACATTATTTAACCATTACAGTGATTTTAATTGGTCACTTTTGTATACATTGTGTCGACAGCCAATGACAAATCAACGTCAAGTAAAGTCATTTAGAAGAATGAGTTCACGTGACTGTATTTGACGAGAGACACGGTACAGTAAGTCGATATGACCTAGCAAAAGACACCTTACAAACAAAAATGTAATAGTCATGATTGAATGATTGTCCAAACAAATGTCATGTGTTTTGTTTTTGAGAAAACTAATTGTACTTGAATTAAACTCACAACATAAAAACATGACTCTTTTTGCAACTTGACGTTTTAAAAAGATAAAAACGTGATTGCAATGCAAAAATAGGATAAAAACTGAGGCTCTGTATGGAAAAATAATTTTGTGAAATATATTTTGAGGCTCTGTCTAGGATAGCAGGGCTATAGAGAGTGGACATTTCATTATTCATTAAGGGTCATAACCCCGCAGATACTATCAGATAAGGGGATGTAATACATGTGAAATGTGTTAATATGTGAAAATGTATTAATAAATCATAAGAACACAAATATTTTGATCTGATCATGTGGTAATATAATTTAAATAAACAACTCTCATTTATCTTGAGTGATTTTGTGTAACTCTTCCCCGTTCTACTATTTATAAAAACGTTTTTTTGAAAGCAATATGCACGACATTCTTCCCTAACTGTTGACATGGTGAACAAAAGTGTGGCACATAAGCTTTTGGATGTTAAGGGATAATGTCCGTACAAGGTTCAAGTTCCCCGCGGAACTTTACATACAAAAGTTGGCTCTTGACTTTGTATGGGAACTAGTGTCAGTAGTCCGTTCACATGTCTTAGACTCCACCGCGGGGTCAAGGTTCAGCCAGTGTCGAGTCAGCTCGCTCGTCACAGTACCGCTTGGGATCTAGGCTGGTTCCTCCCCATATGACATGTTAAGACAGGACGAAGTCACCGGGGTGAAGTTTTCGGTCGTACGGAATGTTAACAGCATAAACGTGCTCAGCTAAGTGGTGAGCTATACTTAGCGTCCGAGTGGCTTTCGAATGTCGGCGCCTGCTATGTCCGACCACCTCGAAAGAGGATTACGGGGGTATAGGAGAGCTGCTTAGAAAGTGCTTCACTCGACTTTTTTGTCATGAAATTATCTAAATTTTAGTATTATTTGTATTTACACGGTTACACTTAAACGTATTTTTGATACTGTTATTTCTTTGGAAAGAATAAACAATTTTGATACAAAGTAATAATATAGTCTTACAGTTTTTATGGCCATAGTTCTTAATTCGTAATTTAAAAGATCTAATTATAATTTCGATAACACAAGAAAATAAATTTAGTATTCACGAGAAAAAAAATGAGATTGCAATTTGTGAGTTTTAAAACGCTTCATTTTTGAGAGAAAATTTACCTTCAACAATAACGCAATTCCACAATATAACGACATCCACCTGTGTCTGCTGAGTTTTTAAAAAATTTAAACTCAAAATATTTTGACTTGATACATTGCTTACTAAAATTGCGGAAATATACATTTGTTTATGTTAATGGCACGGATTAATGGCATAGTATTATGTGATTGCCATGTGTCTTCTGTCACGGAGATTATCCAATAAATAAATTAAATTTCCATCACAGCTGACCTATGTTCTTTGATATAATTAAAAAGAAAGAATCTCTTCAAGAATCTGTTTCTAGTAAACAAAAATCTGAACGTAGTGATAGTTAGATAAACTTAATTTCCAATAGAAATCGTCCTTGGTTGGCGGGTCTGAAAGGGGAGCATGGGGAGCTAAACTGTTACCTGTCAAGCATATCGTAAGCAGCAACTAAGAGGAATGCAAGGTGGAGTTTATTGTCCCATAAAGGCCCGTAGGGTTGAGATATTCAATTTCCCGTCCTTTAGCAAATCAGAATAGGTCTATGCCTTTTAGCATTAGAAATTTGGCCAAAATGCGGGTAAAAAGTCTCTCCCCCCCCACCCCGTAGAGATTTTCACAAAAGGAACATCACATGAAGAAGATCTGATACACGAAAACACACGAATGACTTTTTAAAGGGAATTACTCCTCCCCCCTCCCCCTACTTATATGACCTATAACATATTTATAACACTGGTCTCACCCCACAGTGTCAAATTGACATAGAGGCTATGCTGAAGTTCGATTTGTCAGTTAAGCTGTCAATTATGGCACAACGTTTATCTGGACTATATCCTGCTGATCTGCAGGAGCTTGAGAATGGATACAGAAGATGAAACTAGAAGTTGAAAAGATGTTTACACCAGAAGGCATCTATCTTGAACAGATGTGTGCACCAGAAGGCATCGATCTTGGTGAAGAATGGATTATCTTTTCAAGACTATCTTTGCAATCACTAGAGAGTTCATTGATAAACATATGAATGTGAATGAATGCGGTGTTCACGGAGTTCATCTCCGAACATTTTCATGATACAGATGACGTGAGACACAGACGATCAAAATAATCAACAATCAGTGGTTCGAATGGACTTTTACCACCGACGAGGAATAACAGTTCACGAAGCCAGTAGAGCCTTCACCAAACAACAAGCAGCCTAACGATGTGTGTGTGTTTGCTGTAACGCAAGTACACTTGCTAGAAATTGAAGCCTATTTACGCTAAGACGATATCAACATCAGCATCAGGTGCCATGCCGGCTGGCGTAGGCGACCATGGCTCTCCATATCTCCCTGTCTCCAGTATTATGTATCAAGCTCGTTGTTGTTTCCCTGCCGTGCCATGTTGTCAAACTGTCTAATATATTTTCACGTTGTAGCCATCTGTCTCTGTTGCCTTCAATCTTGCCTGTTGTGACTATATTCTCCAAACCTCCTTGTCTCATGAAGTGGCCAAAAATATGAAGATTGTCTTTTTCTTATATTATTTATTAGGGTCCGTTTCGCATTTGACTCTTTCAACACTTCCACATTAGTTTTTCTGACAGGCCATGATATTCTAAGTCCATGATGTCAACATACCTTAACCAAAAGGTTGTAATTCCTTATCGACCAATCAACTAAGGAGACATTTATTCATACACTGTAAATGTCACGTGACTGTGTGTCCTGTGTACATCGTTATTAGTTTACAGTGTATACGTTTTTGAGTATTCCTGTACTTCTCGGTTGTTGGTTTTTTTTGGGGTGGGGGTGGGGGGGGGGGGGTTGCCGTGAGGATAAAATGAGACTATTGATTGAACAGGCCTAAGTCTGACCTATTTATTCGAGGTTCTTAATCAGAGTTGGCACGTTCCTTTTTTTTTTTAATAAAGTGGCATTTCCCCGTAAACATGACAGAAGTTTAACATTACAATAGCCTATTCATTACAGACGGGGAACCGTCTTCGCACGAAAGGTCAGCGACAGTTCCCATTTACCTCATGTTCGTCTCCCTGCTATCACACCATACTATAAGCCTATAACCCGGTGTTGTGGCACACGCCCCAAAGGTGAAAAGGGGGGGGGGAATTTCATTGTTTGGGGGACACTTAAAAAAATTGTGTTCTTGAGATTTAGTTATCCATTATATGTTTTGAAAATTTAGCCTACTTAACTGTTTTTTTTTTCTTTTAATAATTTTCTAGTGTTTTCTTCCTAAAACGCAAGTCTTGTGTCCTGAACAAGTTATAATTAGGTTTCATTTATGGAATAGGTCATTTTTTGAATAGACCTATAAAAAATGTAGGACTGGGGGGTGGCATCAGAATTTTTGAAATATTGAGGGTGGGGAAAGGTTTAAAGAAAAGGTTGGGAAAAACTGCTATAACCTGCCAGGTTCACAGTAGTACCACATGGGACGAAACAACACCCAGAGTTCTCCAGCAAATTCTTTCTTCAGCGACGCAGATGAGTGTGAAAATATCTTGACCTATCCAGCCCTTGATGCTGCCTGTCCATGATTTTCTTAGTCTTCGTCTGCTTCTTCCAACCTCGACTGTTCCCTGTAGTATAGTTTATAACGAATAATCATATCACACATCCAAAAAAACCATCAGAGCCGCAGACAAGTTTTCATTGAGGAAGGGGATTTACCTATAAAATAATAAATTATTAATTTTTTTTTATGTAATTCCTTCCTTTTTATGAGAAAACTGATGACTTTTTTATGAGAAAGCTGATGACTTATTTGATGCGAAAGGTGACTCTTTAGATGTGAAAACGGATGACTTTTTTGATGCGAAAACTGATCAATTTTTGAATGAGAAAGATGATGACTTTTTTTTAATGAGAAAGCTGAAAACTTTTTTGATGCGAAAACGGATGACTTTTTTGATGAGAAAGCTGATACCTTTTTTGATGCGAAAACTGATTACTTTTTTGATGAGAAAGCTGATGACTTTTTTATGTGAAAGCTGATGACTTTTTTGATGAGAAAACTGATGGCTTTTTTATGAGAAAACTGATGACTTTTTTGATGAGAAAACTAATGGCTTTTTTGATGAGAAAGCTGATGACTTTTTTGATGAGAAAGCTGATGACTTTTTTGATGAGAAAGCTGATGACTTTTTTGATGAGAAAGCTGATGAATTTTTTTATGTGAAAGCTGATGATTTTTTTGATGAGAAAGCGGATGACTTTTTTGATGAAAAAACAAATGACGTTTTTGATGAGAAAGTTGATTTTTTATGAGAAAGCTGATGACTTTTTATGAGAAAGTTGATTTTTTAATGAGAAAGCTGATGACCTTTTTAATGAGAAAGCTGATGACTTTTTTGATGAGAAAGCTGATGACTTTTTTGATGAGAAAGCTGATGACTTTTTTGATGAGAAAGCTGATGACTTTTTTGATGAGAAAGATGATTTTTTGATGAGAAAGCTGATGATTTTTTTGATGAGAAAGCTGATGACTTTGTTGATGAAAAATACTGATGACTTTTTTTATGAGAAAGCTGATGACTTTTTTGATGAGAAAGTTGATTTTTTAAATGAGAAAGCTGATGACTTTTTTGATGAGAAAGCTGATGAATGTTTTGTGAAAAATCGTTAATGTAGGGATTTCACCCAACTTTTGGCTAAATTCCTAGCAAATAAAAAACATGATTTCCTAAGGGTGGAAGAGGGGAGTTGAACACCCACCTCCCACCTCCACCTAAGCAACAGACCTATAAACCATGCAAGTAGGTATATTTGTTGCTTTACTATTGAAAGTAATGATTCTTGTATGAATCTATTTTATTTCTAATGTACACATTTGTCGCTAGATGGACTAGTATTGTGGCACGGTAAAATTTCACAAACCGAGCTCATTGACAACACAAGAGAGATAGAGTCGTGGAGAAACATGATCGCCTATGCCATTCGGCATGGCACTTGATTGATTGACACATTTGTCTCATGCTCTCTATAGGAGATGTGCAGAATTTGTCTGTAATATTTGTATTCGAAGGTCTGTATCCTTTCTCCATGACTGCAGTGAGTGTTCAGCTTACACACCAACACAACACAATAAACAACATAAGTCAGATTCAATGTTAGATTTTCACACTAACACTGATTTATCTTTTCCAAATTAAAGTTAACCTTGACATATCAGTTATATTTCTCCAGCCTTAGGGGCATATCTTTAAGTCTGTTTTGCGTTTTCCGTCACTGCATACGCAGGATCCGAGGTATTTGAAAATATTCACGTCCTCAAATTTATGCCCATTTATCATGATGTTTGTCTGTGCTTCTGTGCCGTGTGAAATTCTCACAGTAATAATAAACTACAGAATCAGAAATGACAACATCAGTAACAAACACAATGCAAATTCACGATTACACAGAAGACAATAGATTAAGAGGTTCTCACATGCTTCCAGACTACCATCAGACAGGGCCCCCTCAAAAAAGCATTACTATACCGACAAGATGGATACAAACCATGGGAAAACCTTTGCAAACAATGGATTACAGAAATAAATGAGTCAACAAAAACAAACATATATGAGGCATACAAAAAGGCAGTCTCCAGATTCTTGATTAGAATCTAGCATCACAGCACGTGGGGCACTTCCATAAGTGCTCCACTCTCCGTTCCAGCAGCCATCCCAGTGTATGTAGACTCAGAGTCCCAGTCAGGTCTTGCTTGTGTGACCTTTGGGACTTTCCAAAAAATTTACTTTTCCTTCCCTCCCCTCTAGATACTTCCATTACTGACATTCTCCGGATTTGTACGTTCTCAGCCTCATTGACATCATCTTCATCTTGAAATGAATTTATTACTGCCTTGATCAAGTCTGCTTCATCTCTTCTCAGTATTGTGCTGACTATTGCTGCATTGCCTGCCAATAAAATGATATAAGCAAGTACTTCTTCTTCTGCATTTTTCTCAAACTCCTGCAGATTAGCAGAATGTAGCCTAGAGAATGGATATATGCTCCTTTCGGTCTGCGACATCTGACCTCAGCATGGCTTGGATCACTTTGACCCTATATGGGATGAGACAGTCAACTTCACCCCATAACCTCCATAACAGCCTCTTACATCCCGCATGGAATGGTAAACAGTGTTTCTATTCTGTGCTGCTATTTCAGGCCCCCAGCAACACACAGTTGAAAAACAAATAACAAATGTTATTAGAAAACTGTTTATTAATAAAGTATAAACATAATATTCGAAACAGAGAAAATATTTGCTCAAAATATCAGCTATATTCAAATGTTTCATTCCAAACAGAGAAAATATTTGCTCAAAATAGAAGCTATATTCAAATGTTTCATTCTTCTTCTTCTTCAACGTTCATTCTCAAATTCCCACTGGATTTCTCTTGTAACAGGACAATGATCCTACAAGATTTCCAGTTATGTAGTCCAGAGAATGGAAATGCGTTGTGTTGCCGTTTTATTTGCGCCAATGGCCCAACACATCCGCCTTTGGCGGGAAATGTTTCATTCGAAACAGAGAAAATACTTGCTCAAAATATAATCCTGACTCTGTGTGTTGATGCTATCAATCCGGTACCCCTATAATCTTCAATATAACATTCTGAATTACCAAAATTTTTGTCAATATAACATTCTGAATTACCAAAATTTTTGTCAATATAACACTCTGAATTATCAAAAGTTTTTTCAATATAACATTCCAAATTACCAAAAAAATTTTCAATATAACATTCTGAATTACCAAAATTTTTTTCAATATACCATTCTGAATTACCAAAAAAATTTTCACTAAAACTTTCTGAATTACCAAAAAATGTTCACTAAAACTTTCTGAATTACCAAAAAAATTTCAATATAACTTTCTGAATTACCAAAAATTTTTTCAATATAACTTTCTGAATTACCAAAATAAAGCATAGAATAATGATATACATTTCATTGTGACACAAAAAATGCATGCAGATTATATTGTGCAACATGAGTTTACAAAATAAAAAGTATTTAATGGCATATAGCGGTAGATATAAATATATCGTTTGGAAACTAATATACATGTGATTATGAATGAGATTCACACACCCATATGTTACAAGGACATACAAAAGAGGAGCAGAGAATAGTAACAATGTTACCTACGTACGTATGTCATAATAAGTGGTTACGGTGCTGAACTTTGGCTTGTTTACCTCCACTTCATAATCTTCGCAGCGATGAATTCTGCTTAAGACCTGTGTCCGAACGATCCATTGCACATGTCGTGTGCTGTTGTGGCCCGAAATTGGAGCAAAGAATAGCACCACTGTTTATATTCTATGCATGTCATGGGTCGACTAAAAAGGTTATGGGATGGAGTTGGCTGTCCCATCCAATATAGAGTCAGCATGGCCCAAAACCATGCTAAAGCTGGATGTGTCAGGCCAAAAAGCACAGATATTGCAGCATTGCTGGAAACCATGACACAACGCACTCCCTTCTCAGGACTACATTCTGCTAATCTGCAGGAGTTTGAGAAAGAACGAAGAAGATCTGTGTCTGAACGATCCACCACACTGTTGTTGTGGCCCAAAATGGGAACAAAGAATAGCAACACTTTTTACCTTCTATGCATGTCATAAGAGTCAACTTCTGCATTTGTTATCAAATTTCTGCAGATAAGCAGGATGAAGTCTGAAATATAGAATGCATTGTGTCATGGTTTGTAGTTTTGACCCGATTTCTGCTTCTTTTGGCTTGACACATCTAACTTCAGCATGGCTTCTGAGTTACTTTGACCCTATATGGAATGGAAAAGCCAACTTCACCCAATGACCTCCATAGTTGAATCTTATGACAGGCATGGAAGGTAGTGTTGCTATTCTTTGCTCCTCTTTTGGGATCAAGAGAAAACATTGGTGTTCACTGTGATGAAGTCTGTTGAGACCAGTATCTCCATGCTGAGATCTATGTCTATATGATCCATGCTTGAACTGTTGAGATTTCTGCTGGAGTAGAATACTGTCTAGCTAATGACACATGACCACGCTCAACTGGGACACAGCCGATGATTGACTACATCCTGCTGCAAATCTGGTAGGACCATTGTCCTTCTACAAGAGAGATCCAGTGGAAGTTTGAGAATAACAGCTGATGAAGAGTAAACGATTCATCTGGGACTTGAAAAAGTCCTGGAAAACTTCCCTTAAAAAATGCTACGAGAAACACCCTTCAGGAGATGAAAGCAAAACTTCACCACCCGGCACAGGAAGAATCTAGGCAACCTCATACTCCTTCATGGTTTTATTTGTGTGATAACCCTGGCCTAGACTTCTAGCTCAAGGAGCACAAAATAGGAACTCTTCTTTTCAGGCATGTCATAGAGAGATGACAAGAAAGTTGGGGGGATGGGATGACATGTGAAAAATCATCATTGCTGCTGCATGTCTTGTCTCGAGGATGATAACCTATGAAAAATCATCATTGTTGCTGCATGTCTTGTCTCAAGGATGATAACCTGTTAAAAATCATCATTGCTGCTGCAGTGGTACAAAGTGGGGAAGACTAGGTGGTACAATCCCACATGGCGGGGAAGACTAGGTGGTACAATCCCACATGGCGGGGAAGACTAGGTGGTACAATCCCACATGGCGGGGAAGACTAGGTGGTACAATCCCACATGGCGGGGAAGACTAGGTGGTACAATCCCACATGGCGGGGAAGACTAGGTGGTACAATCCCACATGGCGGGGAAGACTAGGTTGTACAATCCCACATGGTGGGGAAGACTAGGTGGTACAATCCCACATGGCGGGGAAGACTAGGTGGTACAATCCCACATGGCGGGGAAGACTAGGTGGTACAATCCCACATGGCGGGGAAAACTAGGTGGTACAATCCCACATGGCGGGGAAGACTAGGTGGTACAATCCCACATGGCGGGGAAGACTAGGTGGTACAATCCCACATGGCGGGGAAGACTAGGTGGTACAATCCCACATGGCGGGGAACACTAGGTGGTACAATCCCACATGGCGGGGAACACTAGGTGGTACAATCCCACATGGCGGGGAAGACTAGGTGGTACAATCCCACATGGCGGGGAAGACTAGGTAGTACAATCCTACATGGCGAGGAAGACTAGGTGGTACAATCCCACATGGCGGGGAAGACTAGGTGGTACAATCCCACATGGCGGGGAAGACTAGGTGGTACAATCCCACATGGCAGGGAAGACTAGGTGGCATCACTGCAGATGGGTCAACAGATCTGATAGAAGAATGGATGAACTAGTTGGCCCAGACATATAATTCTGCCCTCCTAGAACTATGTGATGATACAGGGATATTGCCACACTGGAATGTCTCCATTCAGGGACTAAACATGTATCCATAAAACTCCCTAAGACAACCATAAGTTTTGAAATGGCAAATACTACAGAGGATGGATGTGTCGGGCCATTGGTGCAAATAAAACGGGTACACAACATATTTCCATTTTCTGGACTACATCCTGCTGGAAATATAGTTTAACCATTGTCCTGCTATAAGAGAGATCCAATGGGAGTTTGAGAATAAATGCTGAAGAAGAAGAAACAGTAAATCTTATGTGAATTTGTGTATCACCTCAGATACTCAACCGATGAGGACATGTGGTTTTTCTAGAAGGACTGTCGAAAGCTACCTGCGTACATCTAAAGCTACCTGCGTACATCTAAAGCTACCTGCGTACATCTAAAGGTACATCTGATATTTTCATCCCACTTCAGTATGACTTCTGAGCCAATACGACTTTCTATAGAATGTGACCAGCCATCAAATGCCCTCACGACCGAGGAAGTGTATCCATGAGATACCCAGGGGGATGGATGAGCTTATCATGTCTGGGGAAGTATATCCATGAGATACCCAAGAGGATGGAGAAGCTTATCATGTCCAGAGAAGTATATCCATGAGATACCCTACCCAAGAGGTTGGAAGAAACTAGAGATATCAATGACTCACAGCAGCATCAGCCATTTATAATCTCTCAATGCATGTACACATTCTTTACTTCATCCTCTTCAGCGTTCATTCTCAAACTCCCGCTGGTTCTCTCTTGTAGCAGGACAATAGTCTTATATTTCCAGCAGGGTGTAGTCCAGAAAATGGAAATAAATTATGTCGCCGTTATTTTTCCGCAATGGCTCGACACATCCATCTTTGGTGGGACTTTTTTTAAAGTCCTGTTACAAAGTCATTATTTTACACTTCAATTTCCCTTCATAAAGATCATTCACAGACTCGACACGTTTTAAGCAAGTCAAACTGTTCTGTCATTACCACCAGCACTATCATGTGCAGGGAAGAGATCCCTGTGATATCCAAGAGGTTGGAAGAAACTAAAGATACGAATCACACGGCAACACTGGTCATTCATAAACTTTCAAAGTATGTAGATTGGCAGTCTGTTAATTACTGTTATAAAGCAAATATTTGACACAGCAAAATTTGTAGAGATAAATCATCAGGAAACCACACAATATGCTGAAAATTTTCCTTTAGTACATGGATAATATAATATAGAGCACTGAGACAACTGTGTTGGGCCATTGGTACAAATAAAACACTTGGCACAACGCATTTCCATTCTCTAGACTACATCCTGTTGAAAATCTAGGACCATTGTCCTGCTACAAGAGATATAAAATCTAGGACCATTGTCCTGCTACAAGAGATATAAAATCTAGGACCATCCATTGTCCTGCTACAAGAGAGATAAAATCTAGGACCATCCATTGTCCTGCTACAAGAGAGATAAAATCTAGGACCATCCATTGTCCTGCTACAAGAGAGATAAAATCTAGGACCATCCATTGTCCTGCTACAAGAGAGATCCAGTGGAAGTTTGATTAAAAAAATGCTGAAGATGAAACATTGAGGATTTATTTTAGAAACAATCAGGATCTGTCCCCGAATGCGTGCCTACCCAATAAAATTGTATTTTGATTATTTCCCTGATTATGTTTATACATTTGTTTATCTATGTTTATTAACTTAAATATTTATTTATTTAAGATGATCATATGAGTGGTTAGGAGAGTTGAATGAGTTAGGGTTAGCATTTCGGCTAATAAATACCCATTATCTGACAAACATAACCAAGAGAAATAATAAAAATATTTTGGTAGGCACGCATTCAGGGAAAGCTCCAAAAATCATAATGAATTGTTTGTACACTCCTACAATAAAAAAATATTTGATGTCTGCTCAAAAGATTTCTATCTTCATTAGTGAAGCACAAATATATTTAAATGATTACAATGTTGATATATCAAATATGAATATATTGTTTAGTCTGCAGCTCTGTACATGACTAAATAGCACCAATTAATATCAAAATATATGTTTGTGAGAATATATTACATAATCTGCAGCTCTGTACATGACTAATTAGCACCAATTAGTATCACATAATATGAAAAATCATTAAGTGAAAAAACATATTTATAATACAAAAACAAATGACAACATCGCTGATGTAAAGTTCTTCATCTGCATTCATTCTAAAACTCTGTGGTGTGTCTGTGGCTATGACAACAAGTATGAGAACCAGTTCTTTCGTACGTCTGGCGTATAATAATAATGACCCATAATCTATCAGGGTTGTAGGGATTTCACTCTGGCGATGTTAGAAAAAAAAGCACTCCAAAAAACCCTATCACAAAAATCCCTCCTAACACCCTATCATAAAAAGTCCTCCTAACACCCTATCCCAAAAAGCTCTCCCAACACCCCTATCACAAAAAGCCCTTCAAAGCCCTCCATACACCTGTCCTCCATCATTCTGACGAGTGTAGAAAAATCACACCCTTTGCTTACTATACTATCAATACAGTTACAGACATTTACTGTTCAGTCAAAGTAGTAAAAATAATGAATGTATTAGTTACTAACGCCGAAGTCGGATTTATTGGCGCAAATACAATTGCGACACATTGTATTTGTGTTCTCTAAATTACATCCTGCTGGAAATCTAGTAAGACCAGTGTTCTGCTATACAAGAGATAAAGTGAGAGTTTGAGAATGAATGCCCCCAAAACTACTGATGGTTATCTAGAAGTAGTCTGGAGAATAGATTCTGTTGTTTTGGCTTACAGCATGACTGCAATATCTGTACCTTTTGACCTGAAAGATCCAGATTGAGCATGGTTGATTTACTTTTGAGTCAGGCCACTGATGCAAATAAAATGGGGACACAATGAATTTCCTTTCTCTGGATTACGTCCTGCTGGAAATCTAGTAGTACCATTGTCTTGCTACAAGAGAGATTCAGCAGAAGTTTGAGAATGGACGCTGAAGAAGAAGAGTCACTTTGACCTATGGGTTGGAAATGTCAATAACACCCACAAACCTCCTTAGTTGCCACTTACTACATGGCAGGTAAGTTGATGTCTTTGCTCCCCTTTCGTGCCCTGGCAACACACCGGTGAGAGGAAGACAATGATATATATTGGGGACATGCAGAAAAATGGATATACCAAGTTGAAAGTACAAATATTTCAGCTGTACTGCAAACTAACAGAACAACATTACACAGAGAAATTCCAGTCAACAATATACGTGAGAAGCAAACCCTAAGATAAAACATGGGCTGAAGTTCACAATCTTAACCCTAGGATAAAACGTGATGAAGTTCACAATCTTAATCTTCGGATAAAACATGTACTTGAAAACTACAGGGAGCTGGGTAGGGCAGTGGTTAGCGGGCTGGTTTCGCATATGAGTGGTCTTGGGTTCATTCCCCAGTTTGAGGCGGAAACATTTTTCAAATCACAAAGGCTCCCGGGTCAACCCAGCCTTAATTGGGTACCGGATTAATCCAGGAAGTAAAGACTGCGAGGGAGAGGAGATGGCTACCACCCTCATATAGCAGAGCCACTGAAATGTGAGGTCATTAACATCTTACACCCCTACGGCATTTAATAAATGCTATGGTTAACTTTAACATTACTACTTGAAAACTAGCTCCAACAATGGCATAGCACCAGATCTGTAAATAAGGAAGTATGGGGTGGTGGTTTAGAAATTCAAACACAGCTATTTTCTCTTTCAGCTAAATAGAGTATTTAGAAAAAGTAAAGATATTGTACAAATATAAAGAATAATTAGATGCTAAAAAAATGCCT
Organism: Meghimatium bilineatum; assembly: GCA_034231615.1. Taxonomy (NCBI): domain Eukaryota; kingdom Metazoa; phylum Mollusca; class Gastropoda; order Stylommatophora; family Philomycidae; genus Meghimatium; species Meghimatium bilineatum. The sequence continues at coordinate 84,323,557 of CM067298.1, read as the reverse complement.
GAAAGCAAAGATGAATTGTCAAAAATGGCAGATAATCTCCCTCAATCCCACGTACTTCAAAATTTCAGGGAAGTAGCGTCTCCGCTAAAATAATCTGAGACTTTAGTGGAGAGAACTAAATGGAAACTACAGCCCCGAGCAAGACAGCATGAACAAATTCAACTGACAGGAACAAGTCAGGGTATTTCGACTGAGAATGGAACATTGCCATCTAAAAGCACACTTACCCCGAATCGGTATTAGCGACTTTGCAACCAACATGTGCAGAATAACAACACCTACCCAGAATATATACTACAGTATTAACCCAGAGAATTTGTTGACAGAGCAATATCCTGGTCCACAGGAATATCTCTACAAAACAAACTGTGGGAGACTCATGGCAACCTAAACAAACTATTCTATACAGGACCAATCGCCCATATAGTAACTTGGGCCTGGACTGCTGGTTCCGGGTACAAAGAATAAGGATACTGTCTTCTTTCCAGGAATGTTGTAATAGGTTACTAAGGAAAGTTGAGTGAAAAAAATCATCTTGTTTCAATTTCTTACTTTTGTTTTCTATCAAATAATCTTTGATCATGGATGCTGAAGAGCAACCGACCAGCAGACATTGCACCATTGTCCAGTTGTGGCAGAGGAATACTTAATGTGCATCACTGCGGATGTGTCAACAAATCTGACAGAAGAATGATGAGATTGTTGGCTCAGATGTGCGTGCTGTGCTACTAGCAGGATGTGATAATCCTAAGATACTGCCACAGTGGAATGCCTCCCTTTGGGGACAAAACATATGCATCTATAAACTCCCCCTAACCATCCATACCTTTGAGACAACCTTACGTGAGTCTGGCAGGCACCTCAGTTACACAACTGAGAAGTACCTGTGCTTATGTCAAAAAAGGCTATGGACTTTCAAGAGCTACCTGCTCACAGGTAACGGGATGCATCATCATCATGTGTCAAGAGCTATCTGTTCACAGGTAACGGGATGCATCATCATCATCATGTGTCAAGAGCTACCTGCTCACAGATAACGGGATGCATCATCATCATGTGTCAAGAGCTACCTGTTCACAGCTAAAGGGATTATTTCATCATCACCATGTGTAAAGAGCTACCTGTTCACAGCTAAAGGGATTATTTCATCATCACCATGTGTAAAGAGCTACCTGTTCACAGCTAAAGGGATTATTTTATCATCATCAAGTGTCAAGAGCTACTTGCTCACGGGTAAAGGGATTATGTCATCATTATCATCCGTGAACAATATCAAACTGGATGTATAATAATTGATCGCAGAAAAATGCTCGAGATACAAATAGCATGTCTCATCATCATCAAGTGCCGTCTCCGCAACGAAGGTTGGCTGCAACGTATCTCCAACATCTCCTGTCTCTTGTCTTGGTGGTGCACTCTGCTAGACTGTAACCTGTCCATCGTGTAATGTTACTCTCCCACTTGTATCTCTGCCTACCTCTTGCTCGCTTCCCTTTGACTTTACCCTCAAGTAAGGTCTTCAATAGGGTGTCATGTCTTTTAATGTGTCCAAAGTATTTTATTTGCCTGATCTTTATTTCTCTTAGTAGTTCTTTCTTCATATTAAGTGTTTTTAGCACCTCTTTATTTGTTTTCTTCTCTTTCCATGATGTTCTCCCTATTCTTCTATATACCCACATCTCAAAGGCATCAATTTTGTCTTCTAATTGTTTATTTAGTGTCCATGTTTCTGAGCCATACATTAATATGGAATAGATGTAGCATTTTATAATTCTCATTTTTAACTTGTTTGTAATTTGTTAATAATTTCCTCATGTCATTGAAGGTACTTTTAGCCATTCCTATTCTCCTTTTAACTTCTGTTTCACATCTGCCATCATTTGTGACTATGTGTCCAAGATATTGATACTGTTTTACTTGTTGTAGTTTCTCTCCCTGTATGTTTATGTTTACCTCCTGTTCTTCTGTGTTTTTGCTGATTATCATGGTTTTTGTTTTTTGAATGTTTATATCCAGTCCATATTCATTACTTGATTTATTGACTTGATCTATTAGTCTTTGTAGTTCATGTTCACTTTCTGCTAAAAGAACAGTGTCATCTGCATATCTAATGTTGTTTATTATTTTCCCATTGATCTTGAGTCCTGGTATTTCTTCTATATTTTTAAAGATATTCTCTGTGTAGATATTAAATAGGCTTGGTGATAAAATGCATCCTTGTCTTACCCCTCTTCTTATTTCTATGTACGGTGAGTAGCTGTTTTCACACCTTATTGATGCAGTTTGTTCCCAATATATATTTCTAATCAGCCTGATGTCTTTTCCATCTATGCCTATTTCTTGAAGACATTTGATTAATTTTTCATGTTGGACTCTGTCAAAGGCCTTGCTGTAGTCTATGAAGCAAATATAGATACTTTTTTGGACTTCTATATATTTATCTATCACTAGCCGGATACTCATTATAGCTTCTCTGGTTCCTTTGTTTTTCCTAAAACCGAATTGTTCTTCACCGACCTCCATGTCTATCTTGTTCTTAATTCTTTCATGTATTATCTTGAGAAGTATTTTAGTTAGATGGCTCATTAGACTTATTGTTCTATATTCTGTACAGTCCACAGCCCTGGGCTTCTTAGGTAGTGGTATGAATATTGATGATGTTAGGTCTTTAGGTATATGTCCTGTTTCGTATATGTCATTGCAAATTTCTGTGATAGTATCTACACCAAATTCATTTAGAGTTTTTATTATGTCTGCTGTTATGTTGTCAGAGCCTGGAGCTTTTCCACATTTTATTGAATTTATTGCATGTTCTACTTCTGATTTCAGTATTGCTGGTCCATCATTGTTGTGTATTGTTGGTTTTTTGTTCCGTTGGTCGTCAAACAGTTCTGTTACATAATCTGCCCATCTTGTGAGTGCTTCTGTTTTATCAAATATTATTTTACCATTTTTATCTTTTATGCAGCCACCGCCATTAATAGGATTTTTCTTATTTGTGATCAGCCTTATCTCCTTATGCATTAATTTTGTCTTCTGTTGTATGGACATCTCCTCTATTTCATTGCATTTTGTTTCTAGCCATTGTTTTTTCGCTGTTCTGCACATGTTACGTATCTCCTTGTCTATACTTGAGTAATAGCATGTCTATATCAACAATATTGCGACATAAAATTAAATATACCAGGCCAAAATGCATACATATTGCAGCTTTTCTGTAAACTAGACAGCTAATGTAGTTTTACTCAACTACATTACGTCACAATAAGAAATATAAATGGTCAGCTGGAACAACAAGAGAAAAATCAACAATATTACAGAAAACATAAATCTATTTCAAATAGTTCATGATAAAAAAACACAGAAAATAAAACACACAAATAATACAGGATTCAGATAATAAACTCCATGCAGTGTAATCCCTCTATCCTTCAGCCTTCCTAATCCCCCAACCCTTTAATAGTTCTTCATGTTGTGGCGGTCCCAAAATGAAAAAATTATTTTTGTTGCTACTTCATATGTGTTTTCCGATGGTCTTAGACGTGCGATGAGAAAAGTAAAACTTCAACATTTAATAACAACTGGAAAGATCAAGGGGAGAAGAGACAGAGAAAGACAAAGAGATAAATTTCTGGATGGGTTGTCAGTGTGGTACAAAATGAAGTCATCAATTGAATTACTTAACAACACAAGAGGCAGAAAGTTGTGGAGAAGCATGATTACCTACACCAATTGGCATGGCACTTGATTGATTACTTGTAGGTAAGGAGATCTAACTGTCTTGCTACAAAACCCATATCTAATTTAGCGAGCTAAGTTCCAGCTTAGTAATAGAGTTCATCTATATGCCTATTCTCATAATTACACAGCGATTAATTAACTATTCCCATACTTGATTAAAACTCATCCTTGACAACTGACCCTTCCAGCTTTATAACACTGTCAATCTGTGTTTCTGTCTCATCAGGTCTTGCTATGTTTGTGTCTACCATCAGTTCACTGTCTGCAGCACCTTTACGAGCATGACCCTTGTCAATGATGATTGAATCTTCAGTGTCGGAGATGTAATATGGTTCTCCAGTGTAATGTGTTGGATATAGAAGGTAAGGCTCCGCTGATAGGCCAACTAGGTCCCATGGAGAAAAATGCTGTTTCCACTGTTCTCTAAAAGATAATTTATAAATTTAAAAAAAAATTACAAGTAACAATTTACAATAAGTAACAACTTATAATACGCTAAATTTATAAGTAACAAATTATAATAAGTAACAATTTACAATAAGTAACAATTTATAAGCAAAAATGGAACAATACAGGATCAAGTGTACATCTAGCATTTCCTGCTTACACTTTTTTTTAAAAATGCGCTCCTGTCGTATTTTTTAGAACTTGGTAATGCCATTCACACTTCCGTTACGTCACTCTTCCACTACATATCTTTAGTAAAATGGCTGCCATATGTATGTTGAATTTGCCTTTGACTGACAAAGACGCAGTACAATTGTTGCAGTCACAAAGAGTACTTGCAAACGGGAAATGCGCACAGTGTCATACTATGACATTTAACTTCTATTGTGACAATCAAATTCACTATCCGAAACAAAATAATACCCTGCATTCAAACCCTATCATGTTTCCACTCATACAACCCTCCAATTAAATACTCCCCCATTTATTGTCTTGGCATATTTATATATGTAAAACCTGCCCAATAATTGTCGCTCAAATATTCGCATGGGAGGTAATACTTCTTCTTCAGCGTTCATTCTAAAACTCTCGTTGGATCTTCTTTGTAGCAGGACCATAGTCCTACTAGATTTCCAGTTCAGAGAATGGAAATGTGTTGTGTCACAATTTTATTTGCGCCAATGGCCAGACACATCCATCTTCGGCGAGAGAGGTAATACATAAACAAAGAGTAAGCAGAAATCATTTGTCTCCCTTTCAATGTAGTTACCAACTTGAATTGATTAAATCAGAAAGGGGGTTTGTGTTAGAATTAGTCCTAACACTGAGTCTAATCCCCCCCCCCCCCCTAACACAACATCTAAATTCTAACAGTACCTCATATCTTGAAAATACAAAAACCATTACATCGTTGCTAGTTTTAATCTCCGCGCGTAACTACTATTAGCTATTTTGAATTACAGTGACAAGATCTGTAAATGATGTAATTTCATTGAGCTCGCTAAATGTGTGTGAACCAAAGAACACAAATATTGATCGTATGAAATATTTGTAAGTTTGTTTAAAATCACGCTAATTGATAGTATATACATGGACCCTATATCCCGTATTGTTCTGCAAAAATTTATAAGTAACAATTCATAATAAGGAACAATTTATAATAAGTAAACTATTAAAAAGTAAAAATTAATAATAAGCCAAAATTTATAAGCACAAATTTATAATAAGCAATAATTACATAAACATGAAAATATAGAATAAGCACTGTCTGTGGGTCACTTTAACCTATGAGTTGACACAGTCAATTCCATCTTAACTGCCTCTTACATCATGCATGTCGGGTCACATTGTTTTTATTTTTTGCTTGACTTTTGAATTCAACACAGGGTAGACACCTTGCCTCCTCTCTTTAGTTGCCTCTTACACCGTGCATGTCAGGCTATATTATTTCTCTTTTCTTTACGCTCGTTGCCATACTCCCATAAGATCTTTCCTGTAGCAGGATGTTCGTACTAGATTTCCAGCAGGACATACACCAGAGAACGTAAATGTTTTGTCACAGTTTTATTTGCCTCAATGGCCCAACACATATGACTTTGGCATTGTAAAGGACTGAACAGGATGTCGTCCGGATAAGATAATATGTTACATCATAGTTTACCATTTGGCTTTGATATCTACAACATTTGGTCAAACACATTCAACATTTGGTCAAACACATACAACATTTGGTCAAACACATACAACATTTGGTCAAATATACAAAATTTGGTCAAACACATACAACATTTGGTAAAACACATAGAAAATTTGGTCAAACACATAGAAAATTTGGTCAAACACATACATTTGGTCAAACACATACAACATTTGGTCAAACACATACAACATTTGGTCAAACACATACAACATTTGGTCAAACATATACAACATTTGGTCAAACACATACAACATTTGGTCAAACACATACAACATTTAGTCACACTGTCAGTGACATATTCTCTCCAGAACGTTGTCTTTCTAATGAACTCCCTGAACCATTCTCTGTCGTGGGCGATGCGGCTTGCATTCTCCAATGACATATTCATGTTATATTTAATGTTGTCAGTCCATCATCTTCTTGGTCTGCCTTTCCTCCTCTGCCCTGGTGCTCTGCCCTCCATTATTATTTAACCAAATACATAACAACATTTAGCCAAACTCATGCAACATTTGGCAAACATATGTCCTGCTACAAGAGAGATCTGGCGGGAGTTTGAGAATGAACGCTGAAGAAGAAGAGTTTCCTATACCATGTTCAGTTGTAGGATGTTAAGTGAAGACTTTGTTTTATGATGATCTTGTATCTGCTTGTCTGTAAATAATATTTGTTGTGCTAGCATTATATTGATGGGAGGTCTGTGGATTTTTGGTCCAACCCGGTTAGAGCCAGAGGATACCTGATGATGTTCCTCCTTCGCAAGCGAAGATGCACATGGCATGAAAAACAATAAATGCGATGAAAAAAAAAATAATTATAATAAATTGGTAATTGTCTAATTTGGTTTGTGAGTTTTCTACCTAAGTAATGCTCAAATCACTGGAGCTAAGGTAGGGTTCACTATGTTCATTCCCCGCCACCAATTGACTACTGGTTATGTCAGACTTCTCTATTGCTTCAGGCATGCAACCAAATGTTCAAGTCAAAATGATTGTCACTTCCTAAGTCATTGCGCCTCTATGATGGGCCTCAGCATAGGAAACATATAGTGCTGTCAGCTTCCTCCTCCCCTCCCCAGTGCTGCACAGTACATCTCTGGCTTTATCCCAACCACAGAAGGTGCATACATATATACAAAAAAAGCATAAAATACATTGCAACAATAAAATAAAAGCATAATTGTATATCTGATGTGCCATGAAGCTTCTATAAGAGAACCTCAATATAACGGCATGTCATCTACTAAGACTTTCTTTTGCATTAATGGTTTGTCTAGTTGGTGATACCCACAGATGCAAACCATGTGGCACTTGCCCCTTCATTATTATAATAATGGAATTCTACACCTCGGCCTATAAATGGATTCTAGACTTGTGTCAAATTTCAGACATTAAAATCATGTGCTTGGTTTATAATCGAATTAGTTTATACATGGTATGCTACTATTTTTGTGTGTCTTTCTATGAAATGGAGTAACCAACCACACTCCAAGCCCTCCTTAGCTGTCTCTTACAACATACATTGCAAGTCACAGTATTATAATGATGATTATGAAATAATCCCTTTAGTAATGCTGAAGTCAGATGTGTCAGGCGGCCGAAAGGTGCATATATCACAGCAATGATGTAAACCATGACACAACGCATTCCGTTCTCTGGTCTACAACCTGCTAATCTGCAGGAGTTTGAGAATGAACGAAGAAGAAGAATCCCTTTAGTTTTTAGGTGGTAGCTATATAGCTATATATATGAGCTATATTTGATAGCCCATAGCCTTTCTGACAATAGCACAGCTTCTTCTCAGTTGTGTAACTGAGGCTCTTGTGTAACCTAGACTCTATAAGGTTGTCTCAAAGGCATTGCTGCATCATGGAGGTTTCTGAATGCATGTTTAGTCCCCAAAGGCAGGCATTCCAGGAGCCAGGAGCACACCACACAAATCTGGGCCAACTATGTTGTCATTCTTATGTCAGATCTATTGACCCATCAGTAGTGATGACACAACTAACATTCTCCGTCACATAGTCCCCGTCACACAGTCTCAGTCACATAGTCTCCATCACATTGGAGTCTGCCACAAAAGGTGCAATTTCCTGGCCGGCATCTCTTCATCATCCATGGGGGTTGATTTGTTGGAAGACAAAATTGTAACAATATGTGACAACGATTTTTCCGCAGGTGACAACTTGTCAGTCTACTGTACCTCAACTGTACTTAGTCGCCTCTACTGTACCTCAACTGTACTTAGTCACCTCTACTGTACCCCAACTGTACTTAGTCGCCTCTACTGTACCCCAACTGTACTTAGTCGCCTCTACTGTACCCCAACTGTACTTAGTCACCTCTATTGTACCCCAACTGTACTTAGTCGCCTCTACTGTACCTCAACTGTACTTAGTCGCCTCTACTGTGCCCCAACTGTACTTAGTCGCCTCTACTGTGCCCCAACTGTACTTAGTCGCCTCTACTGTGCCCCAACTGTACTTAGTCGCCTCTACTGTGCCCCAACTGTACTTAGTCGCCTCTACTGTGCCCCAACTGTACTTAGTCGCCTTCAACGACATGCTTGAAAATAAGACACTGGCCCTATTCTTTGCCATTAACTAGAAGTTCAAGAAAGTCAGTTGTCATACAAGCCCGTCACAATATTATTCTATACATCCTTCCCAGAACCCCACAGCACATGTGATTCCAAGCTCTAACTTAATACCTTGTTCCACCCCACTGGATGGTGGGTTTTATAATTTATCTTACCACCTTTAACACTAAGGCATAATTTGTTTTTAGCTCTCAATTAAACAAGAACTCAACATCACCGTTAACACTAAGATATTATGTCTTTTAGCTGACAATTAAACAAGTACTCACTCTGGATGCCTATCAAACATGATTGGAAGGTACTCATCCACAGGCACCATCTTTGACAAAGGATTCTGATCTAGCAGTTTTCGTGCACGCCGGATAGACAATAAGTAACTGATTGTCCAATAGGAATAGTGTGGCCACGCCAACCGATCGCTGCCCTCTACCATTGTCTCTAAGTCTTTGCGTAAACGTTTCATTCCCAAATATCTGTGGACAGTATCATTCATGTAAATACTTCTTAGATTTATTGTCAACAATATCATATTTCACAACTGTTGAGTTAAATCCTAAGGATCACCTTTGTTGTGCAGTCACACAGGAACACAGTGTTTCAAGTCTGTGCTAACTTAATGACAATGGTTCCTGAATGTGGAAGGTTTGAAGGTCGCACTATTTGCTTATCAGACTAACCATTATGCAACAGTAAACTAGCAATACAGTCAAAGTCCGATGTATTAGGCCATTAGCGCAAATAAATCGGAAACACAATGCATTTCCATTCTCTGGACTACATCCTACTTGAAATCTTGTAGGATCATTGTCCTGCAACAAGAGAGTTCCAGTGGGAGTTTGAGAAATTATGTAACCTAGTAGGATGGATCATTGTCCTGCAACAAGAGAGTTCCAGTAGGAGTTTGAGAATGAACAATGAAGAAACAATAGAAGCCATGCCAATATAATGAGAATTTCTACTTGTGAATGACCCCCATCTCATTTCATCTGTACATTTCTTCTTCTTCTGCATTCGTTCTCAAACTCCTTCAGATTAGCAGGATGTAGTCCGGAGAATGGAATGTGTTGTGTCATGGTTTACAGCAAAGCTGCGATATCTGCACCTTTCGGCCTGATACATCCAACTTCAGCATGGCTTTGGGTCACTGACCCTATTTAATGGGACAGCCAACTCCATCCCATAACCTCCTTAGTCACCTCGTATGACATGCATGAAAGGTACACGGTGTTGCTATTCTTTTCTCCCCTTTCGGGCCCTAACAACATACGGGTGGTAAAAATATGTGAAGAAATAGATAAAAAAATAAATCATAATTTTAAAATATGAATTTAAAATATATATTTTATCAGTAATTATTTATACTATTATTTCTACTTTTCTAATTCTTTTATTTTGTTGTTTAATTTATATTATAATCTTTTACGCACTCTTATCTTTATAAGTAACTTTACTAGGATCAATTTGTTTGATATATTTTTTATTATATTTCTGAAGTATTTCATTAATTTATCACCACCAATTATTGTTTCATATTCATTCATTAAACATTGTTTTTCTTCTAATTCTTCTTCATACTCAATCATTTGTTCACCAACTATTTTTAAAACTTCTTTATTAATCGTATTTTTTACAATATATTGTTTTAATAAATAATCTTTTGTTTTATAATTTAGTTTTTCAAGTTTTTTTATTTCTTCTTTAATTTCATCGTTTTTATTTTTTTTAACAAATAATTTTAGTTCTTCCATTTTTAGAGAATGAAATTCTCAACATCAAATATAACAATTAATTATTTACACTTCTTCTATTGCTTTATTAACATTAAATAATTTATTATTATCCCTTCCATTACCAATTTTCTCTTTTATTTTTTTAACTTTTAATTTCCTTGTTTCTTTATTTATTTTTAATGTTTCTTTATTACTAATTTCAATATTTTTTTATTCTTGTTACTTTTTAAAAGGAATATCATATTTATATGGAAATTTTACATTTAAATCTTGTCTTATTCTTTTTTTTATTGTAGAAGAAGAAATACCTAATTTACTACAAATCTGATCTTGTGATAAATTAGGTTGTTCAGTTTTAATATTAATAAATTTAATAATCTATCTATTGTCTATTGTCTTTCCCTAGGTGGTTTGTGATCCACTCTTGCAGTTAAGCGTAGGGGTGATTGGAGCTCGAGCTTGCGATCTAAAGCCAGAAGTGTGGCCTCGGCTGTACTATGACCGTGTCTGTTAAGGATGTCCCTGATGTTTTCTATCCATCTTTTCCATGGTCTTCCTCTGGCCTTGTACCCTGATCTCATTTGGTTATATGATTTGTAAGGGCAACTTTTCATGATGCATTCTCATAATGTGGCCAAACAACTTGATCTGTTCTCTCTCTATGTAATCTGTACAAGATATTATACCTATTCTTTCCCCGATATATTCATTTCGCAATCTATCAATTTAATAATCATATTTGTTGTATATGCATTATTCATATTTTCAGGAGTCATTTCACTTAAAAGTTTTAATTCGTTTAAATCCATTTTATAAGAGAATAAAAAAGTAAATAGAGGTCAAATTAGTAGAAATATATTTTTTTATTTTCTTTTTCAAGCTTTTCAACACATCTCATAAATGTATCTACCGGTAGATTATCACTAGAAATATATCTTTTCACTTTCTTTTTCAAATTTTCAACACATTTCATAAATGTATATAGTTTATCATTAGAAGTATTTTTTTTAAATTTTCTTGTTCAAACTTTCCAACACATTTCATAAATGTATCTAGTTTATCATTAGAAATATATTTTTTTGATTTTCAAACTTTTCAACACATCTCATAAATGTATCTACCGGTAGATTATCACTAGAAATATATCTTTTCATTTACTTTTTCAAACTTTTCAACACATTTCATAAATGTATATAGTTTATCATTAGAAATATTATTTTAAAAATTTTCTTGTTCAAACTTTTCAACACATTTCATAAATGTATGTAATTTATCATTAGAAAAATATTTCTTTGATTTTGAAACTTTTCAACACATTTCAGCAATGTATCTAGTTTATCATTAGAAATATATTTTTTTATTTTATATTTCAAACTTTTTAACACATCTCATAAATGTATCTACCGGTAGTTTATCATTAGAAATATATTTTTTTATTTTCTTTTTCAAACTTTTCAACACATCTCATAAATGTATCTACCGGTAGATTATCACTAGAAATATATCTTTTCATTTTCTTTCTCAAACTTTTCAACACATTTCATAAATGTATATAGTTTATCATAAGAAATATATTTTTTTGATTTTCAAACTTTTCAACACATTTCATAAATGTATCTAGTTTATCATTAGAAACATATTTTTTTAAATTTCAAACTTTTCAACACATCTCATAAATGTATCTACCGGTAGTTTACCATTAAAAATATATTTTTAAATTTTCTTTTTCAATCTTTTCAACACATGTCATAAATGTATCTACCGGTAGATTATCACTAGAAATATATCTTTTCATTTTCTTTTTCAAACTTTTCAACACATTTCATAAATGTATATAGTTTATCATTAGAAATATTTTTTAAAAATTTTCTTGTTCAAACTTTTCAACACATTTCATAAATGTATGTAATTTATCATTAGAAAAATATTTCTTTGATTTTGAAACTTTTCAACACATATCATAAATGTATCTACTGGTAGATTATCACTAGAATTATATCTTTTCATTTTCTTTTTCAAACTTTTCCACATTTCATAAATGTATCTAGTTTATCATTAGAAATATATTTTTTTGATTTTGAAACTTTTCAACACATTTCATAAGTGTATATAGTTTATCAATAGAAATTAATTTTTTGATTTTCTTTTTGAAACTTTTCAACACATTTCATAAATGTATCTAGTTTTTATCATTAGAAATATATTTTATTGATTTTGAAACTTTTCAACACATTTCATAAATGTATCTTGTTTATTATTAGACATATTTTTTTTTTTCAAACCTTTCAACATATTTCATAAATGTATCTAGTTTATCACTAGAAATATTGTTTTTTAATTTTATTTTTGAAACTTTTCAACACATTTCATAAATGTATCTAGTTTTTATCATTAGAAATATATTTTATTGATTTTGAAACTTTTCAACACATTTCATAAATGTATCTTGTTTATTATTAGACATATTTTTTATTTTCTTTTTCAAACCTTTCAACATATTTCATAAATGTATCTAGTTTATCACTAGAAATATTGTTTTTTAATTTTCTTTTTGAAACTTTTCAACACATTTCATAAATGTATCTAGTTTATCATTAGAAACATATTTTTTTAAATTTCAAACTTTTCAACACATCTCATAAATGTATCTACCGGTAGTTTACCATTAAAAATATATTTTTTAATTTTCTTTTTCAATCTTTTCAACACATGTCATGAATGTATCTACCGGTAGATTATCACTAGAAATATATCTTTTTATTTTCTTTTTCAAACTTTTCAACACATCTCATAAATGTATCTACCGGTAGATTATCACTAGAAATATATCTTTTCATTTTCTTTCTCAAACTTTTCAACACATGTCATAAATGTATACAGTTTATCATTAGAAATATATTTTTTTAATTTTCTTGTTCAAACTTTTCAATATATTTCATAAATGTATCTAGTTTATCATTAGAAATATATTGTTTTGATTTTCAAACTTTTCAACACATCTCATAAATGTATCTACATGTAGATTATCACTAGAAATATATCTTTTCACTTTCTTTTTCAAACTTTTCAACACATTTCTTAAATGTATATAGTTTATCATTAGAAATATATTTTTTTTATTTTCTTGTTCAAACTTTTCAACACATTTCATAAATGAATATAGTTTATCATTAGAAATATATTTTTTTTATTTTCTTGTTCAAACGTTTCAACATATTTCATAAAAGTATATAGTTTATCACTAGAAATATATTTTTTTATTTTCTTTTTAAACTTTTCAACACTTCTCATAAATGTATCTACCGGTAGTTTATCATTAGAAATATATTTTTTTATTTTCTTTTTCAAACTTTTCAACACTTCTCATAAATGTATCTACCGGTAGTTTATCAATAGAAATATATTTTTTTATTTTCTTTTTCAATCTTTTCAACACATCTCATAAATGTATCTACCGGTAGATTATCACTAGAAATATATCTTTTCATTTTCTTTTTCAAACTTTTTAACACATTTCATAAATGTATATAGTTTATCAAAAGAAATATATTTTTTTTATTTTCTTGTTCAAACTTTTCAACATATTTCATAAATGTATCTAGTTTATCATTAGAAATATATTTTTTTATTTTCTTTTTCAAAATTTTCAACACATCTCATAAATTGATTGTCAAATCATTAGAAATATATTTTTTTGATTTTCAAACTTTTCAACACATTTCATAAATGTATATAGTTTATCATTAGAAATATTATTTAAAAAATTTTCTTGTTCAAACTTTTCAACACATTTCATAAATGTATGTAATTTATCATTAGAAAAATATTTCTTTGATTTTGAAACTTTTCAACACATTTCAGCAATGTATCTAGTTTATCATTAGAAATATATTTTTTTATTTTCTTTTTCAAACTTTTCAACACATCTCATAAATGTATCTACCGGTAGATTATCACTAGAAATATATCTTTTCATTTTCTTTCTCAAACGTTTCAACACATTTCATAAATGTATATAGTTTATCATAAGAAATATATTTTTTTGATTTTCAAACTTTTCAACACATTTCATAAATGTATCTAGTTTATCATTAGAAACATATTTTTTTAAATTTCAAACTTTTCAACACATCTCATAAATGTATCTACCGGTAGTTTACCATTAAAAATATATTTTTAAATTTTCTTTTTCAATCTTTTCAACACATGTCATAAATGTATCTACCGGTAGATTATCACTAGAAATATATCTTTTCATTTTCTTTTTCAAACTTTTCAACACATTTCATAAATGTATATAGTTTATCATTAGAAATATTTTTTAAAAATTTTCTTGTTCAAACTTTTCAACACATTTCATAAATGTATGTAATTTATCATTAGAAAAATATTTCTTTGATTTTGAAACTTTTCAACACATATCATAAATGTATCTACTGGTAGATTATCACTAGAATTATATCTTTTCATTTTCTTTTTCAAACATTTCCACATTTCATAAATGTATCTAGTTTATCATTAGAAATATATTTTTTTGATTTTGAAACTTTTCAACACATTTCATAAGTGTATATAGTTTATCAATAGAAATTAATTTTTTGATTTTCTTTTTGAAACTTTTCAACACATTTCATAAATGTATCTAGTTTTTATCATTAGAAATATATTTTATTGATTTTGAAACTTTTCAACACATTTCATAAATGTATCTTGTTTATTATTAGACATATTTTTTTTTTTTCAAACCTTTCAACATATTTCATAAATGTATCTAGTTTATCACTAGAAATATTGTTTTTTAATTTTCTTTTTGAAACTTTTCAACACATTTCATAAATGTATCTAGTTTATCATTAGAAACATATTTTTTTAAATTTCAAACTTTTCAACACATCTCATAAATGTATCTACCGGTAGTTTACCATTAAAAATATATTTTTAAATTTTCTTTTTCAATCTTTTCAACACATGTCATGAATGTATCTACCGGTAGATTATCACTAGAAATATATCTTTTTATTTTCTTTTTCAAACTTTTCAACACATCTCATAAATGTATCTACCGGTAGATTATCACTAGAAATATATCTTTTCATTTTCTTTCTCAAACTTTTCAACACATGTCATAAATGTATACAGTTTATCATTAGAAATATATTTTTTTAATTTTCTTGTTCAAACTTTTCAACATATTTCATAAATGTATCTAGTTTATCATTAGAAATATATTGTTTTGATTTTCAAACTTTTCAACACATTTCATAAATGTATCTACAGTAGTTTGTTATTAGAAATATATTTTTTCATTTTCTTTTTCAAACTTTTCAACACATCTCATAAATGTATCTACATGTAGATTATCACTAGAAATATATCTTTTCACTTTCTTTTTCAAACTTTTCAACACATTTCTTAAATGTATATAGTTTATCATTAGAAATATATTTTTTTTATTTTCTTGTTCAAACTTTTCAACACATTTCATAAATGAATATAGTTTATCATTAGAAATATATTTTTTTTATTTTCTTGTTCAAACGTTTCAACATATTTCATAAAAGTATATAGTTTATCACTAGAAATATATTTTTTTATTTTCTTTTTAAACTTTTCAACACTTCTCATAAATGTATCTACCGGTAGTTTATCATTAGAAATATATTTTTTAATTTTCTTTTTCAAACTTTTCAACACTTCTCATAAATGTATCTACCGGTAGTTTATCAATAGAAATATATTTTTTTATTTTCTTTTTCAATCTTTTCAACACATCTCATAAATGTATCTACCGGTAGATTATCACTAGAAATATATCTTTTCATTTTCTTTTTCAAACTTTTTAACACATTTCATAAATGTATATAGTTTATCAAAAGAAATATATTTTTTTTATTTTCTTGTTCAAACTTTTCAACATATTTCATAAATGTATCTAGTTTATCATTAGAAATATATTTTTTTATTTTCTTTTTCAAAATTTTCAACACATCTCATAAATGTATCTACCAGTAGTGTATCACTAGAAATATATTTTTTTATTTTCTTTTTCAAATGTTTCAACACATCTCATAAATTGATTGTCAAATCATTAGAAATATATTTTTTTGATTTTCAAACTTTTCAACACATTTCATAAATGTATATAGTTTATCATTAGAAATATTATTAAAAAAATTTTCTTGTTCAAACTTTTCAACACATTTCATAAATGTATGTAATTTATCATTAGAAAAATATTTCTTTGATTTTGAAACTTTTCAACACATTTCAGCAATGTATCTAGTTTATCATTAGAAATATATTTTTTTATTTTTTTTTTCAAACTTTTCAACACATCTCATAAATGTATCTACCGGTAGATTATCACTAGAAATATATCTTTTCATTTTCTTTCTCAAACTTTTCAACACATTTCATAAATGTATATAGTTTATCATAAGAAATATATTTTTTTGATTTTCAAACTTTTCAACACATTTCATAAATGTATCTAGTTTATCATTAGAAACATATTTTTTTAAATTTCAAACTTTTCAACACATCTCATAAATGTATCTACCGGTAGTTTACCATTAAAAATATATTTTTAAATTTTCTTTTTCAATCTTTTCAACACATGTCATAAATGTATCTACCGGTAGATTATCACTGGAAATATATCTTTTCATTTTCTTGTTCAAACTTTTCAACACATTTCATAAATGTATATAGTTTATCATTAGAAATATTTTTTAAAAATTTTCTTGTTCAAACTTTTCAACACATTTCATAAATGTATGTAATTTATCATTAGAAAAATATTTCTTTGATTTTGAAACTTTTCAACACATATCATAAATGTATCTACTGGTAGATTATCACTAGAATTATATCTTTTCATTTTCTTTTTCAAACTTTTCCACATTTCATAAATGTATCTAGTTTATCATTAGAAATATATTTTTTTGATTTTGAAACTTTTCAACACATTTCATAAGTGTATATAGTTTATCAATAGAAATTAATTTTTTGATTTTCTTTTTGAAACTTTTCAACACATTTCATAAATGTATCTAGTTTTTATCATTAGAAATATATTTTATTGATTTTGAAACTTTTCAACACATTTCATAAATGTATCTTGTTTATTATTAGACATATTTTTTTTTTTTCAAACCTTTCAACATATTTCATAAATGTATCTAGTTTATCACTAGAAATATTGTTTTTTAATTTTCTTTTTGAAACTTTTCAACACATTTCATAAATGTATCTAGTTTATCATTAGAAACATATTTTTTTAAATTTCAAACTTTTCAACACATCTCATAAATGTATCTACCGGTAGTTTACCATTAAAAATATATTTTTAAATTTTCTTTTTCAATCTTTTCAACACATGTCATGAATGTATCTACCGGTAGATTATCACTAGAAATATATCTTTTTATTTTCTTTTTCAAACTTTTCAACACATCTCATAAATGTATCTACCGGTAGATTATCACTAGAAATATATCTTTTCATTTTCTTTCTCAAACTTTTCAACACATGTCATAAATGTATACAGTTTATCATTAGAAATATATTTTTTTAATTTTCTTGTTCAAACTTTTCAACATATTTCATAAATGTATCTAGTTTATCATTAGAAATATATTGTTTTGATTTTCAAACTTTTCAACACATTTCATAAATGTATCTACAGTAGTTTGTTATTAGAAATATATTTTTTCATTTTCTTTTTCAAACTTTTCAACACATCTCATAAATGTATCTACATGTAGATTATCACTAGAAATATATCTTTTCACTTTCTTTTTCAAACTTTTCAACACATTTCTTAAATGTATATAGTTTATCATTAGAAATATATTTTTTTTATTTTCTTGTTCAAACTTTTCAACACATTTCATAAATGAATATAGTTTATCATTAGAAATATATTTTTTTTATTTTCTTGTTCAAACGTTTCAACATATTTCATAAAAGTATATAGTTTATCACTAGAAATATATTTTTTTATTTTCTTTTTAAACTTTTCAACACTTCTCATAAATGTATCTACCGGTAGTTTATCATTAGAAATATATTTTTTAATTTTCTTTTTCAAACTTTTCAACACTTCTCATAAATGTATCTACCGGTAGTTTATCAATAGAAATATATTTTTTTATTTTCTTTTTCAATCTTTTCAACACATCTCATAAATGTATCTACCGGTAGATTATCACTAGAAATATATCTTTTCATTTTCTTTTTCAAACTTTTTAACACATTTCATAAATGTATATAGTTTATCAAAAGAAATATATTTTTTTTATTTTCTTGTTCAAACTTTTCAACATATTTCATAAATGTATCTAGTTTATCATTAGAAATATATTTTTTTATTTTCTTTTTCAAAATTTTCAACACATCTCATAAATGTATCTACCAGTAGTGTATCACTAGAAATATATTTTTTTATTTTCTTTTTCAAATGTTTCAACACATCTCATAAATTGATTGTCAAATCATTAGAAATATTTTTTTTGATTTTCAAACTTTTCAACACATTTCATAAATGTATATAGTTTATCATTAGAAATATTATTAAAAAAATTTTCTTGTTCAAACTTTTCAACACATTTCATAAATGTATGTAATTTATCATTAGAAAAATATTTCTTTGATTTTGAAACTTTTCAACACATTTCAGCAATGTATCTAGTTTATCATTAGAAATATATTTTTTTATTTTCTTTTTCAAACTTTTCAACACATCTCATAAATGTATCTACCGGTAGATTATCACTAGAAATATATCTTTTCATTTTCTTTCTCAAACTTTTCAACACATTTCATAAATGTATATAGTTTATCATAAGAAATATATTTTTTTGATTTTCAAACTTTTCAACACATTTCATAAATGTATCTAGTTTATCATTAGAAACATATTTTTTTAAATTTCAAACTTTTCAACACATCTCATAAATGTATCTACCGGTAGTTTACCATTAAAAATATATTTTTAAATTTTCTTTTTCAATCTTTTCAACACATGTCATAAATGTATCTACCGGTAGATTATCACTGGAAATATATCTTTTCATTTTCTTGTTCAAACTTTTCAACACATTTCATAAATGTATATAGTTTATCATTAGAAATATATTTTTTTAATTTCTTGTTCAAACTTTTCAACACATTTCATAAATGTATGTAATTTATCATTAGAAAAATATTTCTTTGATTTTGAAACTTTTCAACACATTTCAGCAATGTATCTAGTTTATCATTAGAAATATATTTTTTTATTTTCTTTTTCAAACTTTTCAACACATCTCATAAATGTATCTACCGGTAGATTATCACTAGAAATATATCTTTTCATTTTCTTTCTCAAACTTTTCAACACATTTCATAAATGTATATAGTTTATCATAAGAAATATATTTTTTTGATTTTCAAACTTTTCAACACATTTCATAAATGTATCTAGTTTATCATTAGAAACATATTTTTTTAAATTTCAAACTTTTCAACACATCTCATAAATGTATCTACCGGTAGTTTACCATTAAAAATATATTTTAAAATTTTCTTTTTCAATCTTTTCAACACATGTCATAAATGTATCTACCGGTAGATTATCACTGGAAATATATCTTTTCATTTTCTTGTTCAAACTTTTCAACACATTTCATAAATGTATATAGTTTATCATTAGAAATATATTTTTTTAATTTCTTGTTCAAACTTTTCAACACATCTCATAAATGTATCTAGTTTATCATTAGAAATATATTTTTTGAATTTGAAACTTTTCAACACATCTCATAAATGTATCTACCGGTAGATTATCACTAGAATTATATCTTTTCATTTTCTTTTTCAAACTTTTCAACACATTTCATAAGTGTATATAGTTTATCAATAGAAATATATTTTTTTATTTTATATTTCAAATTTTTTAACACATCTCATAAATGTATCTACCGGTAGATTATCACTAGAAAATATATCTTTTCATTTACTTTTTCAAACTTTTCAACACATTTCATAAATGTATATAGTTTATCATTAGAAATATTATTTAAAAAATTGTCTTGTTCAAACTTTTCAACACATTTCATAAATGTATCTAGTTTATCATTAGAAATATATTTTTTTGATTTTCAAACTTTTCAACACATCTCATAAATGTATCTACCGGTAGATTATCACTAGAAATATATCTTTTCATTTACTTTTTCAAACTTTTCAACACATTTCATAAATGTATATAGTTTATCATTAGAAATATTATTTTAAAAATTTTCTTGTTAAAACTTTTCAACACATTTCATAAATGTATCTAGTTTATCATTAGAAATATATTTTTTTGATTTTCAAACTTTTCAACACATCTCATAAATGTATCTACCGGTAGATTATCACTAGAAATATATCTTTTCATTTACTTTTTCAAACTTTTCAACACATTTCATAAATGTATGTAATTTATCATTAGAAAAATATTTCTTTGATTTTGAAACTTTTCAACACATTTCAGCAATGTATCTAGTTTATCATTAGAAATATATTTTTTCATTTTATATTTCAAACTTTTTAACACATCTCATAAATGTATCTACCGGTAGTTTATCATTAGAAATATATTTTTTTATTTTCTTTTTCAAACTTTTCAACACATCTCATAAATGTATCTACCGGTAGATTATCACTAGAAATATATCTTTTCATTTTCTTTCTCAAACTTTTCAACACATTTCATAAATGTATATAGTTTATCATTAGAAATATTTTTTTTTAATTTTCTTGTTCAAACTTTTCAACACATTTCATAAATGTATGTAATTTATAATTAGAAAAATATTTCTTTGAATTTGAAACTTTTCAACACATCTCATAAATGTATCTACCGGTAGATTATCACTAGAATTATATCTTTTCATTTTCTTTTTGAAACTTTTCAACACATTTCATAAATGTATGTAGTTTTTATCATTAGAAATATATTTTATTGATTTTGAAACTTTTCAACACATTTCATAAATGTATCTACCAGTAGTGTATCACTAGAAATATATTTTTTTATTTTCTTTTTCAAATGTTTCAACACATCTCATAAATTGATTGTCAAATCATTAGAAATATATTTTTTTGATTTTCAAACTTTTCAACACATTTCATAAATGTATATAGTTTATCATTAGAAATATTATTAAAAAAATTTTCTTGTTCAAACTTTTCAACACATTTCATAAATGTATGTAATTTATCATTAGAAAAATATTTCTTTGATTTTGAAACTTTTCAACACATTTCAGCAATGTATCTAGTTTATCATTAGAAATATATTTTTTTATTTTCTTTTTCAAACTTTTCAACACATCTCATAAATGTATCTACCGGTAGATTATCACTAGAAATATATCTTTTCATTTACTTTTTCAAACTTTTCAACACATTTCATAAATGTATGTAATTTATCATTAGAAAAATATTTCTTTGATTTTGAAACTTTTCAACACATTTCAGCAATGTATCTAGTTTATCATTAGAAATATATTTTTTCATTTTATATTTCAAACTTTTTAACACATCTCATAAATGTATCTACCGGTAGTTTATCATTAGAAATATATTTTTTTATTTTCTTTTTCAAACTTTTCAACACATCTCATAAATGTATCTACCGGTAGATTATCACTAGAAATATATCTTTTCATTTTCTTTCTCAAACTTTTCAACACATTTCATAAATGTATATAGTTTATCATTAGAAATATTTTTTTTTAATTTTCTTGTTCAAACTTTTCAACACATTTCATAAATGTATGTAATTTATCATTAGAAAAATATTTCTTTGAATTTGAAACTTTTCAACACATCTCATAAATGTATCTACCGGTAGATTATCACTAGAATTATATCTTTTCATTTTCTTTTTGAAACTTTTCAATACATTTCATAAATGTATCTAGTTTTTATCATTAGAAATATATTTTATTGATTTTGAAACTTTTCAACACATTTCATAAATGTATCTACCAGTAGTGTATCACTAGAAATATATTTTTTTATTTTCTTTTTCAAATGTTTCAACACATCTCATAAATTGATTGTCAAATCATTAGAAATATATTTTTTTGATTTTCAAACTTTTCAACACATTTCATAAATGTATATAGTTTATCATTAGAAATATTATTAAAAAAATTTTCTTGTTCAAACTTTTCAACACATTTCATAAATGTATGTAATTTATCATTAGAAAAATATTTCTTTGATTTTGAAACTTTTCAACACATTTCAGCAATGTATCTAGTTTATCATTAGAAATATATTTTTTTATTTTCTTTTTCAAACTTTTCAACACATCTCATAAATGTATCTACCGGTAGATTATCACTAGAAATATATCTTTTCATTTTCTTTCTCAAACTTTTCAACACATTTCATAAATGTATATAGTTTATCATAAGAAATATATTTTTTTAAATTTCAAACTTTTCAACACATCTCATAAATGTATCTACCGGTAGTTTACCATTAAAAATATATTTTTAAATTTTCTTTTTCAATCTTTTCAACACATGTCATAAATGTATCTACCGGTAGATTATCACTGGAAATATATCTTTTCATTTTCTTGTTCAAACTTTTCAACACATTTCATAAATGTATATAGTTTATCATTAGAAATATATTTTTTTAATTTCTTGTTCAAACTTTTCAACACATTTCATAAATGTATGTAATTTATCATTAGAAAAATATTTCTTTGATTTTGAAACTTTTCAACACATTTCAGCAATGTATCTAGTTTATCATTAGAAATATATTTTTTTATTTTCTTTTTCAAACTTTTCAACACATCTCATAAATGTATCTACCGGTAGATTATCACTAGAAATATATCTTTTCATTTTCTTTCTCAAACTTTTCAACACATTTCATAAATGTATATAGTTTATCATAAGAAATATATTTTTTTGATTTTCAAACTTTTCAACACATTTCATAAATGTATCTA
Organism: Meghimatium bilineatum; assembly: GCA_034231615.1. Taxonomy (NCBI): domain Eukaryota; kingdom Metazoa; phylum Mollusca; class Gastropoda; order Stylommatophora; family Philomycidae; genus Meghimatium; species Meghimatium bilineatum. Next base: position 84,300,336 of record CM067298.1, on the reverse strand, counting down.
GTTTATCATTAGAAACATATTTTTTTAAATTTCAAACTTTTCAACACATCTCATAAATGTATCTACCGGTAGTTTACCATTAAAAATATATTTTTAAATTTTCTTTTTCAATCTTTTCAACACATGTCATAAATGTATCTACCGGTAGATTATCACTGGAAATATATCTTTTCATTTTCTTGTTCAAACTTTTCAACACATTTCATAAATGTATATAGTTTATCATTAGAAATATTTTTTTTTAATTTTCTTGTTCAAACTTTTCAACACATTTCATAAATGTATATAGTTTATCATTAGAAATATTTTTTTTTAATTTTCTTGTTCAAACTTTTCAACACATTTCATAAATGTATGTAATTTATAATTAGAAAAATATTTCTTTGAATTTGAAACTTTTCAACACATCTCATAAATGTATCTACCGGTAGATTATCACTAGAATTATATCTTTTCATTTTCTTTTTGAAACTTTTCAACACATTTCATAAATGTATGTAGTTTTTATCATTAGAAATATATTTTATTGATTTTGAAACTTTTCAACACATTTCATAAATGTATCTACCAGTAGTGTATCACTAGAAATATATTTTTTTATTTTCTTTTTCAAATGTTTCAACACATCTCATAAATTGATTGTCAAATCATTAGAAATATATTTTTTTGATTTTCAAACTTTTCAACACATTTCATAAATGTATATAGTTTATCATTAGAAATATTATTAAAAAAATTTTCTTGTTCAAACTTTTCAACACATTTCATAAATGTATGTAATTTATCATTAGAAAAATATTTCTTTGATTTTGAAACTTTTCAACACATTTCAGCAATGTATCTAGTTTATCATTAGAAATATATTTTTTTATTTTCTTTTTCAAACTTTTCAACACATCTCATAAATGTATCTACCGGTAGATTATCACTAGAAATATATCTTTTCATTTACTTTTTCAAACTTTTCAACACATTTCATAAATGTATGTAATTTATCATTAGAAAAATATTTCTTTGATTTTGAAACTTTTCAACACATTTCAGCAATGTATCTAGTTTATCATTAGAAATATATTTTTTCATTTTATATTTCAAACTTTTTAACACATCTCATAAATGTATCTACCGGTAGTTTATCATTAGAAATATATTTTTTTATTTTCTTTTTCAAACTTTTCAACACATCTCATAAATGTATCTACCGGTAGATTATCACTAGAAATATATCTTTTCATTTTCTTTCTCAAACTTTTCAACACATTTCATAAATGTATATAGTTTATCATTAGAAATATTTTTTTTTAATTTTCTTGTTCAAACTTTTCAACACATTTCATAAATGTATGTAATTTATCATTAGAAAAATATTTCTTTGAATTTGAAACTTTTCAACACATCTCATAAATGTATCTACCGGTAGATTATCACTAGAATTATATCTTTTCATTTTCTTTTTGAAACTTTTCAACACATTTCATAAATGTATCTAGTTTTTATCATTAGAAATATATTTTATTGATTTTGAAACTTTTCAACACATTTCATAAATGTATCTACCAGTAGTGTATCACTAGAAATATATTTTTTTATTTTCTTTTTCAAATGTTTCAACACATCTCATAAATTGATTGTCAAATCATTAGAAATATATTTTTTTGATTTTCAAACTTTTCAACACATTTCATAAATGTATATAGTTTATCATTAGAAATATTATTAAAAAAATTTTCTTGTTCAAACTTTTCAACACATTTCATAAATGTATGTAATTTATCATTAGAAAAATATTTCTTTGATTTTGAAACTTTTCAACACATTTCAGCAATGTATCTAGTTTATCATTAGAAATATATTTTTTTATTTTCTTTTTCAAACTTTTCAACACATCTCATAAATGTATCTACCGGTAGATTATCACTAGAAATATATCTTTTCATTTTCTTTCTCAAACTTTTCAACACATTTCATAAATGTATATAGTTTATCATAAGAAATATATTTTTTTAAATTTCAAACTTTTCAACACATCTCATAAATGTATCTACCGGTAGTTTACCATTAAAAATATATTTTTAAATTTTCTTTTTCAATCTTTTCAACACATGTCATAAATGTATCTACCGGTAGATTATCACTGGAAATATATCTTTTCATTTTCTTGTTCAAACTTTTCAACACATTTCATAAATGTATATAGTTTATCATTAGAAATATATTTTTTTAATTTCTTGTTCAAACTTTTCAACACATTTCATAAATGTATGTAATTTATCATTAGAAAAATATTTCTTTGATTTTGAAACTTTTCAACACATTTCAGCAATGTATCTAGTTTATCATTAGAAATATATTTTTTTATTTTCTTTTTCAAACTTTTCAACACATCTCATAAATGTATCTACCGGTAGATTATCACTAGAAATATATCTTTTCATTTTCATTCTCAAACTTTTCAACACATTTCATAAATGTATATAGTTTATCATAAGAAATATATTTTTTTGATTTTCAAACTTTTCAACACATTTCATAAATGTATCTAGTTTATCATTAGAAACATATTTTTTTAAATTTCAAACTTTTCAACACATCTCATAAATGTATCTACCGGTAGTTTACCATTAAAAATATATTTTTAAATTTTCTTTTTCAATCTTTTCAACACATGTCATAAATGTATCTACCGGTAGATTATCACTGGAAATATATCTTTTCATTTTCTTGTTCAAACTTTTCAACACATTTCATAAATGTATATAGTTTATCATTAGAAATATATTTTTTTAATTTCTTGTTCAAACTTTTCAACACATCTCATAAATGTATCTAGTTTATCATTAGAAATATATTTTTTGAATTTGAAACTTTTCAACACATCTCATAAATGTATCTACCGGTAGATTATCACTAGAATTATATCTTTTCATTTTCTTTTTCAAACTTTTCAACACATTTCATAAGTGTATATAGTTTATCAATAGAAATATATTTTTTTATTTTATATTTCAAATTTTTTAACACATCTCATAAATGTATCTACCGGTAGATTATCACTAGAAAATATATCTTTTCATTTACTTTTTCAAACTTTTCAACACATTTCATAAATGTATATAGTTTATCATTAGAAATATTATTTAAAAAATTGTCTTGTTCAAACTTTTCAACACATTTCATAAATGTATCTAGTTTATCATTAGAAATATATTTTTTTGATTTTCAAACTTTTCAACACATCTCATAAATGTATCTACCGGTAGATTATCACTAGAAATATATCTTTTCATTTACTTTTTCAAACTTTTCAACACATTTCATAAATGTATATAGTTTATCATTAGAAATATTATTTTAAAAATTTTCTTGTTAAAACTTTTCAACACATTTCATAAATGTATCTAGTTTATCATTAGAAATATATTTTTTTGATTTTCAAACTTTTCAACACATCTCATAAATGTATCTACCGGTAGATTATCACTAGAAATATATCTTTTCATTTACTTTTTCAAACTTTTCAACACATTTCATAAATGTATGTAATTTATCATTAGAAAAATATTTCTTTGATTTTGAAACTTTTCAACACATTTCAGCAATGTATCTAGTTTATCATTAGAAATATATTTTTTCATTTTATATTTCAAACTTTTTAACACATGTCATAAATGTATCTACCGGTAGTTTATCATTAGAAATATATTTTTTTATTTTCTTTTTCAAACTTTTCAACACATCTCATAAATGTATCTACCGGTAGATTATCACTAGAAATATATCTTTTCATTTTCTTTCTCAAACTTTTCAACACATTTCATAAATGTATATAGTTTATCATTAGAAATATTTTTTTTTAATTTTCTTGTTCAAACTTTTCAACACATTTCATAAATGTATGTAATTTATCATTAGAAAAATATTTCTTTGAATTTGAAACTTTTCAACACATCTCATAAATGTATCTACCGGTAGATTATCACTAGAATTATATCTTTTCATTTTCTTTTTGAAACTTTTCAACACATTTCATAAATGTATCTAGTTTTTATCATTAGAAATATATTTTATTGATTTTGAAACTTTTCAACACATTTCATAAATGTATCTTGTTTATTATTAGACATATTTTTTATTTTCTTTTTCAAACCTTTCAACATATTTCATAAATGTATCTAGTTTATCACTAGAAATATTGTTTTTTAATTTTCTTTTTGAAACTTTTCAACACATTTCATAAATGTATCTAGTTTTTATCATTAGAAATATATTTTATTGATTTTGAAACTTTTCAACACATTTCATAAATGTATCTTGTTTATTATTAGACATATTTTTTATTTTCTTTTTCAAACCTTTCAACATATTTCAAAAATGTATCTAGTTTATCACTAGAAATATTGTTTTTTAATTTTCTTTTTGAAACTTTTCAACACATTTCATAAATGTATCTAGTTTATCATTAGAAACATATTTTTTTTAAATTTCAAACTTTTCAACACATCTCATAAATGTATCTACCGGTAGTTTACCATTAAAAATATATTTTTTAATTTTCTTTTTCAATCTTTTCAACACATGTCATGAATGTATCTACCGGTAGATTATCACTAGAAATATATCTTTTTATTTTCTTTTTCAAACTTTTCAACACATCTCATAAATGTATCTACCGGTAGATTATCACTAGAAATATATCTTTTCATTTTCTTTCTCAAACTTTTCAACACATGTCATAAATGTATATAGTTTATCATTAGAAATATATTTTTTTAATTTTCTTGTTCAAACTTTTCAACATATTTCATAAATGTATCTAGTTTATCATTAGAAATATATTGTTTTGATTTTCAAACTTTTCAACACATTTCATAAATGTATCTAGTTTATCACTAGAAATATTTTTTTTAAATTTTCTTTTTCAAACTTTTCAACACATTTCTTAAATGAATATAGTTTATCATTAGAAATATATTTTTGTTATTTTCTTGTTCAAACTTTTCAACACATTTCATAAATGAATATTGTTTATCATTAGAAATATATTTTTTTTATTTTCTTGTTCAAACGTTTCAACATAATTCATAAATGTATATAGTTTATTACTAGAAATATATTTTTTGATTTTCTTTACAAAATTTTCAACACATCATAAATGTATCTAGTTTATCATTAGAAACATATTTTTTTAAATTTCAAACTTTTCAACACATCTCATAAATGTATCTACCGGTAGTTTACCATTAAAAATATATTTTTAAATTTTCTTTTTCAATCTTTTCAACACATGTCATAAATGTATCTACCGGTAGATTATCACTAGAAATATATCTTTTCATTTTCTTTTTAAACTTTTCAACACATTTCATAAATGTATCTAGTTTATCACTAGAAATATTGTTTTTTAATTTTCTTTTTGAAAATTTTCAACACATTTCATAAATGTATCTAGTTTTTATCATTAGAAATATATTTTATTGATGTTGAAACTTTTCAACACATTTCATAAATGTATCTTGTTTATTATTAGACATATTTTTTATTTTCTTTTTCAAACCTTTCAACATATTTCATAAATGTATCTAGTTTATCACTAGAAATATTGTTTTTTAATTTTCTTTTTGAAACTTTTCAACACATTTCATAAATGTATCTAGTTTATCATTAGAAACATGTTTTTTAAAATTTCAAACTTTTCAACACATCTCATAAATGTATCTACCGGTAGTTTACCATTAAAAATATATTTTTAAATTTTCTTTTTCAATCTTTTCAACACATGTCATAAATGTATCTACCGGTAGATTATCACTAGAAATATATCTTTTCATTTTCTTTTTCAAACTTTTCAACACATTTCATAAATGTATATAGTTTATCATTAGAAATATTTTTTTTTCAATTTTCTTGTTCAAACTTTTCAACACATTTCATAAATGGATGTAATTTATCATTAGAAATATATTTTTTTGATTTTGAAACTTTTCAACACATTTCATAAGTGTATATAGTTTATCAATAGAAATATATTTTTCTATTTTATATTTCAAACTTTTTAACACATCTCATAAATGTATCTACCGGTAGATTATCACTAGAAATATATCTCATTTACTTTTTCAAACTTTTCAACACATTTCATAAATGTATATAGTTTATCATTAGAAATATTATTAAAAAAATTTTCTTGTTCAAACTTTTCAACACATTTCATAAATGTATCTAGTTTATCATTAGAAATATATTTTTTTGATCTTCAAACTTTTCAACACATCTCATAAATGTATCTACCGGTAGATTATCACTAGAAATATATCTTTTCATTTACTTTTTCAAACTTTTCAACACATTTCATAAATGTATATAGTTTATCATTAGAAATATTATTTTAAAAAATTGTTCTCAAACTTTTCAACACATTTCATAAATGTATATAGTTTATCATAAGAAATATATTTTTTTGATTTTCAAACTTTTCAACACATTTCATAAATGTATCTAGTTTATCATTAGAAACATATTTTTTTAAATTTCAAACTTTTCAACACATCTCATAAATGTATCTACCGGTAGTTTACCATTAAAAATATATTTTTAAATTTTCTTTTTCAATCTTCTCAACACATGTCATAAATGTATCTACCGGTAGATTATCACTAGAAATATATCTTTTCATTTTCTTTTTCAAACTTTTCAACACATTTCATAAATGTATATAGTTTATCATTAGAAATATTTTTTTTTAATTTTCTTGTTTAACTTTTCAATACATTTCATAAATGTATGTAATTTATCATTAGAAAAATATTTCTTTGATTTTGAAACTTTTCAACACATCTCATAAATGTATCTACCGGTAGATTATCACTAGAAATATATCTTTTTATTTTCTTTTTCAAACTTTTCAACACATCTCATAAATGTATCTACCGGTAGATTATCACTAGAAATATATCTTTTCATTTTCTTTCTCAAACTTTTCAACACATGTCATAAATGTATATAGTTTATCATTAGAAATATATTTTTTTAATTTTCTTGTTCAAACTTTTCAACACATTTCATAAATGTATCTAGTTTATCATTAGAAATATATTGTTTTGATTTTCAAACTTTTCAACACATTTCATAAATGTATCTAGTTTATAACTAGAAATATTTTTTTTAAATTTTCTTTTTCAAACTTTTCAACACATTTCATAAATGTATCTACAGTAGTTTGTTATTAGAAATATATTTTTTCATTTTCTTTTTCAAACTTTTCAACACATCTCATAAATGTATCTACATGTAGATTATCACTAGAAATATATCTTTTTACTTTCTTTTTCAAACTTTTCAACACATTTCTTAAATGAATATAGTTTATCATTAGAAATATATTTTTTTATTTTCTTGTTCAAACTTTTCAACACATTTCATAAATGAATATTGTTTATCATTAGAAATATTTTTTTTTTATTTTCTTGTTCAAACGTTTCAACATATTTCATAAATGTATATAGTTTATCATTAGAAATATATTTTTTGATTTTCTTTTCAAACTTTTCAACACATTTCATAAATGTATCTAGTTTATCATTAGAAACATATTTTTTTAAATTTCAAACTTTTCAACACATCTCATAAATGTATCTACCGGTAGTTTACCATTAAAAATATATTTTTTAATTTTCTTTTTCAATCTTTTCAACACATCTCATAAATGTATCTACATGTAGATTATCACTAGAAATATATCTTTTCACTTTCTTTTTCAAACTTTTCAACACATTTCATAAATGAATATAGTTTATCATTAGAAATATACTTTTTAAATTTTCTTTTTCAAACTTTTCAACATATTTCATAAATGTATCTAGTTTATCATTAGAAATATATTTTTTTATTTTCTTTGTCAAACTTTTCAACACATCTCATAAATGTATCTAATGGTAATTTATCATTAGAAATATATTTTTTTATTTTCTTTTTCCAACTTTTCAACACATTTCATAAATGTATCTAGTTTATCATTAGAAACATATTTTTTTAAATTTCAAACTTTTCAACACATCTCATAAATGTATCTACCGGTAGTTTACCATTAAAAATATATTTTTAAATTTTCTTTTTCAATCTTTTCAACACATGTCATAAATGTATCTACCGGTAGATTATCACTAGAAATATATCTTTTCATTTTCTTTTTCAAACTTTTCAACACATTTCATAAATGTATATAGTTTATCATTAGAAATATTTTTTTTTAATTTTCTTGTTTAACTTTTCAATACATTTCATAAATGTATGTAATTTATCATTAGAAAAATATTTCTTTGATTTTGAAACTTTTCAACACATCTCATAAATGTATCTACCGGTAGATTATCACTAGAAATATATCTTTTTATTTTCTTTTTCAAACTTTTCAACACATCTCATAAATGTATCTACCGGTAGATTATCACTAGAAATATATCTTTTCATTTTCTTTCTCAAACTTTTCAACACATGTCATAAATGTATATAGTTTATCATTAGAAATATATTTTTTTAATTTTCTTGTTCAAACTTTTCAACACATTTCATAAATGTATCTAGTTTATCATTAGAAATATATTGTTTTGATTTTCAAACTTTTCAACACATTTCATAAATGTATCTAGTTTATAACTAGAAATATTTTTTTTAAATTTTCTTTTTCAAACTTTTCAACACATTTCATAAATGTATCTACAGTAGTTTGTTATTAGAAATATATTTTTTAATTTTCTTTTTCAAACTGTTCAACACATCTCATAAATGTATCTACATGTAGATTATCACTAGAAATATATCTTTTTACTTTCTTTTTCAAACTTTTCAACACATTTCTTAAATGAATATAGTTTATCATTAGAAATATATTTTTTTATTTTCTTGTTCAAACTTTTCAACACATTTCATAAATGAATATTGTTTATCATTAGAAATATTTTTTTTTTATTTTCTTGTTCAAACGTTTCAACATATTTCATAAATGTATATAGTTTATCATTAGAAATATATTTTTTGATTTTCTTTTCAAACTTTTCAACACATTTCATAAATGTATCTAGTTTATCATTAGAAACATATTTTTTTAAATTTCAAACTTTTCAACACATCTCATAAATGTATCTACCGGTAGTTTACCATTAAAAATATATTTTTTAATTTTCTTTTTCAATCTTTTCAACACATCTCATAAATGTATCTACATGTAGATTATCACTAGAAATATATCTTTTCACTTTCTTTTTCAAACTTTTCAACACATTTCATAAATGAATATAGTTTATCATTAGAAATATACTTTTTAAATTTTCTTTTTCAAACTTTTCAACATATTTCATAAATGTATCTAGTTTATCATTAGAAATATATTTTTTTATTTTCTTTGTCAAACTTTTCAACACATCTCATTAATGTATCTAATGGTAATTTATCATTAGAAATATATTTTTTTATTTTCTTTTTCCAACTTTTCAACACATCTCATAAATGTATCTACCGGTAGATTATCACTAGAAATATATCTTTTCATTTTCTTTCTCAAACTTTTCAACACATTTCATAAATGTATATAGTTTATCATATGAAATATATTTTTTTTAATTTTCTTTCCAAACTTTTCAACACATCTCATAAATGTATCTACCGGTAGATTATCACTAGAAATATATCTTTTCACTTTCTTTTTCAAACTTTTCAACACATTTCTTAAATGTATATAGTTTATCATTAGAAATATTTTTTTTAATTTTCTTGTTCAAACTTTTCAACACATTTCATAAATGAATATAGTTTATCATTAGAAATATATTTTTTTAATTTTCTTGTTCAAACTTTTCAACATATTTCATAAATGTATATAGTTTATCACTAGAAATATATTTTTTTTATTTTCTTGTTCCAACTTTTCAACATATTTTATAAATGTATCTAGTTTATCACTAGAAATATTGTTTTTTAATTTTCTTTTTGAAACTTTTCAACACATTTCATAAATGTATCTAGTTTTTATCATTAGAAATATATTTTATTGATTTGGAAACTTTTCAACACATTTCATAAATGTATCTTGTTTATTATTAGACATATTTTTTATTTTCTTTTTCAAACCTTTCAACATATTTCATAAATGTATCTAGTGTATCACTAGAAATATTTTTTTAAATTTTCTTTTTGAAACTTTTCAACACATTTCATAAATGTATCTAGTTTATCATTAGAAACATATTTTTTTAAATTTCAAACTTTTCAACACATCTCATAAATGTATCTACCGGTAGTTTACCATTAAAAATATATTTTTTAATTTTCTTTTTCAATCTTTTCAACACATTTCATAAATGAATATAGTTTATCATAAGAAATATATTTTTTTAATTTCTTTTTCAAACTTTTCAACACATCTCATAAATATATCTACCGGTAGATAATCACTAGAAATATATTTTTTTGATTTTCTTTTTCAAAATTTTCAACACATGTCATAAATGTATCTAGTTTATCACTAGAAATATTTTTTTTTAATTTTCTTTTCCAAACTTTTCAACACATCTCATAAATGTATCTACATGTAGATTATCACTAGAAATATATCTTTTCACTTTCTTTTTCAAACTTTTCAACATATTTCATAAATGTATCTAGTTTATCACTAGAAATATGTCTTTTCATTTTCTTTCTCAAACTTTTCAACACATTTTATAAATGTATATAGTTTATCATAAGAAATATATTTTTTAAATTTTCTTTTTCAAACTTTTCAACACATCTCATAAATGTATCTACATGTAGATTATCACTAGAAATATATCTTTTCACTTTCTTTTTCAAACTTTTCAACACATTTCATAAATGAATATAGTTTATCATTAGAAATATACTTTTTAAATTTTCTTTTTCAAACTTTTCAACATATTTCATAAATGTATCTAGTTTATCATTAGAAATATATTTTTTTATTTTCTTTGTCAAACTTTTCAACACATCTCATAAATGTATCTAATGGTAATTTATCATTAGAAATATATTTTTTTATTTTCTTTTTCAAACTTTTCAACACATCTCATAAATGTATCTACCGGTAGATTATCACTAGAAATATATCTTTTCATTTTCTTTCTCAAACTTTTCAACACATTTCATAAATGTATATAGTTTATCATATGAAATATATTTTTTTTAATTTTCTTTCCAAACTTTTCAACACATCTCATAAATGTATCTACCGGTAGATTATCACTAGAAATATATCTTTTCACTTTCTTTTTCAAACTTTTCAACACATTTCTTAAATGTATATAGTTTATCATTAGAAATATTTTTTTTAATTTTCTTGTTCAAACTTTTCAACACATTTCATAAATGTATGTAATTTATCATTAGAAAAATATTTCTTTGATTTTGAAACTTTTCAACACATCTCATAAATGTATCTACCGGTAGATTATCACTAGAATTATATCTTTTCATTTTCTTTTTGAAACTTTTCAACACATTTCATAAGTGTATATAGTTTATCAATAGAAATTAATTTTTTGATTTTCTTTTTGAAAATTTTCAACACATTTCATAAATGTATCTAGTTTTTATCATTAGAAATATATTTTATTGATTTTGAAACTTTTCAACACATTTCATAAATGTATCTTGTTTATTATTAGACATATTTTTTATTTTCTTTTTCAAACCTTTCAACATATTTCATAAATGTATCTAGTTTATCACTAGAAATATTGTTTTTTAATTTTCTTTTTGAAACTTTTCAACACATTTCATAAATGTATCTAGTTTTTATCATTAGAAATATATTTTATTGATTTTGAAACTTTTCAACACATTTCATAAATGTATCTTGTTTATTATTAGACATATTTTTTATTTTCTTTTTCAAACCTTTCAACATATTTCAAAAATGTATCTAGTTTATCACTAGAAATATTGTTTTTTAATTTTCTTTTTGAAACTTTTCAACACATTTCATAAATGTATCTACCGGTAGTTTACCATTAAAAATATATTTTTTAATTTTCTTTTTCAATCTTTTCAACACATGTCATGAATGTATCTACCGGTAGATTATCACTAGAAATATATCTTTTTATTTTCTTTTTCAAACTTTTCAACACATCTCATAAATGTATCTACCGGTAGATTATCACTAGAAATATATCTTTTCATTTTCTTTCTCAAACTTTTCAACACATGTCATAAATGTATATAGTTTATCATTAGAAATATATTTTTTTAATTTTCTTGTTCAAACTTTTCAACACATTTCATAAATGTATCTAGTTTATCATTAGAAATATATTGTTTTGATTTTCAAACTTTTCAACACATTTCATAAATGTATCTAGTTTATCACTAGAAATATTTTTTTTTAATTTTCTTTTTCAAACTTTTCAACACATTTCATAAATGTATCTACAGTAGTTTGTTATTAGAAATATATTTTTTCATTTTCTTTTTCAAACTTTTCAACACATCTCATAAATGTATCTACATGTAGATTATCACTAGAAATATATCTTTTTACTTTCTTTTTCAAACTTTTCAACACATTTCTTAAATGAATATAGTTTATCATTAGAAATATATTTTTTTATTTTCTTGTTCAAACTTTTCAACACATTTCATAAATGAATATTGTTTATCATTAGAAATATATTTTTTTTATTTTCTTGTTCAAACGTTTCAACATATTTCATAAATGTATATAGTTTATCACTAGAAATATATTTTTTGATTTTCTTTTCAAACTTTTCAACACATTTCATAAATGTATCTAGTTTATCATTAGAAACATATTTTTTTAAATTTCAAACTTTTCAACACATCTCATAAATGTATCTACCGGTAGTTTACCATTAAAAATATATTTTTAAATTTTCTTTTTCAATCTGTTCAACACATGTCATAAATGTATCTACCGGTAGATTATCACTAGAAATATATCTTTTCATTTTCTATTTCAAACTTTTCAACACATTTCATAAATGTATATAGTTTATCATTAGAAATATATTTTTTTAATTTTCTTGTTCAAACTTTTCAACATATTTCATAAATGTATATAGTTTATCACTAGAAATATATTTTTTTTATTTTCTTGTTCCAACTTTTCAACATATTTCATAAATGTATCTAGTTTATCACTAGAAATATTGTTTTTTAATTTTCTTTTTGAAACTTTTCAACACATTTCATAAATGTATCTAGTTTTTATCATTAGAAATATATTTTATTGATTTTGAAACTTTTCAACACATTTCATAAATGTATCTTGTTTATTATTAGACATATTTTTTATTTTCTTTTTCAAACCTTTCAACATATTTCATAAATGTATCTAGTTTATCACTAGAAATATTTTTTTTTAATTTTCTTTTTCAAACTTTTCAACACATTTCATAAATGTATCTACAGTAGTTTGTTATTAGAAATATATTTTTTCATTTTCTTTTTCAAACTTTTCAACACATCTCATAAATGTATCTACATGTAGATTATCACTAGAAATATATCTTTTTACTTTCTTTTTCAAACTTTTCAACACATTTCTTAAATGAATATAGTTTATCATTAGAAATATATTTTTTTATTTTCTTGTTCAAACTTTTCAACACATTTCATAAATGAATATTGTTTATCATTAGAAATATATTTTTTTTATTTTCTTGTTCAAACGTTTCAACATATTTCATAAATGTATATAGTTTATCACTAGAAATATATTTTTTGATTTTCTTTTCAAACTTTTCAACACATTTCATAAATGTATCTAGTTTATCATTAGAAACATATTTTTTTAAATTTCAAACTTTTCAACACATCTCATAAATGTATCTACCGGTAGTTTACCATTAAAAATATATTTTTAAATTTTCTTTTTCAATCTGTTCAACACATGTCATAAATGTATCTACCGGTAGATTATCACTAGAAATATATCTTTTCATTTTCTTTTTCAAACTTTTCAACACATTTCATAAATGTATATAGTTTATCATTAGAAATATATTTTTTTAATTTTCTTGTTCAAACTTTTCAACATATTTCATAAATGTATATAGTTTATCACTAGAAATATATTTTTTTTATTTTCTTGTTCCAACTTTTCAACATATTTCATAAATGTATCTAGTTTATCACTAGAAATATTGTTTTTTAATTTTCTTTTTGAAACTTTTCAACACATTTCATAAATGTATCTAGTTTTTATCATTAGAAATATATTTTATTGATTTTGAAACTTTTCAACACATTTCATAAATGTATCTTGTTTATTATTAGACATATTTTTTATTTTCTTTTTCAAACCTTTCAACATATTTCATAAATGTATCTAGTTTATCACTAGAAATATTGTTTTTTAATTTTCTTTTTGAAACTTTTCAACACATTTCATAAATGTATCTAGTTTATCATTAGAAATATATTGTTTTGATTTTCAAACTTTTCAACACATTTCATAAATGTATCTAGTTTATCACTAGAAATATTTTTTTTTAATTTTCTTTTTCAAACTTTTCAACACATTTCATAAATGTATCTACAGTAGTTTGTTATTAGAAATATATTTTTTCATTTTCTTTTTCAAACTTTTCAACACATCTCATAAATGTATCTACATGTAGATTATCACTAGAAATATATCTTTTTACTTTCTTTTTCAAACTTTTCAACACATTTCTTAAATGAATATAGTTTATCATTAGAAATATATTTTTCTATTTTCTTGTTCAAACTTTTCAACACATTTCATAAATGAATATTGTTTATCATTAGAAATATATTTTTTTTATTTTCTTGTTCAAACGTTTCAACATATTTCATAAATGTATATAGTTTATCACTAGAAATATATTTTTTGATTTTCTTTTCAAACTTTTCAACACATTTCATAAATGTATCTAGTTTATCATTAGAAACATATTTTTTTAAATTTCAAACTTTTCAACACATCTCATAAATGTATCTACCGGTAGTTTACCATTAAAAATATATTTTTAAATTTTCTTTTTCAATCTGTTCAACACATGTCATAAATGTATCTACCGGTAGATTATCACTAGAAATATATCTTTTCATTTTCTTGTTCAAACGTTTCAACATATTTCATAAATGTATATAGTTTTTATCATTAGAAATATATTTTATTGATTTTGAAACTTTTCAACACATTTCATAAATGTATCTTGTTTATTATTAGACATATTTTTTATTTTCTTTTTCAAACCTTTCAACATATTTCATAAATGTATCTAGTTTATCACTAGAAATATTGTTTTTTAATTTTCTTTTTGAAACTTTTCAACACATTTCATAAATGTATCTAGTTTTTATCATTAGAAATATATTTTATTGATTTTGAAACTTTTCAACACATTTCATAAATGTATCTTGTTTATTATTAGACATATTTTTTATTTTCTTTTTCAAACCTTTCAACATATTTCAAAAATGTATCTAGTTTATCACTAGAAATATTGTTTTTTAATTTTCTTTTTGAAACTTTTCAACACATTTCATAAATGTATCTACCGGTAGTTTACCATTAAAAATATATTTTTTAATTTTCTTTTTCAATCTTTTCAACACATGTCATGAATGTATCTACCGGTAGATTATCACTAGAAATATATCTTTTTATTTTCTTTTTCAAACTTTTCAACACATCTCATAAATGTATCTACCGGTAGATTATCACTAGAAATATATCTTTTCATTTTCTTTCTCAAACTTTTCAACACATGTCATAAATGTATATAGTTTATCATTAGAAATATATTTTTTTAATTTTCTTGTTCAAACTTTTCAACACATTTCATAAATGTATCTAGTTTATCATTAGAAATATATTGTTTTGATTTTCAAACTTTTCAACACATTTCATAAATGTATCTAGTTTATCACTAGAAATATTTTTTTTTAATTTTCTTTTTCAAACTTTTCAACACATTTCATAAATGTATCTACAGTAGTTTGTTATTAGAAATATATTTTTTCATTTTCTTTTTCAAACTTTTCAACACATCTCATAAATGTATCTACATGTAGATTATCACTAGAAATATATCTTTTTACTTTCTTTTTCAAACTTTTCAACACATTTCTTAAATGAATATAGTTTATCATTAGAAATATATTTTTTTATTTTCTTGTTCAAACTTTTCAACACATTTCATAAATGAATATTGTTTATCATTAGAAATATATTTTGTTTATTTTCTTGTTCAAACGTTTCAACATATTTCATAAATGTATATAGTTTATCACTAGAAATATATTTTTTGATTTTCTTTTCAAACTTTTCAACACATTTCATAAATGTATCTAGTTTATCATTAGAAACATATTTTTTTAAATTTCAAACTTTTCAACACATCTCATAAATGTATCTACCGGTAGTTTACCATTAAAAATATATTTTTAAATTTTCTTTTTCAATCTGTTCAACACATGTCATAAATGTATCTACCGGTAGATTATCACTAGAAATATATCTTTTCATTTTCTTTTTCAAACTTTTCAACACATTTCATAAATGTATATAGTTTATCATTAGAAATATATTTTTTTAATTTTCTTGTTCAAACTTTTCAACATATTTCATAAATGTATATAGTTTATCACTAGAAATATATTTTTTTTATTTTCTTGTTCCAACTTTTCAACATATTTCATAAATGTATCTAGTTTATCACTAGAAATATTGTTTTTTAATTTTCTTTTTGAAACTTTTCAACACATTTCATAAATGTATCTAGTTTTTATCATTAGAAATATATTTTATTGATTTTGAAACTTTTCAACACATTTCATAAATGTATCTTGTTTATTATTAGACATATTTTTTATTTTCTTTTTCAAACCTTTCAAAATATTTCATAAATGTATCTAGTTTATCACTAGAAATATTTTTTTTAAATTTTCTTTTTCAAACTTTTCAACACATTTCATAAATGTATCTACATTAGTTTGTTATTAGAAATATAT
Organism: Meghimatium bilineatum; assembly: GCA_034231615.1. Taxonomy (NCBI): domain Eukaryota; kingdom Metazoa; phylum Mollusca; class Gastropoda; order Stylommatophora; family Philomycidae; genus Meghimatium; species Meghimatium bilineatum. Next base: position 84,283,326 of record CM067298.1, on the reverse strand, counting down.
TTTTTCATTTTCTTTTTCAAACTTTTCAACACATCTCATAAATGTATCTACATGTAGATTATCACTAGAAATATATCTTTTTACTTTCTTTTTCAAACTTTTCAACACATTTCTTAAATGAATATAGTTTATCATTAGAAATATATTTTTTTATTTTCTTGTTCAAACTTTTCAACACATTTCATAAATGAATATTGTTTATCATTAGAAATATATTTTTTTTATTTCCTGTTCAAACGTTTCAACATATTTCATAAATGTATATAGTTTATCACTAGAAATATATTTTTTGATTTTCTTTTCAAACTTTTCAACACATTTCATAAATGTATCTAGTTTATCATTAGAAACATATTTTTTTAAATTTCAAACTTTTCAACACATCTCATAAATGTATCTACCGGTAGTTTACCATTAAAAATATATTTTTAAATTTTCTTTTTCAATCTGTTCAACACATGTCATAAATGTATCTACCGGTAGATTATCACTAGAAATATATCTTTTCATTTTCTTTTTCAAACTTTTCAACACATTTCATAAATGTATATAGTTTATCATTAGAAATATATTTTTTTAATTTTCTTGTTCAAACTTTTCAACATATTTCATAAATGTATATAGTTTATCACTAGAAATATATTTTTTTTATTTTCTTGTTCCAACTTTTCAACATATTTCATAAATGTATCTAGTTTATCACTAGAAATATTGTTTTTTAATTTTCTTTTTGAAACTTTTCAACACATTTCATAAATGTATCTAGTTTTTATCATTAGAAATATATTTTATTGATTTTGAAACTTTTCAACACATTTCATAAATGTATCTTGTTTATTATTAGACATATTTTTTATTTTCTTTTTCAAACCTTTCAACATATTTCATAAATGTATCTAGTTTATCACTAGAAATATTGTTTTTTAATTTTCTTTTTGAAACTTTTCAACACATTTCATAAATGTATCTACAGTAGTTTGTTATTAGAAATATATTTTTTCATTTTCTTTTTCAAACTTTTCAACACATCTCATAAATGTATCTACATGTAGATTATCACTAGAAATATATCTTTTTACTTTCTTTTTCAAACTTTTCAACACATTTCTTAAATGAATATAGTTTATCATTAGAAATATATTTTTTTATTTTCTTGTTCAAACTTTTCAACACATTTCATAAATGAATATTGTTTATCATTAGAAATATATTTTTTTTATTTCCTGTTCAAACGTTTCAACATATTTCATAAATGTATATAGTTTATCACTAGAAATATATTTTTTGATTTTCTTTTCAAACTTTTCAACACATTTCATAAATGTATCTAGTTTATCATTAGAAACATATTTTTTTAAATTTCAAACTTTTCAACACATCTCATAAATGTATCTACCGGTAGTTTACCATTAAAAATATATTTTTAAATTTTCTTTTTCAATCTGTTCAACACATGTCATAAATGTATCTACCGGTAGATTATCACTAGAAATATATCTTTTCATTTTCTTTTTCAAACTTTTCAACACATTTCATAAATGTATATAGTTTATCATTAGAAATATATTTTTTTAATTTTCTTGTTCAAACTTTTCAACACATTTCATAAATGTATCTAGTTTATCATTAGAAATATATTGTTTTGATTTTCAAACTTTTCAACACATTTCATAAATGTATCTAGTTTATCACTAGAAATATTTTTTTTTAATTTTCTTTTTCAAACTTTTCAACACATTTCATAAATGTATCTACAGTAGTTTGTTATTAGAAATATATTTTTTCAAACTTTTCAAAACATCTCATAAATGTATCTACATGTAGATTATCACTAGAAATATATCTTTTTACTTTCTTTTTCAAACTTTTCAACACATTTCTTAAATGAATATAGTTTATCATTAGAAATATATTTTTTTACTTTCTTGTTCAAACTTTTCAACACATTTCATAAATGAATATTGTTTATCATTAGAAATATATTTTTTTTATTTTCTTGTTCAAACGTTTCAACATATTTCATAAATGTATATAGTTTATCACTAGAAATATATTTTTTGATTTTCTTTTCAAACTTTTCAACACATTTCATAAATGTATCTAGTTTATCATTAGAAACATATTTTTTTAAATTTCAAACTTTTCAACACATCTCATAAATGTATCTACCGGTAGTTTACCATTAAAAATATATCTTTTCATTTTCTTTTTCAAACTTTTCAACACATTTCATAAATGTATATAGTTTATCATTAGAAATATATTTTTTTAATTTTCTTGTTCAAACTTTTCAACATATTTCATAAATGTATATAGTTTATCACTAGAAATATATTTTTTTTATTTTCTTGTTCCAACTTTTCAACATATTTCATAAATGTATCTAGTTTATCACTAGAAATATTGTTTTTTAATTTTCTTTTTGAAACTTTTCAACACATTTCATAAATGTATCTAGTTTTTATCATTAGAAATATATTTTATTGATTTTGAAACTTTTCAACACATTTCATAAATGTATCTTGTTTATTATTAGACATATTTTTTATTTTCTTTTTCAAACCTTTCAACATATTTCATAAATGTATCTAGTTTATCACTAGAAATATTGTTTTTTAATTTTCTTTTTGAAACTTTTCAACACATCTCATAAATGTATCTACCGTTAGTTTACCATTAAAAATATATTTTTTAATTTTCTTTTTCAATCTTTTCAACACATCTCATAAATGTATCTACCGGTAGATAATCACTAGAAATATATCTTTTCATTTTCTTTCTCAAACTTTTCAACACATTTTATAAATGTTTATAGTTTATCATAAGAAATATATTTTTTTTATTTTCTTTTTCAAACTTTTCAACACATCTCATAAATGTATCTACCGGTAGATTATCACTAGAAATATATCTTTTCACTTTCTTTTTTAAAGTTTTCAACACATTTCTTAAATGTATATAGTTTATCATTAGAAATATATTTTTTAAATTTTCTTGTTCAAACTTTTCAACATATTTCATAAATGTATATAGTTTATCACTAGAAATATATTTTTTTGATTTTCTTTTTCAAAATTTTCAACACATGTCATAAATGTATCTAGTTTATCACTAGAAATATTTTTTTTTAATTTTCTTTTCCAAACTTTTCAACACATCTCATAAATGTATCTACATGTAGATTATCACTAGAAATATATCTTTTCACTTTCTTTTTCAAACTTTTCAACATATTTCATAAATGTATCTAGTTTATCACTAGAAATATGTCTTTTCATTTTCTTTCTCAAACTTTTCAACACATTTTATAAATGTATATAGTTTATCATAAGAAATATATTTTTTAAATTTTCTTTTTCAAACTTTTCAACACATCTCATAAATGTATCTACATGTAGATTATCACTAGAAATATATCTTTTCACTTTCTTTTTCAAACTTTTCAACACATTTCATAAATGAATATAGTTTATCATTAGAAATATACTTTTTAAATTTTCTTTTTCAAACTTTTCAACATATTTCATAAATGTATCTAGTTTATCATTAGAAATATATTTTTTTATTTTCTTTGTCAAACTTTTCAACACATCTCATAAATGTATCTAATGGTAATTTATCATTAGAAATATATTTTTTTATTTTCTTTTTCAAACTTTTCAACACATCTCATAAATGTATCTACCGGTAGATTATCACTAGAAATATATCTTTTCATTTTCTTTCTCAAACTTTTCAACACATTTCATAAATGTATATAGTTTATCATATGAAATATATTTTTTTAAATTTTCTTTCCAAACTTTTCAACACATCTCATAAATGTATCTACCGGTAGATTATCACTAGAAATATATCTTTTCACTTTCTTTTTCAAACTTTTCAACACATTTCTTAAATGTATATAGTTTATCATTAGAAATATTTTTTTTAATTTTCTTGTTCAAACTTTTCAACACATTTCATAAATGAATATAGTTTATCATTAGAAATATATTTTTTTAATTTTCTTGTTCAAACTTTTCAACATATTTCATAAATGTATATAGTTTATCACTAGAAATATATTTTTTTTATTTTCTTGTTCCAACTTTTCAACATATTTCATAAATGTATCTAGTTTATCACTAGAAATATTGTTTTTTAATTTTCTTTTTGAAACTTTTCAACACATTTCATAAATGTATCTAGTTTTTATCATTAGAAATATATTTTATTGATTTGGAAACTTTTCAACACATTTCATAAATGTATCTTGTTTATTATTAGACATATTTTTTATTTTCTTTTTCAAACCTTTCAACATATTTCATAAATGTATCTAGTGTATCACTAGAAATATTTTTTTTAATTTTCTTTTTGAAACTTTTCAACACATTTCATAAATGTATCTAGTTTATCATTAGAACCATATTTTTTTAAATTTCAAACTTTTCAACACATCTCATAAATGTATCTACCGGTAGTTTACCATTAAAAATATATTTTTTAATTTTCTTTTTCAATCTTTTCAACACATTTCATAAATGAATATAGTTTATCATAAGAAATATATTTTTTTAATTTTCTTTTTCAAACTTTTCAACACATCTCATAAATATATCTACCGGTAGATTATCACTAGAAATATATCTTTTCATTTTCTTTCTCAAACTTTTCAACACATTTTATAAATGTTTATAGTTTATCATAAGAAATATATTTTTTAAATTTTCTTTTTCAAACTTTTCAACACATCTCATAAATGTATCTACCGGTAGATTATCACTAGAAATATATCTTTTCACTTTCTTTTTTAAACTTTTCAACACATTTCTTAAATGTATATAGTTTATCATTAGAAATATATTTTTTAAAATTTTCTTGTTCAAACTTTTCAACATATTTCATAAATGTATATAGTTTATCACTAGAAATATATTTTTTTGATTTTCTTTTTCAAAATTTTCAACACATGTCATAAATGTATCTAGTTTATCACTAGAAATATTTTTTTTTAATTTTCTTTTCCAAACTTTTCAACACATCTCATAAATGTATCTACCGGTAGATAATCACTAGAAATATATCTTTTCATTTTCTTTCTCAAACTTTTCAACACATTTTATAAATGTTTATAGTTTATCATAAGAAATATATTTTTTTTATTTTCTTTTTCAAACTTTTCAACACATCTCATAAATGTATCTACCGGTAGATTATCACTAGAAATATATCTTTTCACTTTCTTTTTTAAACTTTTCAAGACATTTCTTAAATGTATCTAGTTTATCATTAGAAATATGGGGTGCAAAGGGAACGCATTGCTCTAGGCGGACCCAGGGTTAGCAGATAACCAAGATCCCAAATGTACCTCCACGCGGTGCACCCTGGAAACAGAAATACAGCAGCTCGAGCTGATTCTGGCCAAATCATTTGGGGATCGTGTCCGAAAATGTGGAGGTAGCAGATGGAAAGAGATTTGCCTGCACACGGACAGACATATCTCCGACACCACCAGCATCACCACATATAGCGACACTGTCGACATACAGTGAAGCTAGTCAGTCCAGTCCGAACATTGGAGGGGCGGCCAATGTAAAATGCACGTAAAGGTAGACACATGGCGAGAGACATAGATTTCATACCGAGTACAATGAAACAATGAAAGGGCAGAACAGCGCTAGAGGGCAGCGCGAACTGCAAATAGAAAGTGAAAAGTCCCTAGGAAAGGGGGAGCTACAAGCTCCGTCAGCTCGAGACGGGCTTCTAGTTACCGGAGTTCCTTACAGGCAGAAACCCAGACCCATCCACTGGCGTTTGGTAAAGCAAGAAGACCTAACCCAACTCTAAAGTCGAGCCTTCCTAAACCGGAAATATGCTCGCGAAGAGAAAGGGTTCTGTACCAAATGGGCTTAGGCAAGAAAGGGACAACGATGGTAGTCCTGGCCCAACTCTACTGTCAAGGTTTCCTATACCGGAAGTACACTTGCAGAGAGAAAGGGTTCCGTACTCGATTCGCTCAGGCACAAAAGGGACAATGATTTAGCCCTGGCCCAACTCTACTGTCAAGTTTTCCTACACCGGAAATACACTTGAAGAGAGAAAGGGTTCAGTACCTGATGGGCTCAGGCGCTATTGGGACAAGGACGCTCAGCTCGAGAACGCCTTGCTCTCAAACGCGTGGTGTGAGACTCGAACTTGGACAAGGGGTACACGATGTCGGTGAATAACACCTCGGCTAAGAGGGCGAAAGAGCCAGGGTCCAACTCCTCTGTTGAGTTCTTCCCCTTAAGGAACCAGGCTCACGGATGAGAAACGGTTCAGTACCCAATGGGCACAGGCACAGCACGTCCAATTACACGAGGCAAGTTCATAGACAGTGGAACACCTCGTTTGAGTCAGACTAAGAGCAAGAAAATCGTCTGGGCGAAGAGTCTCCACTACGCGTGCCTGGAGACAGATATAGAGGCTGTCACAGGCTAAGGGTAGCCCACCCGAATTGTCAAGGCATGCCGAAATCGGATGTGCTAGGCCTACAAGGCGCATAACGGTGGCACAACGTAATCACGCTCCCGGCGGAAATCGCACGGATATCCGTGATGGTTACAATGGAGCGAACGAAAAACAAAAGTACAAACATTAGAAATATATTTTTTGATTTTGAAACTTTTCAACACATCTCATAAATGTATCTACATGTAGATTATCACTAGAAATATATCTTTTCACTTTCTTTTTCAAACTTTTCAACACATTTCATAAATGAATATAGTTTATCATTAGAAATATACTTTTTAAATTTTCTTTTTCAAACTTTTCAACATATTTCATAAATGTATCTAGTTTATCATTAGAAATATATTTTTTTATTTTCTTTGTCATACTTTTCAACACATCTCATAAATGTATCTAATGGTAATTTATCATTAGAAATATATTTTTTTATTTACTTTTTCAAACTTTTCAACACATCTCATAAATGTATCTACCGGTAGATTATCACTAGAAATATATCTTTTCATTTTCTTTCTCAAACTTTTCAACACATTTCATAAATGTATATAGTTTATCACTAGAAATATATTTTTTTGATTTTCTTTTTCAAAATTTTCAACACGTCATAAATGTATCTAGTTTATCACTAGAAATATTTTTTTTTAATTTTCTTTTCCAAACTTTTCAAGACATCTCATAAATGTATCTACCGGTAGATAATCACTAGAAATATATCTTTTCATTTTCTTTCTCAAACTTTTCAACACATTTTATAAATGTTTATAGTTTATCATAAGAAATATATTTTTTTTATTTTCTTTTTCAAACTTTTCAACACATCTCATAAATGTATCTACCGGTAGATTATCACTAGAAATATATCTTTTCATTTTCTTTCTCAAACTTTTCAACACATTTTATAAATGTTTATAGTTTATCATAAGAAATATATTTTTTTAATTTTCTTGTTCAAACTTTTCAACATATTTCATAAATGTATATAGTTTATCACTAGAAATATATTTTTTTTATTTTCTTGTTCCAACTTTTCAACATATTTCATAAATGTATCTAGTTTATCACAAGAAATATTGTTTTTTAATTTTCTTTTTGAAACTTTTCAACACATTTCATAAATGTATCTAGTTTTTATCATTAGAAATATATTTTATTGATTTGGAAACTTTTCAACACATTTCATAAATGTATCTTGTTTATTATTAGACATATTTTTTATTTTCTTTTTCAAACCTTTCAACATATTTCATAAATGTATCTAGTGTATCACTAGAAATATTTTTTTAAATTTTCTTTTTGAAACTTTTCAACACATTTCATAAATGTATCTAGTTTATCATTAGAAACATATTTTTTTAAATTTCAAACTTTTCAACACATCTCATAAATGTATCTACCGGTAGTTTACCATTAAAAATATATTTTTTAATTTTCTTTTTCAATCTTTTCAACACATTTCATTAATGAATATAGTTTATCATAAGAAATATATTTTTTTAATTTTCTTTTTCAAACTTTTCAACACATCTCATAAATATATCTACCGGTAGATTATCACTAGAAATATATCTTTTCCCTTTCTTGTTCAAACTTTTCAACACATTTCATAAATGAATATAGTTTATCATTAGAAATATATTTTTTAAATTTTCTTGTTCAAACCTTTCAACATATTTCATAAATGTATATAGTTTATCACTAGAAATATATCTTTTTGATTTTCTTTTTCAAAATTTTCAACACATGTCATAAATGTATCTAGTTTATCACTAGAAATATTTTTTTTAAATTTTCTTTTCCAAACTTTTCAACACATCTCATAAATGTATCTACCGGTAGATAATCACTAGAAATATATCTTTTCATTTTCTTTCTCAAACATTTCAACACATTTTATAAATGTTTATAGTTTATCATAAGAAATATATTTTTTTTATTTTCTTTTTCAAACTTTTCAACACATCTCATAAATGTATCTACCGGTAGATTATCACTAGAAATATATCTTTTCACTTTCTTTTTTAAACTTTTCAACACATTTCTTAAATGTATATAGTTTATCATTAGAAATATATTTTTTAAATTTTCTTGTTCAAACTTTTCAACATATTTCATAAATGTATATAGTTTATCACTAGAAATATATTTTTTTGATTTTCTTTTTCAAAATTTTCAACACATGTCATAAATGTATCTAGTTTATCACTAGAAATATTTTTTTTTAATTTTCTTTTCCAAACTTTTCAACACATCTCATAAATGTATCTACCGGTAGATAATCACTAGAAATATATCTTTTCATTTTCTTTCCCAAACTTTTCAACACATTTTATAAATGTTTATAGTTTATCATAAGAAATATATTTTTTTTATTTTCTTTTTCAAACTTTTCAACACATCTCATAAATGTATCTACCGGTAGATTATCACTAGAAATATATCTTTTCACTTTCTTTTTTAAACTTTTCAAGACATTTCTTAAATGTATCTAGTTTATCATTAGAAATATATTTTTTGATTTTGAAACTTTTCAACACATTTCATAAATGTATCTATAGTAGTTTATTATTAGAAATATATTTTTTCATTTTCTTTTCAAACTTTTCAACATATTTCATAAATGTATATAGTTTATCACTAGAAATATATTTTTTTTATTTTCTTGTTCCAACTTTTCAACATATTTCATAAATGTATCTAGTTTATCACTAGAAATATATTTTTTGATTTTCTTTTTAAAACTTTTCAACACATCTCATAAATGTATCTAATTTATAATTAGAAAAATATTTCTTTGATTTTCAAACTTTTCAACACATTTCATAAATGTATATAGTTTATCATTAGAAATATTTTTTTTAAATTTTCTTGTTCAAACTTTTCAACACATTTCATAAATGTATGTAATTTATCATTAGAAAAATATTTCTTTGATTTTGAAACTTTTCAACACATTTCAGCAATGTATCTAGTTTATCATTAGAATTATATTTTTTTATTTTCTTTTTCAAACTTTTCAACACATTTTATAAATGTTTATAGTTTATCATAAGAAATATATTTTTTTAATTTTCTTTTTCAAACTTTTCAACACATCTCATAAATGTATCTACCGGTAGATTATCACTAGAAATATATCTTTTCACTTTCTTTTTTAAACTTTTCAACACATTTCTTAAATGTATATAGTTTATCATTAGAAATATATTTTTTAAATTTTCTTGTTCAAACTTTTCAACATATTTCATAAATGTATATAGTTTATCACTAGAAATATATTTTTTTGATTTTCTTTTTCAAAATGTTCAACACATGTCATAAATGTATCTAGTTTATCACTAGAAATATTTTTTTTTAATTTTCTTTTCCAAACTTTTCAACACATCTCATAAATGTATCTACCGGTAGATAATCACTAGAAATATATCTTTTCATTTTCTTTCTCAAACTTTTCAACACATTTTATAAATGTTTATAGTTTATCATAAGAAATTTTTTTTTTTTATTTTCTTGTTCAAACTTTTCAACACTTCTCATAAATGTATCTACCGGTAGTTTATCATTAGAAATATATTTTTTAATTTTCTTTTCCAATCTTTTCAACACATTTCATAAATGTATCTAGATTAACATTAGAAATATATTTTTTGATTTTCTTTTTCAAACCTTTCAACATATTTCATAAATGTATCTAGTTTATCACTAGAAATATTTTTTTTTAATTTTCTTTTCCAAACTTTTCAACACATCTCATAAATGTATCTAGTTTATCATTAGAAATATATTTTTTGATTTTGAAACTTTTCAACACATTTCATAAATGTATCTACAGTAGTTTATTATTAGAAATATATTTTTTCATTTTCTTTTTCAAACTTTTCAACACATCTCATAAATGTATCTACATGTAGATTATCACTAGAAATATATCTTTTCACTTTCTTTTTCAAACTTTTCAACATATTTCATAAATGTATCTAGTTTATCACTAGAAATATATCTTTTCATTTTCTTTCTCAAACTTTTCAACATATTTCATAAATGTATCTAGTTTATCATTAGAAATATATTTTTTTATTTTCTTTGTCAAACTTTTCAACACATCTCATAAATGTATCTAATGGTAATTTATCATTAGAAATATATTTTTTTATTTTCTTTTTCAAACTTTTCAACACATCTCATAAATGTATCTACCGGTAGATTATCACTAGAAATATATCTTTTGATTTTCTTTCTCAAACTTTTCAACACATTTCATAAATGTATATAGTTTATCATAAGAAATATATTTTTTTTATTTTCTTTTTCAAACTTTTCAACACATCTCATAAATGTATCTACCGGTAGATTATCACTAGAAATATATCTTTTCACTTTCTTTTTCAAACTTTTCAACACATCTCATAAATGTATCTAGTTTATCATTAGAAATATATTTTTTGATTTTGAAACTTTTCAACACATTTCATAAATGTATCTACAGTAGTTTATTATTAGAAATATATTTTTTAAATTTTCTTTTTCAAACTTTTCAACATATTTCATAAATGTATCTAGTTTATCACTAGAAATATATCTTTTCATTTTCTTTCTCAAACTTTTCAACACATTTATTAAATGTATATAGTTTATCATTAGAAATATTTTTTTTAAATTTTCTTGTTCAAACTTTTCAACACTTCTCATAAATGTATCTACCGGTAGTTTATCATTAGAAATATATTTTTTAATTTTCTTTTCCAATCTTTTCAACACATTTCATAAATGTATCTAGATTAACATTAGAAATATATTTTTTGATTTTCTTTTTGAAACCTTTCAACATATTTCATAAATGTATATAGTTTATCACTAGAAATATATTTTTTTGATTTTCTTTTTCAAAATTTTCAACACATGTCATAAATGTATCTAGTTTATCACTAGAAATATTTTTTTTTAATTTTCTTTTCCAAACTTTTCAACACATCTCATAAATGTATCTACCGGTAGATAATCACTAGAAATATATCTTTTCATTTTCTTTCTCAAACTTTTCAACACATTTTATAAATGTTTATAGTTTATCATAAGAAATATATATTTTTTATTTTCTTTTTCAAACTTTTCAACACATCTCATAAATGTATCTACCGGTAGATTATCACTAGAAATATATCTTTTCACTTTCTTTTTTAAACTTTTCAAGACATTTCTTAAATGTATATAGTTTATCATTAGAAATATTTTTTTTTTATTTTCTTGTTCAAACTTTTCAACACTTCTCATAAATGTATCTACCGGTAGTTTATCATTAGAAATATATTTTTTAATTTTCTTTTCCAATCTTTTCAACACATTTCATAAATGTATCTAGATTAACATTAGAAATATATTTTTTGATTTTTTTTCCAAACCTTTCAACATATTTCATAAATGTATCTAGTTTATCACTAGAAATATTTTTTTTAAATTTTCTTTTCCAAACTTTTCAACACATCTCATAAATGTATCTAGTTTATCATTACAAATATATTTTTTGATTTTGAAACTTTTCAACACATTTCATAAATGTATCTACAGTAGTTTATTATTAGAAATATATTTTTTCATTTTCTTTTTCAAACTTTTCAACACATCTCATAAATGTATCTACATGTAGATTATCACTAGAAATATATCTTTTCACTTTCTTTTTCAAACTTTTCAACATATTTCATAAATGTATCTAGTTTATCACTAGAAATATATCTTTTCATTTTCTTTCTCAAACTTTTCAACACATTTTATAAATGTATATAGTTTATCATAAGAAATATATTTTTTTAATTTTCTTTTTCAAACTTTTCAACTCATCTCATAAATGTATCTACCGGTAGATTATCACTAGAAATATATCTTTTCACTTTCTTTTTTAAACTTTTCAACACATTTCTTAAATGTATATAGTTTATCATTAGAAATATTTTTTTTTAAATTTTCTTGTTCAAACTTTTCAACACTTCTCATAAATGTATCTACCGGTAGTTTATCATTAGAAATATATTTTTTAATTTTCTTTTCCAATCTTTTCAACACATTTCATAAATGTATCTAGATTAACATTAGAAATATATTTTTGGATTTTCTTTTTGAAACCTTTCAACATATTTCATAAATGTATCTAGTTTATCACTAGAAATATTTTTTTTTAATTTTCTTTTCCAAACTTTTCAACACATCTCATAAATGTATCTACCGGTAGATTATCACTAGAAATATATCTTTTCACTTTCTTTTTCAAACTTTTCAACACATTTCTTAAATGTATATAGTTTATCAATAGAAATATTTTTTTTAATTTTCTTGTTCAAACTTTTCAACACATTTCATAAATGAATATAGTTTATCATTAGAAATATATTTTTTAAATTTTCTTGTTCAAACTTTTCAACATATTTCATAAATGTATCTAGTTTATCACTAGAAATATATTTTTTGATTTTCTTTTTAAAACTTTTCAACACATCTCATAAATGTATCTAATTTATAATTAGAAAAATATTTCTTTGATTTTCAAACTTTTCAACACATTTCATAAATGTATATAGTTTATCATTAGAAATATTTTTTTTAAATTTTCTTGTTCAAACGTTTCAACACATTTCATAAATGTATGTAATTTATCAATAGAAAAATATTTCTTTGATTTTGAAACTTTTCAACACATTTCAGCAATGTATCTAGTTTATCATTAGAATTATATTTTTTTATTTTCCATTTCAAACTTTTCAACACATTTCATAAATGTATCTACCGGTAGATTATCACTAGAATTATATCTTTTCACTTTCTTTTTCAAACTTTTCAACACATTTCATAAATGAATATAGTTTATCATTAGAAATATATTTTTTAAATTTTCTTTTTCAAACTTTTCAACATATTTCATAAATGTATCTAGTTTATCACTAGAAATATATCTTTTCATTTTCTTTCTCAAACTTTTCAACACATTTATTAAATGTATATAGTTTATCATTAGAAATATTTTTTTTTAATTTTCTTGTTCAAACTTTTCAACACTTCTCATAAATGTATCTACCGGTAGTTTATCATTAGAAATATATTTTTAAATTTTCTTTTCCAATCTTTTCAACACATTTCATAAATGTATCTAGATTAACATTAGAAATATATTTTTTGATTTTCTTTTTGAAACCTTTCAACATATTTCATAAATGTATCTAGTTTATCACTAGAAATATTTTTTTTTAATTTTCTTTTTCAAACTTTTCAACACATCTCATAAATGTATCTACCGGTAGATTATCACTAGAAATATATCTTTTCACTTTCTTTTTTAAACTTTTCAACACATTTCTTAAATGTATATAGTTTATCATTAGAAATATATTTTTTAAATTTACTTGTTCAAACTTTTCAACATATTTCATAAATGTATATAGTTTATCACTAGAAATAAATTTTTTTGATTTTCTTTTTCAAAATTTTCAACACATGTCATAAATGTATCTAGTTTATCACTAGAAATATTTTTTTTTCATTTTCTTTTCCAAACTTTTCAACACATCTCATAAATGTATCTACCGGTAGATAATCACTAGAAATATATCTTTTCATTTTCTTTCTCAAACTTTTCAACACATTTTATAAATGTTTATAGTTTATCATAAGAAATATATTTTTTTAATTTTCTTTTTCAAACTTTTCAACACATCTCATAAATGTATCTACCGGTAGATTATCACTAGAAATATATCTTTTCACTTTCTTTTTTAAACTTTTCAAGACATTTCTTAAATGTATATAGTTTATCATTAGAAATATTTTTTTTTTATTTTCTTGTTCAAACTTTTCAACACTTCTCATAAATGTATCTACCGGTAGTTTATCATTAGAAATATATTTTTTAATTTTCTTTTCCAATCTTTTCAACACATTTCATAAATGTATCTAGATTAACATTAGAAATATATTTTTTGATTTTTTTTCCAAACCTTTCAACATATTTCATAAATGTATCTAGTTTATCACTAGAAATATTTTTTTTAAATTTTCTTTTCCAAACTTTTCAACACATCTCATAAATGTATCTACCGGTAGATTATCACTAGAAATATATCTTTTCACTTTCTTTTTCAAACTTTTCAACACATTTCTTAAATGTATATAGTTTATCATTAGAAATATTTTTTTTAATTTTCTTGTTCAAACTTTTCAACACATTTCATAAATGAATATAGTTTATCATTAGAAATATATTTTTTAAATTTTCTTGTTCAAACTTTTCAACATATTTCATAAATGTATCTAGTTTATCACTGGAAATATATTTTTTGATTTTCTTTTTAAAACTTTTCAACACATCTCATAAATGTATCTAATTTATAATTAGAAAAATATTTCTTTGATTTTCAAACTTTTCAACACATTTCATAAATGTATATAGTTTATCATTAGAAATATTTTTTTTTAATTTTCTTGTTCAAACGTTTCAACACATTTCATAAATGTATGTAATTTATCAATAGAAAAATATTTCTTTGATTTTGAAACTTTTCAACACATTTCAGCAATGTATCTAGTTTATCATTAGAATTATATTTTTTAATTTTCCATTTCAAACTTTTCAACACATTTCATAAATGTATCTACCGGTAGATTATCACTAGAATTATATCTTTTCACTTTCTTTTTCAAACTTTTCAACACATTTCATAAATGAATATAGTTTATCATTAGAAATATATTTTTTAAATTTTCTTTTTCAAACTTTTCAACATATTTCATAAATGTATCTAGTTTATCACTAGAAATATATCTTTTCATTTTCTTTCTCAAACTTTTCAACACATTTTATAAATGTTTATAGTTTATCATAAGAAATATATTTTTTAAATTTTCTTTTTCAAACTTTTCAACACATCTCATAAATGTATATACCGGTAGATTATCACTAGAAATATATCTTTTCACTTTCTTTTTTAAACTTTTCAACACATTTATTAAATGTATATAGTTTATCATTAGAAATATTTTTTTTAAATTTTCTTGTTCAAACTTTTCAACACTTCTCATAAATGTATCTACCGGTAGTTTATCATTAGAAATATATTTTTAAATTTTCTTTTCCAATCTTTTCAACACATTTCATAAATGTATCTAGATTAACATTAGAAATATATTTTTTGATTTTCTTTTTGAAACCTTTCAACATATTTCATAAATGTATATAGTTTATCACTAGAAATATATTTTTTTGATTTTCTTTTTCAAAATTTTCAACACATGTCATAAATGTATCTAGTTTATCACTAGAAATATTTTTTTTTAATTTTCTTTTTCAAACTTTTCAACACATCTCATAAATGTATCTACCGGTAGATTATCACTAGAAATATATCTTTTCACTTTCTTTTTTAAACTTTTCAACACATTTCTTAAATGTATATAGTTTATCATTAGAAATATATTTTTTAAATTTTCTTGTTCAAACTTTTCAACATATTTCATAAATGTATATAGTTTATCACTAGAAATATATTTTTTTGATTTTCTTTTTCAAAATTTTCAACACATGTCATAAATGTATCTAGTTTATCACTAGAAATATTTTTTTTTCATTTTCTTTTCCAAACTTTTCAACACATCTCATAAATGTATCTACCGGTAGATAATCACTAGAAATATATCTTTTCATTTTCTTTCTCAAACTTTTCAACACATTTTATAAATGTTTATAGTTTATCATAAGAAATATATTTTTTTTATTTTCTTTTTCAAACTTTTCAACACATCTCATAAATGTATCTACCGGTAGATTATCACTAGAAATATATCTTTTCACTTTCTTTTTTAAACTTTTCAAGACATTTCTTAAATGTATATAGTTTATCATTAGAAATATTTTTTTTTTATTTTCTTGTTCAAACTTTTCAACACTTCTCATAAATGTATCTACCGGTAGTTTATCATTAGAAATATATTTTTTAATTTTCTTTTCCAATCTTTTCAACACATTTCATAAATGTATCTAGATTAACATTAGAAATATATTTTTTGATTTTTTTTCCAAACCTTTCAACATATTTCATAAATGTATCTAGTTTATCACTAGAAATATTTTTTTTAAATTTTCTTTTCCAAACTTTTCAACACATCTCATAAATGTATCTAGTTTATCATTACAAATATATTTTTTGATTTTGAAACTTTTCAACACATTTCATAAATGTATCTACAGTAGTTTATTATTAGAAATATATTTTTTCATTTTCTTTTTCAAACTTTTCAACACATCTCATAAATGTATCTACATGTAGATTATCACTAGAAATATATCTTTTCACTTTCTTTTTCAAACTTTTCAACATATTTCATAAATGTATCTAGTTTATCACTAGAAATATATCTTTTCATTTTCTTTCTCAAACTTTTCAACACATTTTATAAATGTATATAGTTTATCATAAGAAATATATTTTTTTAATTTTCTTTTTCAAACTTTTCAACTCATCTCATAAATGTATCTACCGGTAGATTATCACTAGAAATATATCTTTTCACTTTCTTTTTTAAACTTTTCAAGACATTTCTTAAATGTATATAGTTTATCATTAGAAATATTTTTTTTTTATTTTCTTGTTCAAACTTTTCAACACTTCTCATAAATGTATCTACCGGTAGTTTATCATTAGAAATATATTTTTTAATTTTCTTTTCCAATCTTTTCAACACATTTCATAAATGTATCTAGATTAACATTAGAAATATATTTTTTGATTTTTTTTCCAAACCTTTCAACATATTTCATAAATGTATCTAGTTTATCACTAGAAATATTTTTTTTAAATTTTCTTTTCCAAACTTTTCAACACATCTCATAAATGTATCTAGTTTATCATTACAAATATATTTTTTGATTTTGAAACTTTTCAACACATTTCATAAATGTATCTACAGTAGTTTATTATTAGAAATATATTTTTTCATTTTCTTTTTCAAACTTTTCAACACATCTCATAAATGTATCTACATGTAGATTATCACTAGAAATATATCTTTTCACTTTCTTTTTCAAACTTTTCAACATATTTCATAAATGTATCTAGTTTATCACTAGAAATATATCTTTTCATTTTCTTTCTCAAACTTTTCAACACATTTTATAAATGTATATAGTTTATCATAAGAAATATATTTTTTTAATTTTCTTTTTCAAACTTTTCAACTCATCTCATAAATGTATCTACCGGTAGATTATCACTAGAAATATATCTTTTCACTTTCTTTTTTAAACTTTTCAACACATTTCTTAAATGTATATAGTTTATCATTAGAAATATTTTTTTTTAAATTTTCTTGTTCAAACTTTTCAACACTTCTCATAAATGTATCTACCGGTAGTTTATCATTAGAAATATATTTTTTAATTTTCTTTTCCAATCTTTTCAACACATTTCATAAATGTATCTAGATTAACATTAGAAATATATTTTTGGATTTTCTTTTTGAAACCTTTCAACATATTTCATAAATGTATCTAGTTTATCACTAGAAATATTTTTTTTAAATTTTCTTTTCCAAACTTTTCAACACATCTCATAAATGTATCTACCGGTAGATTATCACTAGAAATATATCTTTTCACTTTCTTTTTCAAACTTTTCAACACATTTCTTAAATGTATATAGTTTATCATTAGAAATATTTTTTTTAATTTTCTTGTTCAAACTTTTCAACACATTTCATAAATGAATATAGTTTATCATTAGAAATATATTTTTTAAATTTTCTTGTTCAAACTTTTCAACATATTTCATAAATGTATCTAGTTTATCACTAGAAATATATTTTTTGATTTTCTTTTTAAAACTTTTCAACACATCTCATAAATGTATCTAATTTATAATTAGAAAAATATTTCTTTGATTTTCAAACTTTTCAACACATTTCATAAATGTATATAGTTTATCATTAGAAATATTTTTTTTAAATTTTCTTGTTCAAACGTTTCAACACATTTCATAAATGTATGTAATTTATCAATAGAAAAATATTTCTTTGATTTTGAAACTTTTCAACACATTTCAGCAATGTATCTAGTTTATCATTAGAATTATATTTTTTTATTTTCCATTTCAAACTTTTCAACACATTTCATAAATGTATCTACCGGTAGATTATCACTAGAATTATATCTTTTCACTTTCTTTTTCAAACTTTTCAACACATTTCATAAATGAATATAGTTTATCATTAGAAATATATTTTTTAAATTTTCTTTTTCAAACTTTTCAACATATTTCATAAATGTATCTAGTTTATCACTAGAAATATATCTTTTCATTTTCTTTCTCAAACTTTTCAACACATTTATTAAATGTATATAGTTTATCATTAGAAATATTTTTTTTTAATTTTCTTGTTCAAACTTTTCAACACTTCTCATAAATGTATCTACCGGTAGTTTATCATTAGAAATATATTTTTAAATTTTCTTTTCCAATCTTTTCAACACATTTCATAAATGTATCTAGATTAACATTAGAAATATATTTTTTGATTTTCTTTTTGAAACCTTTCAACATATTTCATAAATGTATATAGTTTATCACTAGAAATATATTTTTTTGATTTTCTTTTTCAAAATTTTCAACACATGTCATAAATGTATCTAGTTTATCACTAGAAATATTTTTTTTTAATTTTCTTTTTCAAACTTTTCAACACATCTCATAAATGTATCTACCGGTAGATTATCACTAGAAATATATCTTTTCACTTTCTTTTTTAAACTTTTCAACACATTTCTTAAATGTATATAGTTTATCATTAGAAATATATTTTTTAAATTTACTTGTTCAAACTTTTCAACATATTTCATAAATGTATATAGTTTATCACTAGAAATAAATTTTTTTGATTTTCTTTTTCAAAATTTTCAACACATGTCATAAATGTATCTAGTTTATCACTAGAAATATTTTTTTTTCATTTTCTTTTCCAAACTTTTCAACACATCTCATAAATGTATCTACCGGTAGATAATCACTAGAAATATATCTTTTCATTTTCTTTCTCAAACTTTTCAACACATTTTATAAATGTTTATAGTTTATCATAAGAAATATATTTTTTTAATTTTCTTTTTCAAACTTTTCAACACATCTCATAAATGTATCTACCGGTAGATTATCACTAGAAATATATCTTTTCACTTTCTTTTTTAAACTTTTCAAGACATTTCTTAAATGTATATAGTTTATCATTAGAAATATTTTTTTTTTATTTTCTTGTTCAAACTTTTCAACACTTCTCATAAATGTATCTACCGGTAGTTTATCATTAGAAATATATTTTTTAATTTTCTTTTCCAATCTTTTCAACACATTTCATAAATGTATCTAGATTAACATTAGAAATATATTTTTTGATTTTTTTTCCAAACCTTTCAACATATTTCATAAATGTATCTAGTTTATCACTAGAAATATTTTTTTTAAATTTTCTTTTCCAAACTTTTCAACACATCTCATAAATGTATCTACCGGTAGATTATCACTAGAAATATATCTTTTCACTTTCTTTTTCAAACTTTTCAACACATTTCTTAAATGTATATAGTTTATCATTAGAAATATTTTTTTTAATTTTCTTGTTCAAACTTTTCAACACATTTCATAAATGAATATAGTTTATCATTAGAAATATATTTTTTAAATTTTCTTGTTCAAACTTTTCAACATATTTCATAAATGTATCTAGTTTATCACTGGAAATATATTTTTTGATTTTCTTTTTAAAACTTTTCAACACATCTCATAAATGTATCTAATTTATAATTAGAAAAATATTTCTTTGATTTTCAAACTTTTCAACACATTTCATAAATGTATATAGTTTATCATTAGAAATATTTTTTTTTAATTTTCTTGTTCAAACGTTTCAACACATTTCATAAATGTATGTAATTTATCAATAGAAAAATATTTCTTTGATTTTGAAACTTTTCAACACATTTCAGCAATGTATCTAGTTTATCATTAGAATTATATTTTTTAATTTTCCATTTCAAACTTTTCAACACATTTCATAAATGTATCTACCGGTAGATTATCACTAGAATTATATCTTTTCACTTTCTTTTTCAAACTTTTCAACACATTTCATAAATGAATATAGTTTATCATTAGAAATATATTTTTTAAATTTTCTTTTTCAAACTTTTCAACATATTTCATAAATGTATCTAGTTTATCACTAGAAATATATCTTTTCATTTTCTTTCTCAAACTTTTCAACACATTTTATAAATGTATATAGTTTATCATAAGAAATATATTTTTTAAATTTTCTTTTTCAAACTTTTCAACACATCTCATAAATGTATATACCGGTAGATTATCACTAGAAATATATCTTTTCACTTTCTTTTTTAAACTTTTCAACACATTTATTAAATGTATATAGTTTATCATTAGAAATATTTTTTTTAAATTTTCTTGTTCAAACTTTTCAACACTTCTCATAAATGTATCTACCGGTAGTTTATCATTAGAAATATATTTTTTAATTTTCTTTTCCAATCTTTTCAACACATTTCATAAATGTATCTAGATTAACATTAGAAATATATTTTTTGATTTTCTTTTTGAAACCTTTCAACATATTTCATAAATGTATATAGTTTATCACTAGAAATATATTTTTTTGATTTTCTTTTTCAAAATTTTCAACACATGTCATAAATGTATCTAGTTTATCACTAGAAATATTTTTTTTTAATTTTCTTTTTCAAACTTTTCAACACATCTCATAAATGTATCTACCGGTAGATTATCACTAGAAATATATCTTTTCACTTTCTTTTTTAAACTTTTCAACACATTTCTTAAATGTATATAGTTTATCATTAGAAATATATTTTTTAAATTTTCTTGTTCAAACTTTTCAACATATTTCATAAATGTATATAGTTTATCACTAGAAATATATTTTTTTGATTTTCTTTTTCAAAATTTTCAACACATGTCATAAATGTATCTAGTTTATCACTAGAAATATTTTTTTTTCATTTTCTTTTCCAAACTTTTCAACACATCTCATAAATGTATCTACCGGTAGATAATCACTAGAAATATATCTTTTCATTTTCTTTCTCAAACTTTTCAACACATTTTATAAATGTTTATAGTTTATCATAAGAAATATATTTTTTTAATTTTCTTTTTCAAACTTTTCAACACATCTCATAAATGTATCTACCGGTAGATTATCACTAGAAATATATCTTTTCACTTTCTTTTTTAAACTTTTCAAGACATTTCTTAAATGTATATAGTTTATCATTAGAAATATTTTTTTTTTATTTTCTTGTTCAAACTTTTCAACACTTCTCATAAATGTATCTACCGGTAGTTTATCATTAGAAATATATTTTTTAATTTTCTTTTCCAATCTTTTCAACATATTTCATAAATGTATCTAGTTTATCACTAGAAATATTTTTTTTAAATTTTCTTTTCCAAACTTTTCAACACATCTCATAAATGTATCTAGTTTATCATTAGAAATATATTTTTTGATTTTGAAACTTTTCAACACATTTCATAAATGTATCTACAGTAGTTTATTATTAGAAATATATTTTTTCATTTTCTTTTTCAAACTTTTCAACACATCTCATAAATGTATCTACATGTAGATTATCACTAGAAATATATCTTTTCACTTTCTTTTTCAAACTTTTCAACATATTTCATAAATGTATCTAGTTTATCACTAGAAATATATCTTTTCATTTTCTTTCTCAAACTTTTCAACACATTTTATAAATGTATATAGTTTATCATAAGAAATATATTTTTTTAATTTTCTTTTTCAAACTTTTCAACACATCTCATAAATGTATCTACCGGTAGATTATCACTAGAAATATATCTTTTCACTTTCTTTTTTAAACTTTTCAACACATTTCTTAAATGTATATAGTTTATCATTAGAAATATTTTTTTTTAAATTTTCTTGTTCAAACTTTTCAACACTTCTCATAAATGTATCTACCGGTAGATAATCACTAGAAATATATCTTTTCATTTTCTTTCTCAAACTTTTCAACACATTTTATAAATGTTTATAGTTTATCATAAGAAATATATTTTTTTAATTTTCTTTTTCAAACTTTTCAACACATCTCATAAATGTATCTACCGGTAGATTATCACTAGAAATATATCTTTTCACTTTCTTTTTTAAACTTTTCAAGACATTTCTTAAATGTATATAGTTTATCATTAGAAATATTTTTTTTTTATTTTCTTGTTCAAACTTTTCAACACTTCTCATAAATGTATCTACCGGTAGTTTATCATTAGAAATATATTTTTTAATTTTCTTTTCCAATCTTTTCAACACATTTCATAAATGTATCTAGATTAACATTAGAAATATATTTTTTGATTTTTTTTCCAAACCTTTCAACATATTTCATAAATGTATCTAGTTTATCACTAGAAATATTTTTTTTAAATTTTCTTTTCCAAACTTTTCAACACATCTCATAAATGTATCTACCGGTAGATTATCACTAGAAATATATCTTTTCACTTTCTTTTTCAAACTTTTCAACACATTTCTTAAATGTATATAGTTTATCATTAGAAATATTTTTTTTAATTTTCTTGTTCAAACTTTTCAACACATTTCATAAATGAATATAGTTTATCATTAGAAATATATTTTTTAAATTTTCTTGTTCAAACTTTTCAACATATTTCATAAATGTATCTAGTTTATCACTGGAAATATATTTTTTGATTTTCTTTTTAAAACTTTTCAACACATCTCATAAATGTATCTAATTTATAATTAGAAAAATATTTCTTTGATTTTCAAACTTTTCAACACATTTCATAAATGTATATAGTTTATCATTAGAAATATTTTTTTTTAATTTTCTTGTTCAAACGTTTCAACACATTTCATAAATGTATGTAATTTATCAATAGAAAAATATTTCTTTGATTTTGAAACTTTTCAACACATTTCAGCAATGTATCTAGTTTATCATTAGAATTATATTTTTTAATTTTCCATTTCAAACTTTTCAACACATTTCATAAATGTATCTACCGGTAGATTATCACTAGAATTATATCTTTTCACTTTCTTTTTCAAACTTTTCAACACATTTCATAAATGAATATAGTTTATCATTAGAAATATATTTTTTAAATTTTCTTTTTCAAACTTTTCAACATATTTCATAAATGTATCTAGTTTATCACTAGAAATATATCTTTTCATTTTCTTTCTCAAACTTTTCAACACATTTTATAAATGTATATAGTTTATCATAAGAAATATATTTTTTAAATTTTCTTTTTCAAACTTTTCAACACATCTCATAAATGTATATACCGGTAGATTATCACTAGAAATATATCTTTTCACTTTCTTTTTTAAACTTTTCAACACATTTATTAAATGTATATAGTTTATCATTAGAAATATTTTTTTTAAATTTTCTTGTTCAAACTTTTCAACACTTCTCATAAATGTATCTACCGGTAGTTTATCATTAGAAATATATTTTTTAATTTTCTTTTCCAATCTTTTCAACACATTTCATAAATGTATCTAGATTAACATTAGAAATATATTTTTTGATTTTCTTTTTGAAACCTTTCAACATATTTCATAAATGTATATAGTTTATCACTAGAAATATATTTTTTTGATTTTCTTTTTCAAAATTTTCAACACATGTCATAAATGTATCTAGTTTATCACTATGAAATATTTTTTTTTAATTTTCTTTTTCAAACTTTTCAACACATCTCATAAATGTATCTACCGGTAGATTATCACTAGAAATATATCTTTTCACTTTCTTTTTTAAACTTTTCAACACATTTCTTAAATGTATATAGTTTATCATTAGAAATATATTTTTTAAATTTTCTTGTTCAAACTTTTCAACATATTTCATAAATGTATATAGTTTATCACTAGAAATATATTTTTTTGATTTTCTTTTTCAAAATTTTCAACACATGTCATAAATGTATCTAGTTTATCACTAGAAATATTTTTTTTTCATTTTCTTTTCCAAACTTTTCAACACATCTCATAAATGTATCTACCGGTAGATAATCACTAGAAATATATCTTTTCATTTTCTTTCTCAAACTTTTCAACACATTTTATAAATGTTTATAGTTTATCATAAGAAATATATTTTTTTAATTTTCTTTTTCAAACTTTTCAACACATCTCATAAATGTATCTACCGGTAGATTATCACTAGAAATATATCTTTTCACTTTCTTTTTTAAACTTTTCAAGACATTTCTTAAATGTATATAGTTTATCATTAGAAATATTTTTTTTTTATTTTCTTGTTCAAACTTTTCAACACTTCTCATAAATGTATCTACCGGTAGTTTATCATTAGAAATATATTTTTTAATTTTCTTTTCCAATCTTTTCAACATATTTCATAAATGTATCTAGTTTATCACTAGAAATATTTTTTTTAAATTTTCTTTTCCAAACTTTTCAACACATCTCATAAATGTATCTAGTTTATCATTAGAAATATATTTTTTGATTTTGAAACTTTTCAACACATTTCATAAATGTATCTACAGTAGTTTATTATTAGAAATATATTTTTTCATTTTCTTTTTCAAACTTTTCAACACATCTCATAAATGTATCTACATGTAGATTATCACTAGAAATATATCTTTTCACTTTCTTTTTCAAACTTTTCAACATATTTCATAAATGTATCTAGTTTATCACTAGAAATATATCTTTTCATTTTCTTTCTCAAACTTTTCAACACATTTTATAAATGTATATAGTTTATCATAAGAAATATATTTTTTTAATTTTCTTTTTCAAACTTTTCAACACATCTCATAAATGTATCTACCGGTAGATTATCACTAGAAATATATCTTTTCACTTTCTTTTTTAAACTTTTCAACACATTTCTTAAATGTATATAGTTTATCATTAGAAATATTTTTTTTTAAATTTTCTTGTTCAAACTTTTCAACACTTCTCATAAATGTATCTACCAGTAGTTTATCATTAGAAATATATTTTTTAATTTTCTTTTCCAATCTTTTCAACACATTTCATAAATGTATCTAGATTAACATTAGAAATATATTTTTTGATTTTCTTTTTGAAACCTTTCAACATATTTCATAAATGTATCTAGTTTATCACTAGAAATATTTTTTTTTAATTTTCTTTTCCAAACTTTTCAACACATCTCATAAATGTATCTACCGGTAGATTATCACTAGAAATATATCTTTTCACTTTCTTTTTCAAACTTTTCAACACATTTCTTAAATGTATATAGTTTATCATTAGAAATATTTTTTTTAATTTTCTTGTTCAAACTTTTCAACACATTTCATAAATTAATATAGTTTATCATTAGAAATATATTTTTTAAATTTTTTTGTTCAAACTTTTCAACATATTTCATAAATGTATATAGTTTATCACTAGAAATATATTTTTTTTATTTTCTTGTTCCAACTTTTCAACATATTTCATAAATGTATCTAGTTTATCACTAGAAATATATTTTTTGATTTTCTTTTTAAAACTTTTCAACACATCTCATAAATGTATCTAATTTATAATTAGAAAAATATTTCTTTGATTTTCAAACTTTTCAACACATTTCATAAATGTATATAGTTTATCATTAGAAATATTTTTTTTTAATTTTCTTGTTCAAACTTTTCAACACATTTCATAAATGTATGTAATTTATCATTAGAAAAATATTTCTTTGATTTTGAAACTTTTCAACACATTTCAGCAATGTATCTAGTTTATCATTAGAATTATATTTTTTTATTTTCTTTTTCAAACTTTTCAACACATTTTATAAATGTTTATAGTTTATCATAAGAAATATATTTTTTTTATTTTCTTTTTCAAACTTTTCAACACATCTCATAAATGTATCTACCGGTAGATTATCACTAGAAATATATCTTTTCACTTTCTTTTTTAAACTTTTCAACACATTTCTTAAATGTATATAGTTTATCATTAGAAATATATTTTTTAAATTTTCTTGTTCAAACTTTTCAACATATTTCATAAATGTATATAGTTTATCACTAGAAATATATTTTTTTGATGTTCTTTTTCAAAATTTTCAACACATGTCATAAATGTATCTAGTTTATCACTAGAAATATTTTTTTTAAATTTTCTTTTCCAAACTTTTCAACACATCTCATAAATGTATCTACCGGTAGATAATCACTAGAAATATATCTTTTCATTTTCTTTCTCAAACTTTTCAACACATTTCATAAATGTATCTAGATTAACATTAGAAATATATTTTTTGATTTTCTTTTTCAAACCTTTCAACATATTTCATAAATGTATCTAGTTTATCACTAGAAATATTTTTTTTAAATTTTCTTTTCCAAACTTTTCAACACATCTCATAAATGTATCTAGTTTATCATTAGAAATATATTTTTTGATTTTGAAACTTTTCAACACATTTCATAAATGTATCTATAGTAGTTTATTATTAGAAATATATTTTGTCATTTTCTTTTTCAAACTTTTCAACACATCTCATAAATGTATCTACATGTAGATTATCACTAGAAATATATCTTTTCATTTTCTTTTTCAAACTTTTCAACATATTTCATAAATGTATCTAGTTTATCACTAGAAATATATCTTTTCATTTTCTTTCTCAAACTTTTCAACATATTTCATAAATGTATCTAGTTTATCATTAGAAATATATTTATTTATTTTCTTTGTCAAACTTTTCAACACATCTCATAAATGTATCTAATGGTAATTTATCATTAGAAATATATTTTTTTATTTTCTTTTTCAAACTTTTCAACACATCTCATAAATGTATCTACCGGTAGATTATCACTAGAAATATATCTTTTTATTTTCTTTCTCAAACTTTTCAACACATTTCATAAATGTATATAGTTTATCATAAGAAATATATTTTTTTTTATTTTCTTTTTCAAACTTTTCAACACATCTCATAAATGTATCTACCGGTAGATTATCACTAGAAATATATCTTTTCACTTTCTTTTTCAAACTTTTCAACACATTTCATAAATGAATATAGTTTATCATTAGAAATATATTTTTTTAATTTTCTTGTTCAAACTTTTCAACATATTTCATAAATGTATATAGTTTATCACTAGAAATATATTTTTTTTATTTTCTTGTTCCAACTTTTCAACATATTTCATAAATGTATCTAGTTTATCACTAGAAATATATTTTTTGATTTTCTTTTTAAAACTTTTCAACACATCTCATAAATGTATCTAATTTATAATTAGAAAAATATTTCTTTGATTTTCAAACTTTTCAACACATTTCATAAATGTATATAGTTTATCATTAGAAATATTTTTTAAAAATTTTCTTGTTCAAACTTTTCAACACATTTCATAAATGTATGAAATTTATCATTAGAAAAATATTTCTTTGATTTTGAAACTTTTCAACACATTTCAGCAATGTATCTAGTTTATCATTAGAATTATATATATTTTTTTTTCTTTTTCAAACTTTTCAACACATCTCATAAATGTATCTACCGGTAGATTATCACTAGAATTATATCTTTTCACTTTCTTTTTCAAACTTTTCAACACATTTCATAAATGAATATAGTTTATCATTAGAAATATATTTTTTAAATTTTCTTTTTCAAACTTTTCAACACATTTCATAAATGTATCTAGTTTATCACTAGAAATATATCTTTTCATTTTCTTTCTCAAACTTTTCAACACATTTTATAAATGTATATAGTTTATCATAAGAAATATATTTTTTTAATTTTCTTTTTCAAACTTTTCAACACATTTCTTAAATGTATATAGTTTATCATTAGAAATATATTTTTTAAATTTTCTTGTTCAAACTTTTCAACATATTTCATAAATGTATATAGTTTATCACTAGAAATATATTTTTTTGATTTTCTTTTTCAAAATTTTCAACACATGTCATAAATGTATCTAGTTTATCACTAGAAATATTTTTTTTAAATTTTCTTTTCCAAACTTTTCAACACATCTCATAAATGTATCTACCGGTAGATAATCACTAGAAATATATCTTTTCATTTTCTTTCTCAAACTTTTCAACACATTTTATAAATGTTTATAGTTTATCATAAGAAATATATTTTTTTAATTTTCTTTTTCAAACTTTTCAACACATCTCATAAATGTATCTACCGGTAGATTATCACTAGAAATATATCTTTTCACTTTCTTTTTTAAACTTTTCAAGACATTTCTTAAATGTATATAGTTTATCATTAGAAATATTTTTTTTAAATTTTCTTGTTCAAACTTTTCAACACTTCTCATAAATGTATCTACCGGTAGTTTATCATTAGAAATATATTTTTTAATTTTCTTTTCCAATCTTTTCAACACATTTCATAAATGTATCTAGATTAACATTAGAAATATATTTTTTGATTTTTTTTTCAAACCTTTCAACATATTTCATAAATGTATCTAGTTTATCACTAAAAATATATTTTTTAAATTTTCTTTTCCAAACTTTTCAACACATCTCATAAATGTATCTAGTTTATCATTAGAAATATATTTTTTGATTTTGAAACTTTTCAACACATTTCATAAATGTATCTACAGTAGTTTATTATTAGAAATATATTTTTTCATTTTCTTTTTCAAACTTTTCAACACATCTCATAAATGTATCTACATGTAGATTATCACTAGAAATATATCTTTTCACTTTCTTTTTCAAACTTTTCAACACATTTCATAAATGAATATAGTTTATCATTAGAAATATACTTTTTAAATTTTCTTTTTCAAACTTTTCAACATATTTCATAAATGTAACTAGTTTATCATTAGAAATATATTTTTTTATTTTCTTTGTCAAACTTTTCAACACATCTCATAAATGTATCTAATGGTAATTTATCATTAGAAATATATTTTTTTATTTTCTTTTTCAAACTTTTCAACACATCTCATAAATGTATCTACCGGTAGATTATCACTAGAAATATATCTTTTCATTTTCTTTCTCAAACTTTTCAACACATTTCATAAATGTATATAGTTTATCATAAGAAATATATTTTTTTTTATTTTCTTTTTCAAACTTTTCAACACATCTCATAAATGTATCTACCGGTAGATTATCACTAGAAATATATCTTTTCACTTTCTTTTTCAAACTTTTCAACACATTTCTTAAATGTATATAGTTTATCATTAGAAATATTTTTTTTAATTTTCTTGTACAAACTTTTCAACACATTTCATAAATGAATATAGTTTATCATTAGAAATATATTTTTTTAATTTTCTTGTTCAAACTTTTCAACATATTTCATAAATGTATATAGTTTATCACTAGAAATATATTTTTTTAATTTTCTTGTTCCAACTTTTCAACATATTTCATAAATGTATCTAGTTTATCACTAGAAATATATTTTTTGATTTTCTTTTTAAAACTTTTCAACACATCTCATAAATGTATCTAATTTATAATTAGAAAAATATTTCTTTGATTTTCAAACTTTTCAACACATTTCATAAATGTATATAGTTTATCATTAGAAATATTTTTTTTAAATTTTCTTGTTCAAACTTTTCAACACATTTCATAAATGTATGTAATTTATCATTAGAAAAATATTTCTTTGATTTTCAAACTTTTCAACACATTTCATAAATGTATATAGTTTATCATTAGAAATATTTTTTTTAAATTTTCTTGTTCAAACTTTTCAACACATTTCATAAATGTATATAGTTTATCATAAGAAATATTTTTTTTTTTATTTTCTTTTTCAAACTTTTCAACACATCTCATAAATGTATCTACCGGTAGATTATCACTAGAAATATATCTTTTCACTTTCTTTTTCAAACTTTTCAACACATTTCTTAAATGTATATAGTTTATCATTAGAAATATTTTTTTTAATTTTCTTGTTCAAACTTTTCAACACATTTCATAAATGAATATAGTTTATCATTAGAAATATATTTTTTTAATTTTCTTGTTCAAACTTTTCAACATATTTCATAAATGTATATAGTTTATCACTAGAAATATATTTTTTTGATTTTCTTTTTCAAAATTTTCAACACATGTCATAAATGTATCTAGTTTATCACTAGAAATATTTTTTTTAAATTTTCTTTTCCAAACTTTTCAACACATCTCATAAATGTATCTACCGGTAGATAATCACTAGAAATATATCTTTTCATTTTCTTTCTCAAACTTTTCAACACATTTTATAAATGTTTATAGTTTATCATAAGAAATATATTTTTTTTATTTTCTTTTTCAAACTTTTCAACACATCTCATAAATGTATCTACCGGTAGATTATCACTAGAAATATATCTTTTCACTTTCTTTTTTAAACTTTTCAAGACATTTCTTAAATGTATATAGTTTATCATTAGAAATATTTTTTTTTAATTTTCTTGTTCAAACTTTTCAACACTTCTCATAAATGTATCTACCGGTAGTTTATCATTAGAAATATATTTTTTAATTTTCTTTTCCAATCTTTTCAACACATTTCATAAATGTATCTAGATTAACATTAGAAATATATTTTTTGATTTTTTTTTCAAACTTTTCAACATATTTCATAAATGTATCTAGTTTATCACTAAAAATATATTTTTTAAATTTTCTTTTCCAAACTTTTCAACACATCTCATAAATGTATCTACCGGTAGATTATCACTAGAAATATATCTTTTCACTTTCTTTTTTAAACTTTTCAACACATTTCTTAAATGTATATAGTTTATCATTAGAAATATATTTTTTAAATTTTCTTGTTCAAACTTTTCAACATATTTCATAAATGTATATAGTTTATCACTAGAAATATATTTTTTTGATTTTCTTTTTCAAAATTTTCAACACATGTCATAAATGTATCTAGTTTATCACTAGAAATATTTTTTTTAAATTTTCTTTTCCAAACTTTTCAACACATCTCATAAATGTATCTACCGGTAGATAATCACTAGAAATATATCTTTTCATTTTCTTTCTCAAACTTTTCAACACATTTTATAAATGTTTATAGTTTATCATAAGAAATATATTTTTTTTATTTTCTTTTTCAAACTTTTCAACACATCTCATAAATGTATCTACCGGTAGATTATCACTAGAAATATATCTTTTCACTTTCTTTTTTAAACTTTTCAAGACATTTCTTAAATGTATATAGTTTATCATTAGAAATATTTTTTTTTAATTTTCTTGTTCAAACTTTTCAACACTTCTCATAAATGTATCTACCGGTAGTTTATCATTAGAAATATATTTTTTAATTTTCTTTTCCAATCTTTTCAACACATTTCATAAATGTATCTAGATTAACATTAGAAATATATTTTTTGATTTTTTTTTCAAACCTTTCAACATATTTCATAAATGTATCTAGTTTATCACTAAAAATATATTTTTTAAATTTTCTTTTCCAAACTTTTCAACACATCTCATAAATGTATCTAGTTTATCATTAGAAATATATTTTTTGATTTTGAAACTTTTCAACACATTTCATAAATGTATCTACAGTAGTTTATTATTAGAAATATATTTTTTCATTTTCTTTTTCAAACTTTTCAACACATCTCATAAATGTATCTACATGTAGATTATCACTAGAAATATATCTTTTCACTTTCTTTTTCAAACTTTTCAACATATTTCATAAATGTATCAAGTTTATCACTAGAAATATATCTTTTCATTTTCTTTCTCAAACTTTTCAACACATTTTATAAATGTATATAGTTTATCATACGAAATATATTTTTTAAATTTTCTTTTTCAAACTTTTCAACACATCTCATAAATGTATCTACCGGTAGATTATCATTAGAAATATATCTTTTCACTTTCTTTTTTAAACTTTTCAACACATTTCTTAAATGTATATAGTTTATCATTAGAAATATTTTTTTTTAAATTTTCTTGTTCAAACTTTTCAACACTTCTCATAAATGTATCTACCGGTAGATAATCACTAGAAATATATCTTTTCATTTTCTTTCTCAAACTTTTCAACACATTTTATAAATGTTTATAGTTTATCATAAGAAATATATTTTTTTTATTTTCTTTTTCAAACTTTTCAACACATCTCATAAATGTATCTACCGGTAGATTATCACTAGAAATATATCTTTTCACTTTCTTTTTTAAACTTTTCAAGACATTTCTTAAATGTATATAGTTTATCATTAGAAATATTTTTTTTTAATTTTCTTGTTCAAACTTTTCAACACTTCTCATAAATGTATCTACCGGTAGTTTATCATTAGAAATATATTTTTTAATTTTCTTTTCCAATCTTTTCAACACATTTCATAAATGTATCTAGATTAACATTAGAAATATATTTTTTGATTTTTTTTTCAAACTTTTCAACATATTTCATAAATGTATCTAGTTTATCACTAAAAATATATTTTTTAAATTTTCTTTTCCAAACTTTTCAACACATCTCATAAATGTATCTACCGGTAGATTATCACTAGAAATATATCTTTTCACTTTCTTTTTTAAACTTTTCAACACATTTCTTAAATGTATATAGTTTATCATTAGAAATATATTTTTTAAATTTTCTTGTTCAAACTTTTCAACATATTTCATAAATGTATATAGTTTATCACTAGAAATATATTTTTTTGATTTTCTTTTTCAAAATTTTCAACACATGTCATAAATGTATCTAGTTTATCACTAGAAATATTTTTTTTAAATTTTCTTTTCCAAACTTTTCAACACATCTCATAAATGTATCTACCGGTAGATAATCACTAGAAATATATCTTTTCATTTTCTTTCTCAAACTTTTCAACACATTTTATAAATGTTTATAGTTTATCATAAGAAATATATTTTTTTTATTTTCTTTTTCAAACTTTTCAACACATCTCATAAATGTATCTACCGGTAGATTATCACTAGAAATATATCTTTTCACTTTCTTTTTTAAACTTTTCAAGACATTTCTTAAATGTATATAGTTTATCATTAGAAATATTTTTTTTTAATTTTCTTGTTCAAACTTTTCAACACTTCTCATAAATGTATCTACCGGTAGTTTATCATTAGAAATATATTTTTTAATTTTCTTTTCCAATCTTTTCAACACATTTCATAAATGTATCTAGATTAACATTAGAAATATATTTTTTGATTTTTTTTTCAAACCTTTCAACATATTTCATAAATGTATCTAGTTTATCACTAAAAATATATTTTTTAAATTTTCTTTTCCAAACTTTTCAACACATCTCATAAATGTATCTAGTTTATCATTAGAAATATATTTTTTGATTTTGAAACTTTTCAACACATTTCATAAATGTATCTACAGTAGTTTATTATTAGAAATATATTTTTTCATTTTCTTTTTCAAACTTTTCAACACATCTCATAAATGTATCTACATGTAGATTATCACTAGAAATATATCTTTTCACTTTCTTTTTCAAACTTTTCAACATATTTCATAAATGTATCAAGTTTATCACTAGAAATATATCTTTTCATTTTCTTTCTCAAACTTTTCAACACATTTTATAAATGTATATAGTTTATCATACGAAATATATTTTTTAAATTTTCTTTTTCAAACTTTTCAACACATCTCATAAATGTATCTACCGGTAGATTATCATTAGAAATATATCTTTTCACTTTCTTTTTTAAACTTTTCAACACATTTCTTAAATGTATATAGTTTATCATTAGAAATATTTTTTTTAAAATTTTCTTGTTCAAACTTTTCAACACTTCTCATAAATGTATCTACCGGTAGTTTATCATTAGAAATATATTTTTTAATTTTCTTTTCCAATCTTTTCAACACATTTCATAAATGTATCTAGATTAACATTAGAAATATATTTTTTGATTTTCTTTTTGAAACCTTTCAACATATTTCATAAATGTATCTAGTTTATCACTAGAAATATTTTTTTTAAATTTTCTTTTCCAAACTTTTCAACACATCTCATAAATGTATATTGTTTATCATTAGAAATATATTTTTTGATTTTGAAACTTTTCAACACATTTCATAAATGTATCTACAGTAGTTTATTATTAGAAATATATTTTTTCATTTTCTTTTCAAACTTTTCAACACATCTCATAAATGTATCTACATGTAGATTATCACTAGAAATATATCTTTTCACTTTCTTTTTCAAACTTTTCAACACATTTCATAAATGAATATAGTTTATCATTAGAAATATACTTTTTAAATTTTCTTTTTCAAACTTTTCAACATATTTCATAAATGTAACTAGTTTATCATTAGAAATATATTTTTTTATTTTCTTTGTCAAACTTTTCAACACATCTCATAAATGTATCTAATGGTAATTTATCATTAGAAATATATTTTTTTATTTTCTTTTTCAAACTTTTCAACACATCTCATAAATGTATCTACCGGTAGATTATCACTAGAAATATATCTTTTCATTTTCTTTCTCAAACTTTTCAACACATTTCATAAATGTATATAGTTTATCATAAGAAATATATTTTTTTTTATTTTCTTTTTCAAACTTTTCAACACATCTCATAAATGTATCTACCGGTAGATTATCACTAGAAATATATCTTTTCACTTTCTTTTTCAAACTTTTCAACACATTTCTTAAATGTATATAGTTTATCATTAGAAATATTTTTTTTAATTTTCTTGTTCAAACTTTTCAACACATTTCATAAATGAATATAGTTTATCATTAGAAATATATTTTTTTAATTTTCTTGTTCAAACTTTTCAACATATTTCATAAATGTATATAGTTTATCACTAGAAATATATTTTTTTAATTTTCTTGTTCCAACTTTTCAACATATTTCATAAATGTATCTAGTTTATCACTAGAAATATATTTTTTGATTTTCTTTTTAAAACTTTTCAACACATCTCATAAATGTATCTAATTTATAATTAGAAAAATATTTCTTTGATTTTCAAACTTTTCAACACATTTCATAAATGTATATAGTTTATCATTAGAAATATTTTTTTTAAATTTTCTTGTTCAAACTTTTCAACACATTTCATAAATGTATGTAATTTATCATTAGAAAAATATTTCTTTGATTTTCAAACTTTTCAACACATTTCATAAATGTATATAGTTTATCATTAGAAATATTTTTTTTAAATTTTCTTGTTCAAACTTTTCAACACATTTCATAAATGTATATAGTTTATCATAAGAAATATATTTTTTTTTATTTTCTTTTTCAAAATTTTCAACACATCTCATAAATGTATCTACCGGTAGATTATCACTAGAAATATATCTTTTCACTTTCTTTTTCAAACTTTTCAACACATTTCTTAAATGTATATAGTTTATCATTAGAAATATTATTTTTAATTTTCTTGTTCAAACTTTTCAACACATTTCATAAATGAATATAGTTTATCATTAGAAATATATTTTTTTAATTTTCTTGTTCAAACTTTTCAACATATTTCATAAATGTATATAGTTTATCACTAGAAATATATTTTTTTTATTTTCTTGTTCCAACTTTTCAACATATTTCATAAATGTATCTAGTTTATCACTAGAAATATATTTTTTGATTTTCTTTTTAAAACTTTTCAACACATCTCATAAATGTATCTAATTTATAATTAGAAAAATATTTCTTTGATTTTCAAACTTTTCAACACATTTCAGCAATGTATCTAGTTTATCATTAGAATTATATTTTTTTTTCTTTTTCAAACTTTTCAACACATCTCATAAATGTATCTACCAGTATATTATCACTAGAATTATATCTTTTCACTTTCTTTTTCAAACTTTTCAACACATTTCATAAATGAATATAGTTTATCATTAGAAATATATTTTTTTAATTTTCTTTTTCAAACTTTTCAACACATTTCATAAATGTATCTAGTTTATCACTAGAAATATATCTTTTCATTTTCTTTCTCAAACTTTTCAACACATTTTATAAATGTATATAGTTTATCATAAGAAATACATTTTTTTAATTTTCTTTTCCAAACTTTTCAACACATCTCATAAATGTATCTACCGGTAGATAATCACTAGAAATATATCTTTTCACTTTCTTTTTTAAACTTTTCAACATATTTATTAAATGTATATAGTTTATCATTAGAAATATTTTTTTTAAATTTTCTTGTTCAAACTTTTCAACACATTTCATAAATGTATCTAGATTAACATTAGAAATATATTTTTTGATTTTCTTTTTGAAACCTTTCAACATATTTCATAAATGTATCTAGTTTATCACTAGAAATATATTTTTTTGATTTTCTTTTTCAAAATTTTCAACACATGTCATAAATGTATCTAGTTTATCACTAGAAATATTTTTTTTTAATTTTCTTTTCCAAACTTTTCAACACATCTCATAAATGTATCTACCGGTAGATAAGCACTAGAAATATATCTTTTCATTTTCTTTCTCAAACTTTTCAACACACTTTATAAATGTTTATAGTTTATCATAAGAAATATATTATTTTTATTTTCTTTTTCAAACTTTTCAACACATCTCATAAATGTATCTACCGGTAGATTATCACTAGAAATATATCTTTTCACTTTCTTTTTTAAACTTTTCAAGACATTTCTTAAATGTATATAGTTTATCATTAGAAATATTTTTTTTTTATTTTCTTGTTCAAACTTTTCAACACTTCTCATAAATGTATCTACCGGTAGTTTATCATTAGAAATATATTTTTTAATTTTCTTTTCCAATCTTTTCAACACATTTCATAAATGTATCTAGATTAACATTAGAAATATATTTTTTGATTTTCTTTTTCAAACCTTTCAACATATTTCATAAATGTATCTAGTTTATCACTAGAAATATTTTTTTTAAATTTTCTTTTCCAAACTTTTCAACACATCTCATAAATGTATCTAGTTTATCATTAGAAATATATTTTTTGATTTTGAAACTTTTCAACACATTTCATAAATGTATCTACAGTAGTTTATTATTAGAAATATATTTTTTCATTTTCTTTTTCAAACTTTTCAACACATCTCATAAATGTATCTACATGTAGATTATCACTAGAAATATATCTTTTCACTTTCTTTTTCAAACTTTTCAACATATTTCATAAATGTATCTAGTTTATCACTAGAAATATATCTTTTCATTTTCTTTCTCAAACTTTTCAACACATTTTATAAATGTATATAGTTTATCATAAGAAATATATTTTTTTTATTTTCTTTTTCAAACTTTTCAACACATCTCATAAATGTATCTACCGGTAGATTATCACTAGAAATATATCTTTTCACTTTCTTTTTTAAACTTTTCAACACATTTCTTAAATGTATATAGTTTATCATTAGGAATATTTTTTTTTAAATTTTCTTGTTCACACTTTTCAACACTTCTCATAAATGTATCTACCGGTAGTTTATCATTAGAAATATATTTTTTAATTTTCTTTTCCAATCTTTTCAACACATTTCATAAATGTATCTAGATTAACATTAGAAATATATTTTTTGATTTTCTTTTTGAAACCTTTCAACATATTTCATAAATGTATCTAGTTTATCACTAGAAATATTTTTTTTAAATTTTCTTTTCCACACTTTTCAACACATCTCATAAATGTATCTTGTTTATCATTAGAAATATATTTTTTGATTTTGAAACTTTTCAACACATTTCATAAATGTATCTACAGTAGTTTATTATTAGAAATATATTTTTTCATTTTCTTTTCAAACTTTTCAACACATCTCATAAATGTATCTACATGTAGATTATCACTAGAAATATATCTTTTCACTTTCTTTTTCAAACTTTTCAACACATTTCATAAATGAATATAGTTTATCATTAGAAATATACTTTTTAAATTTTCTTGTTCAAACTTTTCAACACTTCTCATAAATGTATCTACCGGTAGTTTACCATTAAAAATATATATTTTATTTTCTTTTTCAATCTTTTCAACACATCTCATAAATGTATCTACTGGTAGATTATCATTAGAAATATATCTTTTCACTTTCTTTTTCAAACTTTTCAACATATTTCATAAATGTATATAGTTTATCATTAGAAATATATTTTTTTAATTTTCTTGTTCAAACTTTTCAACATATTTCATAAATGTATCTAGTTTATCATTAGAAATATATTTTTTTTGATTTTCAAACTTTTCAACACATCTCATAAATGTATCTACAGTAGTTTATTATTAGAAATATATTTTTTCATTTTCTTTTTCAAACTTTTCAACACATCTCATAAATGTATCTACATGTAGATTATCACTAGAAATATATCTTTTCACTTTCTTTTTCAAACTTTTCAACATATTTCAT
This sequence comes from Meghimatium bilineatum, assembly GCA_034231615.1. NCBI lineage: Eukaryota > Metazoa > Mollusca > Gastropoda > Stylommatophora > Philomycidae > Meghimatium > Meghimatium bilineatum. The sequence continues at coordinate 84,244,336 of CM067298.1, read as the reverse complement.
AAATGTATCTAGTTTATCACTAGAAATATATCTTTTCATTTTCTTTCTCAAACTTTTCAACACATTTTATAAATGTATATAGTTTATCATAAGAAATATATTTGTTTTATTTTCTTTTTCAAACTTTTCAACACATCTCATAAATGTATCTACCGGTAGATTATCACTAGAAATATATCTTTTCACTTTCTTTTTTAAACTTTTCAACACATTTCTTAAATGTATATAGTTTATCATTAGAAATATTTTTTTTTAAATTTTCTTTTTCACACTTTTCAACACTTCTCATAAATGTATCTACCGGTAGTTTATCATTAGAAATATATTTTTTAATTTTCTTTTCCAATCTTTTCAACACATTTCATAAATGTATCTAGATTAACATTAGAAATATATTTTTTGATTTTCTTTTTGAAACCTTTCAACATATTTCATAAATGTATCTAGTTTATCACTAGAAATATTTTTTTTAAATTTTCTTTTCCACACTTTTCAACACATCTCATAAATGTATCTTGTTTATCATTAGAAATATATTTTTTGATTTTGAAACTTTTCAACACATTTCATAAATGTATCTACAGTAGTTTATTATTAGAAATATATTTTTTCATTTTCTTTTTCAATCTTTTCAACACATCTCATAAATGTATCTACTGGTAGATTATCATTAGAAATATATCTTTTCACTTTCTTTTTCAAACTTTTCAACATATTTCATAAATGTATATAGTTTATCATTAGAAATATATTTTTTTAATTTTCTTGTTCAAACTTTTCAACATATTTCATAAATGTATCTAGTTTATCATTAGAAATATATTTTTTTTGATTTTCAAACTTTTCAACACATTTCATAAATGTATATAGTTTATAAATAGAAATTAATTTTTTGATTTACTTTTTGAAACTTTTCAACATATTTCATAAATGTATCTAGTTTTTATCATTAGAAATATTTTTTTTTGATTTTGAAAATTTTCAACACATTTCATAAATGTATCTAGTTTTTATCATTAGAAATATATTTTGTTGATTTTGAAAATTTTCAACACATTTCATAAATGTATCTAGTTTATCATTAGAAATATATTTTTTTGATTTTCAAACTGTTCAACACATCTCATAAATGTATCTACCGGTAGTTTACCATTAAAAATATATATTTTTATTTTCTTTTTCAATCTTTTCAACACATCTCATAAATGTATCTACTGGTAGATTATCACTAGAAATATATCTTTTCACTTTCTTTTTCAAACTTTTCAACACATTTCATAAATGTATATAGTTTATCATTAGAAATATATTTTTTTAATTTTCTTGTTCAAACTTTTCAACATATTTCATAAATGTATTTAGTTTATCATTAGAAATATATTTTTTTTGATTTTCAAACTTTTCAACAAATTTCATAAGTGTATATAGTTTATAAATAGAAATTAATTTTTTGATTTTCTTTTTGAAACTTTTCAACACATTTCATAAATGTATCTAGTTTTTATCATTAGAAATATATTTTTTTGATTTTGAAACTTTTCAACACATTTCATAAATGTATCTAGATTAACATTAGAAATATATTTTTTGATTTTCTTTTTGAAACCTTTCAACATATTTCATAAATGTATCTAGTTTATCACTAGAAATATTTTTTTTAAATTTTCTTTTCCACACTTTTCAACACATCTCATAAATGTATCTTGTTTATCATTAGAAATATATTTTTTGATTTTGAAACTTTTCAACACATTTCATAAATGTATCTACAGTAGTTTATTATTAGAAATATATTTTTTCATTTTCTTTTCAAACTTTTCAACACATCTCATAAATGTATCTACATGTAGATTATCACTAGAAATATATCTTTTCACTTTCTTTTTCAAACTTTTCAACACATTTCATAAATGAATATAGTTTATCATTAGAAATATACTTTTTAAATTTTCTTGTTCAAACTTTTCAACACTTCTCATAAATGTATCTACCGGTAGTTTACCATTAAAAATATATATTTTTATTTTCTTTTTCAATCTTTTCAACACATCTCATAAATGTATCTACTGGTAGATTATCATTAGAAATATATCTTTTCACTTTCTTTTTCAAACTTTTCAACATATTTCATAAATGTATATAGTTTATCATTAGAAATATATTTTTTTAATTTTCTTGTTCAAACTTTTCAACATATTTCATAAATGTATCTAGTTTATCATTAGAAATATATTTTTTTTGATTTTCAAACTTTTCAACACATCTCATAAATGTATCTACAGTAGTTTATTATTAGAAATATATTTTTTCATTTTCTTTTTCAAACTTTTCAACACATCTCATAAATGTATCTACATGTAGATTATCACTAGAAATATATCTTTTCACTTTCTTTTTCAAACTTTTCAACATATTTCATAAATGTATCTAGTTTATCACTAGAAATATATCTTTTCATTTTCTTTCTCAAACTTTTCAACACATTTTATAAATGTATATAGTTTATCATAAGAAATATATTTTTTTTATTTTCTTTTTCAAACTTTTCAACACATCTCATAAATGTATCTACCGGTAGATTATCACTAGAAATATATCTTTTCACTTTCTTTTTTAAACTTTTCAACACATTTCTTAAATGTATATAGTTTATCATTAGAAATATTTTTTTAAAAATTTTCTTGTTCACACTTTTCAACACTTCTCATAAATGTATCTACTGGTAGTTTATCATTAGAAATATATTTTTTAATTTTCTTTTCCAATCTTTTCAACACATTTCATAAATGTATCTAGATTAACATTAGAAATATATTTTTTGATTTTCTTTTTGAAACCTTTCAACATATTTCATAAATGTATCTAGTTTATCACTAGAAATATTTTTTTTAAATTTTCTTTTCCACACTTTTCAACACATCTCATAAATGTATCTTGTTTATCATTAGAAATATATTTTTTGATTTTGAAACTTTTCAACACATTTCATAAATTAGTTTATTATTAGAAATATATTTTTTCATTTTCTTTTTCAATCTTTTCAACACATCTCATAAATGTATCTACTGGTAGATTATCATTAGAAATATATCTTTTCACTTTCTTTTTCAAACTTTTCAACATATTTCATAAATGTATATAGTTTATCATTAGAAATATATTTTTTTAATTTTCTTGTTCAAACTTTTCAACATATTTCATAAATGTATCTAGTTTATCATTAGAAATATATTTTTTTTGATTTTCAAACTTTTCAACACATTTCATAAATGTATATAGTTTATAAATAGAAATTAATTTTTTGATTTACTTTTTGAAACTTTTCAACATATTTCATAAATGTATCTAGTTTTTATCATTAGAAATATTTTTTTTTGATTTTGAAAATTTTCAACACATTTCATAAATGTATCTAGTTTTTATCATTAGAAATATATGTTTTTGATTTTGAAAATTTTCAACACATTTCATAAATGTATCTAGTTTATCATTAGAAATATATTTTTTTGATTTTCAAACTGTTCAACACATCTCATAAATGTATCTACCGGTAGTTTACCATTAAAAATATATATTTTTATTTTCTTTTTCAATCTTTTCAACACATCTCATAAATGTATCTACTGGTAGATTATCACTAGAAATATATCTTTTCACTTTCTTTTTCAAACTTTTCAACACATTTCATAAATGTATATAGTTTATCATTAGAAATATATTTTTTTAATTTTCTTGTTCAAACTTTTCAACATATTTCATAAATGTATTTAGTTTATCATTAGAAATATATTTTTTTTGATTTTCAAACTTTTCAACAAATTTCATAAGTGTATATAGTTTATAAATAGAAATTAATTTTTTGATTTTCTTTTTGAAACTTTTCAACACATTTCATAAATGTATCTAGTTTTTATCATTAGAAATATATTTTTTTGATTTTGAAACTTTTCAAGACATTTCATAAATGTATCTAGTTTATCATTAGAAATATATTTTTCTGATTTTCAAACTGTTCAACACATCTCATAAATGTATCTACCGGTAGTTTACCATTAAAAATATATTTTTAAATTATCTTTTTCAATCTTTTCAACACATCTCATAAATGTATCTACCGGTAGATTATCACTAGAATTATATCTTTTTATTTTCTTTTTTAAACTTTTCAACACATCTCATAAATGTATCTACAGGTAGTTTATCATTAGAAATATATTTTTTTATTTTCTTTTTCAAAATTTTCAACATATTTCATAAATGTATCTAGTTTATCACTAGAAATATATTTTTTAATTTTCTTTTTCAATCTTTTCATCACATCTCATAAATGTATCTACCGGTAGATTATCACTAGAATTATATCTTTTCATTTTCTTTTTCAAACTTTTCAACACATCTCATAAATGTATCTACAGGTAGTTTATCATTAGAAATATATTTTTTTATTTTCTTTTTCAAAATTTTCAACATATTTCATAAATGTATCTAGTTTATCACTAGAAATATATTTTTTAATTTTCTTTTTCATTCTTTTCATCACATCTCATAAATGTATCTACCGGTAGATTATCACTAGAATTATATCTTTTCATTTTCTTTTTCAAACTTTTCAACACATTTCATAAATGTATATAGTTTATAAATAGAAATTAATTTTTTGATTTACTGTTTGAAACTTTTCAACACATTTCATAAATGTATCTAGTTTTTATCATTGGAAATATATTTTTTTGATTTTGAAAATTTTCAACACATTTCATAAATGTATCTAGTTTTTATCATTAGAAATATATTTTTTTGATTTTGAAAATTTTCAACACATTTCATAAATGTATCTAGTTTATCATTAGAAATATATTTTTTTGATTTTCAAACTGTTCAACACATCTCATAAATGTATCTACCGGTAGTTTACCATTAAAAATATATTGTTTAATTTTCTTTTTCAATCTTTTCAACACATGTCATAAATGTATCTACCGGTAGATTATCACTAGAAATATATTTTTTAAATTTTCTTTTTCAAACTTTTCAACATATTTCATAAATGTATCTAGTTTATCATTAGAAATATATTGTTTTGATTTTCAAACTTTTCAACACATTTCATAAATGTATCTAGTTTATCATTAGAAATATATTATTTTAAAATTTCAAACTTTTCAACACATTACATAAATGTATCTAGTTTATCACTAGAAATATATTTTTTGATTTTCTTTTCCAAACTTTTCAACACATTTCATAAATGTATCTAGTTTATCACTAGAAATATATTTGTTGATTTTCTTTTCCAAACTTTTCAACATATTTCATAAATGTATCTACGAGGTTTATCACTAGAAATATTTTTTTTTTGATTTTTTTTTTCAAACTTTTTTTAACACATTTCATAAATGTATCTAGATTAACATTAGAAATATTTTATTTTAATTTTCTTTTCCAAACTTTTCAACACATCTCATAAATGTATCTAGTTTATCATTAGAAATATATTTTTTGATTTTGAAACTTTTCAACACATTTCATAAATGTATCTACCGGTAGTTTATTATTAGAAATATATATTTTAATTTTCTTTTTCAAAATTTTCAATACATCTCATAAATGTATCTACATGTAGATTATCACTAGAAATATATCTTTTCACTTTCTTTTTCACACTTTTCAACACATTTCTTAAATGTATATAGTTTATCATTAGAAATATTTTTTTTTATTTTCTTGTTCAAACTTTTCAACACTTCTCATAAATGTATCTACCGGTAGTTTACCATTAAAAATATATATTTTTATTTTCTTTTTCAATCTTTTCAACATATTTCATAAATGTATCTAGTTTATCACTAGAAATATATTTTTTAATTTTCTTTTTCAATCTTTTCATCACATCTCATAAATGTATCTACCGGTAGATTATCACTAGAATTATATCTTTTCATTTTCTTTTTCAAACTTTTCAACACATTTCATAAATGTATATAGTTTATAAATAGAAATTAATTTTTTGATTTACTGTTTGAAACTTTTCAACACATTTCATAAATGTATCTAGTTTTTATCATTAGAAATATATTTTTTTGATTTTCAAACTTTTCAACACATTTCATAAGTGTATATAGTTTATATATAGAAATTAATTTTTTGATTTACTGTTTGAAACTTTTCAACACATTTCATAAATGTATCTAGTTTTTATCATTAGAAATATATTTTTTTGATTTTGAAAATTTTCAACACATTTCATAAATGTATCTAGTTTTTATCATTAGAAATATATTTTTTTGATTTTGAAAATTTTCAACACATTTCATAAATGTATCTAGTTTATCATTAGAAATATATTTTTTTGATTTTCAAACTGTTCAACACATCTCATAAATGTATCTACCGGTAGTTTACCATTAAAAATATATTGTTTAATTTTCTTTTTCAATCTTTTCAACACATGTCATAAATGTATCTACCGGTAGATTATCACTAGAAATATATTTTTTAAATTTTCTTTTTCAAACTTTTCAACACATTTCATAAATGTATCTAGTTTATCATTAGAAATATATTATTTTAAAATTTCAAACTTTTCAACACATTACATAAATGTATCTAGTTTATCACTAGAAATATATTTTTTGATTTTCTTTTCCAAACTTTTCATAAATGTATCTAGTTTATCACTAGAAATATATTTGTTGATTTTCTTTTCCAAACTTTTCAACATATTTCATAAATGTATCTACGAGGTTTATCACTAGAAATATATTTTTTTTAATTTTTTTTTCAAACTTTTTTTAACACATTTCATAAATGTATCTAGATTAACATTAGAAATATTTTATTTTAATTTTCTTTTCCAAACTTTTCAGCACATCTCATAAATGTATCTAGTTTATCATTAGAAATATATTTTTTGATTTTGAAACTTTTCAACACATTTCATAAATGTATCTACCGGTAGTTTATTATTAGAAATATATATTTTAATTTTCTTTTTCAAAATTTTCAACACATCTCATAAATGTATCTACATGTAGATTATCACTAGAAATATATCTTTTCACTTTCTTTTTCAAACTTTTCAACACATTTCTTAAATGTATATAGTTTATCATTAGAAATATTTTTTTTTATTTTCTTGTTCAAACTTTTCAACACTTCTCATAAATGTATCTAGCGGTAGTTTACCATTAAAAATATATATTTTTATTTTCTTTTTCAATCTTTTCAACACATCTCATAAATGTATCTACTGGTAGATTATCATTATTAATATATCTTTTCACTTTCTTTTTCAAACTTTTCAACATATTTCATAAATGTATATAGTTTATCATTAGAAATATATTTTTTTAATTTTCTTGTTCAAACTTTTCAACATATTTCATAAATGTATCTAGTTTATCATTAGAAATATATTTTTTTTTGATTTTCAAACTTTTCAACACATTTCATAAATGTATATAGTTTATAAAAAGAAATTAATTTTTTGATTTACTTTTTAAAAGTTTTCAACACATTTCATAAATGTATCTAGTTTTTATCATTAGAAATATATTTTTTTGATTTTCAAACTTTTCAACACATTTCATAAATGTATATAGTTTATAAAAAGAAATTAATTTTTTGATTTACTTTTTAAAAGTTTTCAACACATTTCATAAATGTATCTAGTTTTTATCATTAGAAATATATTTTTTTGATTTTCAAACTTTTCAACACATTTCATAAGTGTATATAGTTTATAAATAGAAATTAATTTTTTGATTTACACTTTGAAACTTTTCAACATATTTCATAAATGTATCTAGTTTTTATCATTAGAAATATATTTTTTTGATTTTGAAAATTTTCAACACATTTCATAAATGTATCTAGTTTTTATCATTAGAAATATATTTTTTTGATTTTGAAAATTTTCAACACATTTCATAAATGTATCTAGTTTATCATTAGAAATATATTTTTTTGATTTTCAAACTGTTCAACACATCTCATAAATGTATCTACCGGTAGTTTACCATTAAAAATATATTGTTTAATTTTCTTTTTCAATCTTTTGAACACATGTCATAAATGTATGTAACGGTAGATTATCACTAGAAATATATTTTTTATTTTCTTGTTCAAACTTTTCAACACTTCTCATAAATGTATCTACCGGTAGTTTACCATTAAAAATATATATTTTTATTTTCTTTTTCAATCTTTTCAACACATCTCATAAATGTATCTACTGGTAGATTATCACTAGAAATATATCTTTTCACTTTCTTTTTCAAACTTTTCAACACATTTCATAAATGTATATAGTTTATCATTAGTAATATATTTTTTTAATTTTCTTGTTCAAACTTTTCAACATATTTCATAAATGTATTTAGTTTATCATTAGAAATATATTTTTTTTGATTTTCAAACTTTTCAACAAATTTCATAAGTGTATATAGTTTATCAATAGAAATTAATTTTTTGATTTTCTTTTTGAAACTTTTCAACACATTTCATAAATGTATCTAGTTTTTATCATTAGAAATATATTTTTTTGATATTTTGAAACTTTTCAACACATTTCATAAATGTATCTAGTTTATCATTAGAAATATATTTTTCTGATTTTCAAACTGTTCAACACATCTCATAAATGTATCTACCGGTAGTTTACCATTAAAAATATATTTTTAAATTATCTTTTTCAATCTTTTCAACACATCTCATAAATGTATCTACCGGTAGATTATCACTAGAATTATATCTTTTCATTTTCTTTTTCAAACTTTTCAACACATTTCATAAATGTATATAGTTTATCATAAGAAATATATTTTTTTTTATTTTCTTTTTCAAACTTTTCAACACATCTCATAAATGTATCTACAGGTAGTTTATCATTAGAAATATATTTTTTTATTTTCTTTTTCAAAATTTTCAACATATTTCATAAATGTATCTAGTTTATCACTAGAAATATATTTTTTAATTTTCTTTTTCAATCTTTTATCTCATAAATGTATCTACCGGTAGATTATCACTAGAATTATATCTTTTCATTTTCTTTTTCAAACTTTTCAACACATTTCATAAATGTATATAGTTTATAAATAGAAATTAATTTTTTGATTTACTGTTTGAAACTTTTCAACACATTTCATAAATGTATCTAGTTTTTATCATTAGAAATATATTTTTTTGATTTTCAAACTTTTCAACACATTTCATAAGTGTATATAGTTTATAAATAGAAATTAATTTTTTGATTTACTGTTTGAAACTTTTCAACACATTTCATAAATGTATCTAGTTTTTATCATTAGAAATATATTTTTTTGATTTTGAAAATTTTCAACACATTTCATAAATGTATCTAGTTTTTATCATTAGAAATATATTTTGTTGATTTTGAAAATTTTCAACACATTTCATAAATGTATCTAGTTTATCATTAGAAATATATTTTTTTTTTGATTTTCAAACTGTTCAACACATCTCATAAATGTATCTACCGGTAGTTTACCATTAAAAATATATTGTTTAATTTTCTTTTTCAATCTTTTCAACACATGTCATAAATGTATCTACCGGTAGATTATCACTTGAAATATATTTTTTAAATTTTCTTTTTCAAACTTTTCAACATATTTCATAAATGTATCTAGTTTATCATTAGAAATATATTGTTTTGATTTTCAAACTTTTCAACACATTTCATAAATGTATCTAGTTTATCATTAGAAATATATTATTTTAAAATTTCAAACTTTTCAACACATTACATAAATGTATCTAGTTTATCACTAGAAATATATTTGTTGATTTTCTTTTCCAAACTTTTCAACATATTTCATAAATGTATCTACGAGGTTTATCACTAGAAATATTTTTTTTTGATTTTTTTTTCAAACTTTTTTTAACACATTTCATAAATGTATCTAGATTAACATTAGAAATATTTTATTTTAATTTTCTTTTCCAAACTTTTCAACACATCTCATAAATGTATCTAGTTTATCATTAGAAATATATTTTTTGATTTTGAAACTTTTCAACACATTTCATAAATGTATCTACCGGTAGTTTATTATTAGAAATATATATTTTAATTTTCTTTTTCAAAATTTTCAACACATCTCATAAATGTATCTACATGTAGATTATCACTAGAAATATATCTTTTCACTTTCTTTTTCAAACTTTTCAACACATTTCTTAAATGTATATAGTTTATCATTAGAAATATTTTTTTTATTTTCTTGTTCAAACTTTTCAACACTTCTCATAAATGTATCTACCGGTAGTTTACCATTAAAAATATATATTTTTATTTTCTTTTTCAATCTTTTCAACACATCTCATAAATGTATCTACTGGTAGATTATCACTAGAAATATATCTTTTCACTTTCTTTTTCAAACTTTTCAACACATTTCATAAATGTATATAGTTTATCATTAGTAATATATTTTTTTAATTTTCTTGTTCAAACTTTTCAACATATTTCATAAATGTATTTAGTTTATCATTAGAAATATATTTTTTTTGATTTTCAAACTTTTCAACAAATTTCATAAGTGTATATAGTTTATCAATAGAAATTAATTTTTTGATTTTCTTTTTGAAACTTTTCAACACATTTCATAAATGTATCTAGTTTTTATCATTAGAAATATATTTTTTTGATATTTTGAAACTTTTCAACACATTTCATAAATGTATCTAGTTTATCATTAGAAATATATTTTTCTGATTTTCAAACTGTTCAACACATCTCATAAATGTATCTACCGGTAGTTTACCATTAAAAATATATTTTTAAATTATCTTTTTCAATCTTTTCAACACATCTCATAAATGTATCTACCGGTAGATTATCACTAGAATTATATCTTTTCATTTTCTTTTTCAAACTTTTCAACACATTTCATAAATGTATATAGTTTATCATAAGAAATATATTTTTTTTTATTTTCTTTTTCAAACTTTTCAACACATCTCATAAATGTATCTACAGGTAGTTTATCATTAGAAATATATTTTTTTATTTTCTTTTTCAAACTTTTCAACACATTTCATAAATGTATATAGTTTATAAATAGAAATTAATTTTTTGATTTACTGTTTGAAACTTTTCAACACATTTCATAAATGTATCTAGTTTTTATCATTAGAAATATATTTTTTTGATTTTCAAACTTTTCAACACATTTCATAAATGTATCTAGTTTTTATCATTAGAAATATATTTTGTTGATTTTGAAAATTTTCAACACATTTCATAAATGTATCTAGTTTATCATTAGAAATATATTTTTTTTTTGATTTTCAAACTGTTCAACACATCTCATAAATGTATCTACCGGTAGTTTACCATTAAAAATATATTGTTTAATTTTCTTTTTCAATCTTTTCAACACATGTCATAAATGTATCTACCGGTAGATTATCACTAGAAATATATTTTTTAAATTTTCTTTTTCAAACTTTTCAACATATTTCATAAATGTATCTAGTTTATCATTAGAAATATATTGTTTTGATTTTCAAACTTTTCAACACATTTCATAAATGTATCTAGTTTATCATTAGAAATATATTATTTTAAAATTTCAAACTTTTCAACACATTACATAAATGTATCTAGTTTATCACTAGAAATATATTTGTTGATTTTCTTTTCCAAACTTTACAACATATTTCATAAATGTATCTACGAGGTTTATCACTAGAAATATTTTTTTTTGGTTTTTTTTTCAAACTTTTTTTAACACATTTCATAAATGTATCTAGATTAACATTAGAAATATTTTATTTTAATTTTCTTTTCCAAACTTTTCAACACATCTCATAAATGTATCTAGTTTATCATTAGAAATATATTTTTTGATTTTGAAACTTTTCAACACATTTCATAAATGTATCTACCGGTAGTTTATTATTAGAAATATATATTTTAATTTTCTTTTTCAAAATTTTCAACACATCTCATAAATGTATCTACATGTAGATTATCACTAGAAATATATCTTTTCACTTTCTTTTTCAAACTTTTCAACACATTTCTTAAATGTATATAGTTTATCATTAGAAATATTTTTTTTATTTTCTTGTTCAAACTTTTCAACACTTCTCATAAATGTATCTACCGGTAGTTTACCATTAAAAATATATATTTTTATTTTCTTTTTCAATCTTTTCAACACATCTCATAAATGTATCTACTGGTAGATTATCATTATTAATATATCTTTTCACTTTTTTTTTCAAACTTTTCAACATATTTCATAAATGTATATAGTTTATCATTAGAAATATATTTTTTTAATTTTCTTGATCAAACTTTTCAACATATTTCATAAATGTATCTAGTTTATCATTAGAAATATATTTTTTTTGATTTTCAAACTTTTCAACACATTTCATAAATGTATATAGTTTATAAAAAGAAATTAATTTTTTGATTTACTTTTTAAAAGTTTTCAACACATTTCATAAATGTATCTAGTTTTTATCATTAGAAATATATTTTTTTGATTTTCAAACTTTTCAACACATTTCATAAGTGTATATAGTTTATAAATAGAAATTAATTTTTTGATTTACATTTTGAAACTTTTCAACATATTTCATAAATGTATCTAGTTTTTATCATTAGAAATATATTTTTTTGATTTTGAAAATTTTCAACACATTTCATAAATGTATCTAGTTTTTATCATTAGAAATATATTTTTTTGATTTTGAAAATTTTCAACACATTTCATAAATGTATCTAGTTTATCATTAGAAATATATTTTTTTGATTTTCAAACTGTTCAACACATCTCATAAATGTATCTACCGGTAGTTTACCATTAAAAATATATTGTTTAATTTTCTTTTTCAATCTTTTCAACACATGTCATAAATGTATGTAACGGTAGATTATCACTAGAAATATATTTTTTAAATTTTCTTTTTCAAACTTTTCAACATATTTCATAAATGTATCTAGTTTATCATTAGAAATATATTGTTTTGATTTTCAAACTTTTCAACACATTTCATAAATGTATCTAGTTTATCATTAGAAATATATTATTTTAAAATTTCAAACTTTTCAACACATTACATAAATGTATCTAGTTTATCACTAGAAATATATTTTTTGATTTTCTTTTCCAAACTTTTCAACACATTTCATAAATGTATCTAGTTTATCACTAGAAATATATTTGTTGATTTTCTTTTCCAAACTTTTCAACATATTTCATAAATGTATCTACGAGGTTTATCAATAGAAATATTTTTTTTTGATTTTTTTTTTCAAACTTTTTTTAACACATATCATAAATGTATCTAGTTTATCATTAGAAATATATTTTTTTGATTTTGAAACTTTTCAACACATTTCATAAATGTATCTACCTGTAGTTTATCATTAGAAATATATTTTTTTATTTTCTTTTCCAATCTTTTCAACACATTTCATAAATGTATCTAGATTAACATTAGAAATATTTTATTTTAATTTTCTTTTCCAAACTTTTCAACACATCTCATAAATGTATCTAGTTTATCATTAGAAATATATTTTTTGATTTTGAAACTTTTCAACACATTTCATAAATGTATATAGTTTATCATTAGAAATATTTTTTTTTATTTTCTTGTTCAAACTTTTCAACACTTCTCATAAATGTATCTACCGGTAGTTTACCATTAAAAATATATATTTTTATTTTCTTTTTCAATCTTTTCAACACATCTCATAAATGTATCTACTGGTAGATTATCATTAGAAATATATCTTTTCACTTTCTTTTTCAAACTTTTCAACATATTTCATAAATGTATATAGTTTATCATTAGAAATATATTTTTTTAATTTTCTTGTTCAAACTTTTCAACATATTTCATAAATGTATCTAGTTTATCATTAGAAATATATTTTTTTATTTTCTTTTTCAAACTTTTCAACACTTCTCATAAATGTATCTACAGGTAGATTATCACTAGAAATATATGTTTTCATTTTCTTTTTCAAACTTTTCAACACATTTCATAAATGTATATAGTTTATCATAAGAAATATATTTTTTAAATTTTCTTGTTCAAACGTTTCAACATATTTCATAAATGTATATATTTTATCACTAGAAATATATTTTTTTATTTTCTTTTTCAAACTTTTCAACACTTCTCATAAATGTATCTACCGGTAGTTTATCATTAGAAATATATTTTTTTATTTTCTTTTTCAATCTTTTCAACAAATCTCATAAATGTATCTACCGGTAGATTATCACTAGAAATATATGTTTTCATTTTCTTTTTCAAACTTTTCAACACTTCTCATAGATGTATCTACCGGTAGTTTATCATTAGAAATATATTTTTTTATTTTCTTTTTCAAACTTTTCAACACTTCTCATAAATGTATCTACAGGTAGATTATCACTAGAAATATATGTTTTCATTTTCTTTTTCAAACTTTTCAACACATTTCATAAATGTATCTAGTTTATCACTAGAAATATATTTGTTGATTTTCTTTTCCAAACTTTTCAACATATTTCATAAATGTATCTACGAGGTTTATCACTAGAAATATTTTTTTTTGGTTTTTTTTTCAAACTTTTTTTAACACATTTCATAAATGTATCTAGATTAACATTAGAAAAATTTTATTTTAATTTTCTTTTCCAAACTTTTCAACACATCTCATAAATGTATCTAGTTTATCATTAGAAATATATTTTTTGATTTTGAAACTTTTCAACACATTTCATAAATGTATCTACCGGTAGTTTATTATTAGAAATATATATTTTAATTTTCTTTTTCAAAATTTTCAACACATCTCATAAATGTATCTACATGTAGATTATCACTAGAAATATATCTTTTCACTTTCTTTTTCAAACTTTTCAACACATTTCTTAAATGTATATAGTTTATCATTAGAAATATTTTTTTTATTTTCTTGTTCAAACTTTTCAACACTTCTCATAAATGTATCTACCGGTAGTTTACCATTAAAAATATATATTTTTATTTTCTTTTTCAATCTTTTCAACACTTCTCATAAATGTATCTACTGGTAGATTATCATTAGAAATATATCTTTTCACTTTCTTTTTCAAACTTTTCAACATATTTCATAAATGTATATAGTTTATCATTAGAAATATATTTTTTTAATTTTCTTGTTCAAACTTTTCAACATATTTCATAAATGTATCTAGTTTATCATTAGAAATATATTTTTTTATTTTCTTTTTCAAACTTTTCAACACTTCTCATAAATGTATCTACAGGTAGATTATCACTAGAAATATATGTTTTCATTTTCTTTTTCAAACTTTTCAACACATTTCATAAATGTATATAGTTTATCATAAGAAATATATTTTTTAAATTTTCTTGTTCAAACGTTTCAACATATTTCATAAATGTATATATTTTATCACTAGAAATATATTTTTTTATTTTCTTTTTCAAACTTTTCAACACTTCTCATAAATGTATCTACCGGTAGTTTATCATTAGAAATATATTTTTTTATTTTCTTTTTCAATCTTTTCAACAAATCTCATAAATGTATCTACCGGTAGATTATCACTAGAAATATATGTTTTCATTTTCTTTTTCAAACTTTTCAACACTTCTCATAGATGTATCTACCGGTAGTTTATCATTAGAAATATATTTTTTTATTTTCTTTTTCAAACTTTTCAACACTTCTCATAAATGTATCTACAGGTAGATTATCACTAGAAATATATGTTTTCATTTTCTTTTTCAAACTTTTCAACACATTTCATAAATGTATATAGTTTATCATAAGAAATATATTTTTTTTTATTTTCTTGTTCAAACTTTTCAACATATTTCATAAATGTATCTAGATTATCACTAGAAATATATTTTTTTATTTTCTTTTTCAAACTTTTCAACACTTGTCATAAATGTATCTACCGGTAGTTTATCACTAGAAATATATCTTTTCATTTTCTTTTCAAAATTTTCAACACATTTCATAAATGTATATAGTTTATCATTAGAAATATATTTTTTTAATTTTCTTGTTCAAACTTTTCAACATATTTCATAAATGTATCTAGTTTATCATTAGAAATATATTTTTTTGATTTTCAAAATTTTCAACACATTTCATAAGTGTATATAGTTTATCAATAGAAATTAATTTTTTGATTTTCTTTTTGAAACTTTTCAACACATTTCATAAATGTATCTAGTTTATCATTAGAAATATATTTTTTGATTTTCAAACTGTTCATCACATCTCATAAATGTATCTACCGGTAGTTTACCATTAAAAATATATTTTTTAATTTTCTTTTTCAAACTTTTCAACACATCTCATAAATGTATCTACCAGTAGTTTATCATTAGAAATATATTTTTTTATTTTCTTTTTCAAACTTTTCAACACTTCTCATAAATGTATCTACAGGTAGATTATCACTAGAATTATATCTTTTCATTTTCTTTTTCAAAATTTTCAACACATTTCATAAATGTATATAGTTTATCATAAGAAATATATTTTTTTTTATTTTCTTGTTCAAACTTTTCAACATATTTCATAAATGTATCTAGTTTATCACTAGAAATATATTTTTTTATTTTCTTTTTCAAACTTTTCAACACTTGTCATAAATGTATCTACCGTTAGTTTATCACTAGAAATATATCTTTTCATTTTCTTTTCAAAATTTTCAACACATTTCATAAATGTATATAGTTTATCATTAGAAATATATTTTTTTAATTTTCTTGTTCAAACTTTTCAACATATTTCATAAATGTATCTAGTTTATCATTAGAAATATATTGTTTTGATTTTCAAACTTTTCAACACATTTCATAAATGTATCTAGTTTATCATTAGAAATATATTTTTTTTTAATTTCAAACTTTTCAACACATTTCATAAATGTATCTAGTTTATCACTAGAAATATATATTTTGATTTTCTTTTTCAAACTTTTCAACACATCTCATAAATGTATCTACCAGTAGTTTATCATTAGAAATATATTTTTTTATTTTCTTTTTCAAACTTTTAACACTTCTCATAAATGTATCTACCGGTAGTTTATCATTAGAAATATATTTTTTTATTTTCTTTTTCAATCTTTTCAACACATCTCATAAATGTATCTACCGGTAGATTATCACTAGAATTATATCTTTTCATTTTCTTTTTCAAACTCTTCAACACATTTCATAAATGTATATAGTTTATCATTAGAAATATATTTTTTTAATTTTCTTGTTCAAACTTTTCAACATATTTCATAAATGTATCTAGTTTATCATTAGAAATATATTTTTTTGATTTTCAAAATTTTCAACACATTTCATAAGTGTATATAGTTTATCAATAGAAATTAATTTTTTGATTTTCTTTTTGAAACTTTTCAACACATTTCATAAATGTATCTAGTTTATCATTAGAAATATATTTTTTGATTTTCAAACTGTTCATCACATCTCATAAATGTATCTACCGGTAGTTTACCATTAAAAATATATTTTTTAATTTTCTTTTTCAAACTTTTCAACACATCTCATAAATGTATCTACCAGTAGTTTATCATTAGAAATATATTTTTTTATTTTCTTTTTCAATCTTTTTAACACATCTCATAAATGTATCTACCGGTAGATTATCACTAGAATTATATCTTTTCATTTTCTTTTTCAAACTTTTCAACACATTTCATAAATGTATATAGTTTATCATTAGAAATATTATTTTTTATTTTCTTGTTCAAACTTTTCAGCACATTTCAAAAATGAATATAGTTTAACATTAGAAATATATTTTTTTTACTTTCTTGTTCAAACTTTTCAACATATTTCATAAATGTATATATTTTATCACTAGAAATATATTTTTTTATTTTCTTTTTCAAACTTTTCAACACATCTCATAAATGTATCTACCAGTAGTTTATCATTAGAAATATATTTTTATATTTTCTTTTTCAAACTTTTTAACACTTCTCATAAATGTATCTACCGGTAGATTATCACTAGAAATATATGTTTTCATTTTCTTTTTCAAACTTTTCAACACATTTCATAAATGTATATAGTTTATCATAAGAAATATATTTTTTAAATTTTCTTGTTCAAACTTTTCAACATATTTCATAAATGTATATATTTTATCACTAGAAATATATTTTTTGATTTTCTTTTCCAAAATTTTCAACACATCTCATAAATGTATCTACCGATAGTTTATCATTAGAAATATATTTTTTTATTTTATTTTTCAAACTTTTCAACACATCTCATAAATGTATCTAGTTTATCATTAGAAATATATTTTTTGATTTTGAAACTTTTCAACACATTTCATAAATGTATCTACCAGTAGTTTATTATTAGAAATATATTTTTTCATTTTCTTTTTCAAACTTTTCAACACATCTCATAAATGTATCTACCGGTAGATTATCACTAGAAATATATCTTTTCACCTTCTTTTTCAAACTTTTCTTAAATGTATATAGTTTATCATTAGAAATATTTTTTTTTAATTTTCTTGTTCAAACTTTTCAACACATTTCATAAATGAATATAGTTTATCATTAGAAATATATTTTTTTAATTTTCTTGTTCAAACTTTTCAACACATCTCATAAATGTATATAGTTTATCACTAGAAATATATTTTTTGATTTTCTTTTTCAAACTTTTCAACACATCTCATAAATGTATCTGCGGTAGTTTATCATTAAAAATATATATTTTTATTTTCTTTTTCAATCTTTTCAACACATCTCATAAATGTATCTACTGGTAGATTATCATTAGAAATATATCTTTTCACTTTCTTTTTCAAACTTTTCAACATATTTCATAAATGTATATAGTTTATCATTAGAAATATATTTTTTTAATTTTCTTGTTCAAACTTTTCAACATATTTCATAAATGTATCTAGTTTATCATTAGAAATCTATTTTTTTTGATTTTCAAACTTTTCAACACATTTCATAAATGTATATAGTTTATAAATAGAAATTAATTTTTTGATTTACTTTTTAAAAGTTTTCAACACATTTCATAAATGTATCTAGTTTTTATCATTAGAAATATATTTTTTTGATTTTCAAACTTTTCAACACATTTCATAAGTGTATATAGTTTATAAATAGAAATTAATTTTTTGATTTACTTTTTGAAACTTTTCAACACATTTAATAAATGTATCTAGTTTTTATCATTAGAAATATATTTTTTTGATTTTGAAAATTTTCAACACATTTCATAAATGTATCTAGTTTATCATTTATATATTTGATACTAGAAATATATTTTTTTGATTTTCAAACTGTTCAACACATCTCATAAATGTATCTACCGGTACTTTACCATTAAAAATATATTGTTTAATTTTCTTTTTCAATCTTTTCAACACATGTCATAAATGTATCTACCGGTAGATTATCACTAGAAATATATTTTTTAAATTTTCTTTTTCAAACTTTTCAACATATTTCATAAATGTATCTAGTTTATCATTAGAAATATATTGTTTTGATTTTCAAACTTTTCAACACATTTCATAAATGTATCTAGTTTATCATTAGAAATATATTATTTTAAAATTTCAAACTTTTCAACACATTACATAAATGTATCTAGTTTATCACTAGAAATATATTTTTTGATTTTCTTTTCCAAACTTTTCAACACATTTCATAAATGTATCTAGTTTATCACTAGAAATATATTTGTTGATTTTCTTTTCCAAACTTTTCAACATATTTCATAAATGTATCTACGAGGTTTATCAATAGAAATATTTTTTTTTGATTTTTTTTTTCAAACTTTTTTTAACACATATCATAAATGTATCTAGTTTATCATTAGAAATATATTTTTTTGATTTTGAAACTTTTCAACACATTTCATAAATGTATCTACCTGTAGTTTATCATTAGAAATATATTTTTTTATTTTCTTTTCCAATCTTTTCAACACATTTCATAAATGTATCTAGATTAACATTAGAAATATTTTATTTTAATTTTCTTTTCCAAACTTTTCAACACATCTCATAAATGTATCTAGTTTATCATTAGAAATATATTTTTTGATTTTGAAACTTTTCAACACATTTCATAAATGTATATAGTTTATCATTAGAAATATTTTTTTTATTTTCTTGTTCAAACTTTTCAACACTTCTCATAAATGTATCTACCGGTAGTTTACCATTAAAAATATATATTTTTATTTTCTTTTTCAATCTTTTCAACACATCTCATAAATGTATCTACTGGTAGATTATCATTAGAAATATATCTTTTCACTTTCTTTTTCAAACTTTTATACATATTTCATAAATGTATATAGTTTATCATTAGAAATATATTTTTTTAATTTTCTTGTTCAAACTTTTCAACATATTTCATAAATGTATCTAGTTTATCATTAGAAATATATTTTTTTATTTTCTTTTTCAAACTTTTCAACACTTCTCATAAATGTATCTACAGGTAGATTATCACTAGAAATATATGTTTTCATTTTCTTTTTCAAACTTTTCAACACATTTCATAAATGTATATAGTTTATCATAAGAAATATATTTTTTAAATTTTCTTGTTCAAACTTTTCAACATATTTCATAAATGTATCTAGTTTATCATTAGAAATATATTTTGTTATTTTCTTTTTCAAACTTTTCAACACTTCTCATAAATGTATCTACAGGTAGATTATCACTAGAAATATATGTTTTCATTTTCTTTTTCAAACTTTTCAACACATTTCATAAATGTATATAGTTTATCATAAGAAATATATTTTTTAAATTTTCTTGTTCAAACTTTTCAACATATTTCATAAATGTATATATTTTATCACTAGAAATATATTTTTTTATTTTCTTTTTCAAACTTTTCAACACTTCTCATAAATGTATCTACCGGTAGTTTATCATTAGAAATATATTTTTTTATTTTCTTTTTCAATCTTTTCAACAAATCTCATAAATGTATCTACCGGTAGATTATCACTAGAAATATATGTTTTCATTTTCTTTTTCAAACTTTTCAACACTTCTCATAGATGTATCTACCGGTAGTTTATCATTAGAAATATATTTTTTTATTTTCTTTTTCAAACTTTTCAACACTTCTCATAAATGTATCTACAGGTAGATTATCACTAGAAATATATGTTTTCATTTTCTTTTTCAAACTTTTCAACACATTTCATAAATGTATATAGTTTATCATAAGAAATATATTTTTTTTTATTTTCTTGTTCAAACTTTTCAACACTTCTCATAAATGTATCTAGTTTATCACTAGAAATATATTTTTTTATTTTCTTTTTCAAACTTTTCAACACTTGTCATAAATGTATCTACCGGTAGTTTATCACTAGAAATATATCTTTTCATTTTCTTTTCAAAATTTTCAACACATTTCATAAATGTATATAGTTTATCATTAGAAATATATTTTTTTAATTTTCTTGTTCAAACTTTTCAACACATTTCATAAATGTATCTAGTTTATCATTAGAAATATATTTTTTGATTTTCAAACTGTTCATCACATCTCATAAATGTATCTACCGGTAGTTTACCATTAAAAATATATTTTTTAATTTTCTTTTTCAAACTTTTCAACACATCTCATAAATGTATCTACCAGTAGTTTATCATTAGAAATATATTTTTTTATTTTCTTTTTCAATCTTTTTAACACATCTCATAAATGTATCTACCGGTAGATTATCACTAGAATTATATCTTTTCATTTTCTTTTTCAAACTTTTCAACACATTTCATAAATGTATATAGTTTATCATTAGAAATATTATTTTTTATTTTCTTGTTCAAACTTTTCAGCACATTTCAAAAATGAATATAGTTTAACATTAGAAATATATTTTTTTTACTTTCTTGTTCAAACTTTTCAACATATTTCATAAATGTATATATTTTATCACTAGAAATATATTTTTTTATTTTCTTTTTCAAACTTTTCAACACATCTCATAAATGTATCTACCAGTAGTTTATCATTAGAAATATATTTTTATATTTTCTTTTTCAAACTTTTTAACACTTCTCATAAATGTATCTACCGGTAGATTATCACTAGAAATATATGTTTTCATTTTCTTTTTCAAACTTTTCAACACATTTCATAAATGTATATAGTTTATCATAAGAAATATATTTTTTAAATTTTCTTGTTCAAACTTTTCAACATATTTCATAAATGTATATATTTTATCACTAGAAATATATTTTTTGATTTTCTTTTCCAAAATTTTCAACACATCTCATAAATGTATCTACCGATAGTTTATCATTAGAAATATATTTTTTTATTTTATTTTTCAAACTTTTCAACACATCTCCTAAATGTATCTAGTTTATCATTAGAAATATATTTTTTGATTTTGAAACTTTTCAACACATTTCATAAATGTATCTACCAGTAGTTTATTATTAGAAATATATTTTTTCATTTTCTTTTTCAAACTTTTCAACACATCTCATAAATGTATCTACCGGTAGATTATCACTAGAAATATATCTTTTCACTTTCTTTTTCAAACTTTTCTTAAATGTATATAGTTTATCATTAGAAATATTTTTTTTTAATTTTCTTGTTCAAACTTTTCAACACATTTCATAAATGAATATAGTTTATCATTAGAAATATATTTTTTTAATTTTCTTGTTCAAACTTTTCAACACATCTCATAAATGTATATAGTTTATCACTAGAAATATATTTTTTGATTTTCTTTTTCAAACTTTTCAACACATCTCATAAATGTATCTGCGGTAGTTTATCATTAAAAATATATATTTTTATTTTCTTTTTCAATCTTTTCAACACATCTCATAAATGTATCTACTGGTAGATTATCATTAGAAATATATCTTTTCACTTTCTTTTTCAAACTTTTCAACATATTTCATAAATGTATATAGTTTATCATTAGAAATATATTTTTTTAATTTTCTTGTTCAAACTTTTCAACATATTTCATAAATGTATCTAGTTTATCATTAGAAATCTATTTTTTTTGATTTTCAAACTTTTCAACACATTTCATAAATGTATATAGTTTATAAATAGAAATTAATTTTTTGATTTACTTTTTAAAAGTTTTCAACACATTTCATAAATGTATCTAGTTTTTATCATTAGAAATATATTTTTTTGATTTTCAAACTTTTCAACACATTTCATAAGTGTATATAGTTTATAAATAGAAATTAATTTTTTGATTTACTTTTTGAAACTTTTCAACACATTTAATAAATGTATCTAGTTTTTATCATTAGAAATATATTTTTTTGATTTTGAAAATTTTCAACACATTTCATAAATGTATCTAGTTTATCATTTATATATTTGATACTAGAAATATATTTTTTTGATTTTCAAACTGTTCAACACATCTCATAAATGTATCTACCGGTACTTTACCATTAAAAATATATTGTTTAATTTTCTTTTTCAATCTTTTCAACACATGTCATAAATGTATCTACCGGTAGATTATCACTAGAAATATATTTTTTAAATTTTCTTTTTCAAACTTTTCAACATATTTCATAAATGTATCTAGTTTATCATTAGAAATATATTGTTTTGATTTTCAAACTTTTCAACACATTTCATAAATGTATCTAGTTTATCATTAGAAATATATTATTTTAAAATTTCAAACTTTTCAACACATTACATAAATGTATCTAGTTTATCACTAGAAATATATTTTTTGATTTTCTTTTCCAAACTTTTCAACACATTTCATAAATGTATCTAGTTTATCACTAGAAATATATTTGTTGATTTTCTTTTCCAAACTTTTCAACATATTTCATAAATGTATCTACGAGGTTTATCAATAGAAATATTTTTTTTTGATTTTTTTTTTCAAACTTTTTTTAACACATATCATAAATGTATCTAGTTTATCATTAGAAATATATTTTTTTGATTTTGAAACTTTTCAACACATTTCATAAATGTATCTACCTGTAGTTTATCATTAGAAATATATTTTTTTATTTTCTTTTCCAATCTTTTCAACACATTTCATAAATGTATCTAGATTAACATTAGAAATATTTTATTTTAATTTTCTTTTCCAAACTTTTCAACACATCTCATAAATGTATCTAGTTTATCATTAGAAATATATTTTTTGATTTTGAAACTTTTCAACACATTTCATAAATGTATATAGTTTATCATTAGAAATATTTTTTTAATTTTCTTGTTCAAACTTTTCAACACTTCTCATAAATGTATCTACCGGTAGTTTACCATTAAAAATATATATTTTTATTTTCTTTTTCAATCTTTTCAACACATCTCATAAATGTATCTACTGGTAGATTATCATTAGAAATATATCTTTTCACTTTCTTTTTCAAACTTTTATACATATTTCATAAATGTATATAGTTTATCATTAGAAATATATTTTTTTAATTTTCTTGTTCAAACTTTTCAACATATTTCATAAATGTATCTAGTTTATCATTAGAAATATATTTTTTTATTTTCTTTTTCAAACTTTTCAACACTTCTCATAAATGTATCTACAGGTAGATTATCACTAGAAATATATGTTTTCATTTTCTTTTTTAACTTTTCAACACATTTCATAAATGTATATAGTTTATCATAAGAAATATATTTTTTAAATTTTCTTGTTCAAACTTTTCAACATATTTCATAAATGTATCTAGTTTATCATTAGAAATATATTTTGTTATTTTCTTTTTCAAACTTTTCAACACTTCTCATAAATGTATCTACAGGTAGATTATCACTAGAAATATATGTTTTCATTTTCTTTTTCAAACTTTTCAACACATTTCATAAATGTATATAGTTTATCATAAGAAATATATTTTTTAAATTTTCTTGTTCAAACTTTTCAACATATTTCATAAATGTATATATTTTATCACTAGAAATATATTTTTTTATTTTCTTTTTCAAACTTTTCAACACTTCTCATAAATGTATCTACCGGTAGTTTATCATTAGAAATATATTTTTTTATTTTCTTTTTCAATCTTTTCAACAAATCTCATAAATGTATCTACCGGTAGATTATCACTAGAAATATATGTTTTCATTTTCTTTTTCAAACTTTTCAACACTTCTCATAGATGTATCTACCGGTAGTTTATCATTAGAAATATATTTTTTTATTTTCTTTTTCAAACTTTTCAACACTTCTCATAAATGTATCTACAGGTAGATTATCACTAGAAATATATGTTTTCATTTTCTTTTTCAAACTTTTCAACACATTTCATAAATGTATATAGTTTATCATAAGAAATATATTTTTTTTTATTTTCTTGTTCAAACTTTTCAACACTTCTCATAAATGTATCTAGTTTATCACTAGAAATATATTTTTTTATTTTCTTTTTCAAACTTTTCAACACTTGTCATAAATGTATCTACCGGTAGTTTATCACTAGAAATATATCTTTTCATTTTCTTTTCAAAATTTTCAACACATTTCATAAATGTATATAGTTTATCATTAGAAATATATTTTTTTAATTTTCTTGTTCAAACTTTTCAACATATTTCATAAATGTATCTAGTTTATCATTAGAAATATATTGTTTTGATTTTCAAACTTTTCAACACATTTCATAAATGTATCTAGTTTATCATTAGAAATATATTTTTTTTTAATTTCAAACTTTTCAACACATTTCATAAATGTATCTAGTTTATCACTAGAAATATATATTTTGATTTTCTTTTTCAAACTTTTCAACACATCTCATAAATGTATCTACCAGTAGTTTATCATTAGAAATATATTTTTTTATTTTCTTTTTCAAACTTTTTAACACTTCTCATAAATGTATCTACCGGTAGTTTATCATTAGAAATATATTTTTTTATTTTCTTTTTCAATCTTTTCAACACATCTCATAAATGTATCTACCGGTAGATTATCACTAGAATTATATCTTTTCATTTTCTTTTTCAAAATTTTCAACACATTTCATAAGTGTATATAGTTTATCAATAGAAATTAATTTTTTGATTTTCTTTTTGAAACTTTTCAACACTTCTCATAAATGTATCTACAGGTAGATTATCACTAGAAATATATGTTTTCATTTTCTTTTTCAAACTTTTCAACACATTTCATAAATGTATATAGTTTATCATAAGAAATATATTTTTTAAATTTTCTTGTTCAAACTTTTCAACATATTTCATAAATGTATCTAGTTTATCATTAGAAATATATTTTGTTATTTTCTTTTTCAAACTTTTCAACACTTCTCATAAATGTATCTACAGGTAGATTATCACTAGAAATATATGTTTTCATTTTCTTTTTCAAACTTTTCAACACATTTCATAAATGTATATAGTTTATCATAAGAAATATATTTTTTAAATTTTCTTGTTCAAACTTTTCAACATATTTCATAAATGTATATATTTTATCACTAGAAATATATTTTTTTATTTTCTTTTTCAAACTTTTCAACACTGCTCATAAATGTATCTACCGGTAGTTTATCATTAGAAATATATTTTTTTATTTTCTTTTTCAATCTTTTCAACAAATCTCATAAATGTATCTACCGGTAGATTATCACTAGAAATATATGTTTTCATTTTCTTTTTCAAACTTTTCAACACTTCTAATAGATGTATCTACCGGTAGTTTATCATTAGAAATATATTTTTTTATTTTCTTTTTCAAACTTTTCAACACTTCTCATAAATGTATCTACAGGTAGATTATCACTAGAAATATATGTTTTCATTTTCTTTTTCAAACTTTTCAACACATTTCATAAATGTATATAGTTTATCATAAGAAATATATTTTTTTTTATTTTCTTGTTCAAACTTTTCAACACTTCTCATAAATGTATCTAGTTTATCACTAGAAATATATTTTTTTATTTTCTTTTTCAAACTTTTCAACACTTGTCATAAATGTATCTACCGGTAGTTTATCACTAGAAATATATCTTTTCATTTTCTTTTCAAAATTTTCAACACATTTCATAAATGTATATAGTTTATCATTAGAAATATATTTTTTTAATTTTCTTGTTCAAACTTTTCAACATATTTCATAAATGTATCTAGTTTATCATTAGAAATATATTGTTTTGATTTTCAAACTTTTCAACACATTTCATAAATGTATCTAGTTTATCATTAGAAATATATTTTTTTTTAATTTCAAACTTTTCAACACATTTCATAAATGTATCTAGTTTATCACTAGAAATATATATTTTGATTTTCTTTTTCAAACTTTTCAACACATCTCATAAATGTATCTACCAGTAGTTTATCATTAGAAATATATTTTTTTATTTTCTTTTTCAAACTTTTTAACACTTCTCATAAATGTATCTACCGGTAGTTTATCATTAGAAATATATTTTTTTATTTTCTTTTTCAATCTTTTCAACACATCTCATAAATGTATCTACCGGTAGATTATCACTAGAATTATATCTTTTCATTTTCTTTTTCAAAATTTTCAACACATTTCATAAGTGTATATAGTTTATCAATAGAAATTAATTTTTTGATTTTCTTTTTGAAACTTTTCAACACATTTCATAAATGTATCTAGTTTATCATTAGAAATATATTTTTTTGATTTTCAAAATTTTCAACACATTTCATAAGTGTATATAGTTTATCAATAGAAATTAATTTTTTGATTTTCTTTTTCAAACTTTTCAACACATCTCATAAATGTATCTACCAGTAGTTTATCATTAGAAATATATTTTTTTATTTTCTTTTTCAATCTTTTTAACACATCTCATAAATGTATCTACCAGTAGATTATCACTAGAATTATATCTTTTCATTTTCTTTTTCAAACTTTTCAACACATTTCATAAATGTATATAGTTTATCATTAGAAATATTATTTTTTATTTTCTTTTTCAATCTTTTTAACACATCTCATAAATGTATCTACCAGTAGATTATCACTAGAATTATATCTTTTCATTTTCTTTTTCAAACTTTTCAACACATTTCATAAATGTATATAGTTTATCATAAGAAATATATTTTTTAAATTTTCTTGTTCAAACTTTTCAACATATTTCATAAATGTATATATTTTATCACTAGAAATATATTTTTTGAATTTCTTTTCCAAAATTTTCAACACATCTCATAAATGTATCTACCGATAGTTTATCATTAGAAATATTTTTTTTTATTTTATTTCTCAAACTTTTCAACACATCTCATAAATGTATCTAGTTTATCATTAGAAATATATTTTTTGATTTTGAAACTTTTCAACACATTTCATAAATGTATCTACCAGTAGTTTATTATTAGAAATATATTTTTTCATTTTCTTTTTCAAACTTTTCAACACATCTCATAAATGTATCTACCGGTAGATTATCACTAGAAATATATCTTTTCACTTTCTTTTTCAAACTTTTCTTAAATGTATATAGTTTATCATTAGAAATATTTTTTTTTTAATTTTCTTGTTCAAACTTTTCAACACATTTCATAAATGAATATAGTTTATCATTAGAAATATATTTTTTTAATTTTCTTGTTCAAACTTTTCAACACATCTCATAAATGTATATAGTTTATCACTAGAAATATATTTTTTGATTTTCTTTTTCAAACTTTTCAACACATCTCATAAATGTATCTGCGGTAGTTTATCATTAGAAATATATTTTTTTATTTTCTTTTTCAAACTTTTCAACACTTCTCATAAATGTATCTACCGGTAGTTTATCATTAGAAATATATTTTTTTATTTTCTTTTTCAAACTTTTCAACACTTCTCATAAATGTATCTACCGGTAGTTTATCATTAGAAATATATTTTTTTATTTTCTTTTTCAAACTTTTCAACACTTCTCATAAATGTATCTACAGGTAGATTATCACTAGAAATATATGTTTTCATTTTCTTTTTCAAACTTTTCAACACATTTCATAAATGTATATAGTTTATCATAAGAAATATATTTTTTTAAATTTTCTTGTTCAAACTTTTCAACATATTTCATAAATGTATATATTTTATCACTAGAATTATATTTTTTTATTTTCTTTTTCAAACTTTTCAACACTTCTCATAAATGTATCTACCGGTAGTTTATCATTAGAAATATATTTTTTTATTTTCTTTTTCAATCTTTTCAACACATCTCATAAATGTATCTACCGGTAGATTATCACTAGAAATATATGTTTTCATTTTCTTTTTCAAACTTTTCAACACATTTCATAAATGTATATAGTTTATCATAAGAAATATATTTTTTTTTATTTTCTTGTTCAAACTTTTCAACATATTTCATAAATGTATCTAGTTTATCATTAGAAATATATTGTTTTGATTTTCAAACTTTTCAACACATTTCATAAATGTATCTAGTTTATCATTAGAAATATATTTTTTTTAAATTTCAAACTTTTCAACACATTTCATAAATGTATCTAGTTTATCACTAGAAATATATATTTTGATTTTCTTTTTCAAACTTTTCAACACATCTCATAAATGTATCTACCAGTAGTTTATCATTAGAAATATATTTTTTTATTTTCTTTTTCAAACTTTTTAACACTTCTCATAAATGTATCTACCGGTAGTTTATCATTAGAAATATATTTTTTAATTTTCTTTTTCAATCTTTTCAACACATCTCATAAATGTATCTACCGGTAGATTATCACTAGAATTATATCTTTTCATTTTCTTTTTCAAACTTTTCAACATATTTCATAAATGTATCTAGTTTATCATTAGAAATATATTTTTTTGATTTTCAAAATTTTCAACACATTTCATAAGTGTATATAGTTTATCAATAGAAATTAATTTTTTGATTTTCTTTTTGAAACTTTTCAACACATTTCATAAATGTATCTAGTTTATCATTAGAAATATATTTTTTGATTTTCAAACTGTTCAACACATCTCATAAATGTATCTACCGGTAGTTTACCATTAAAAATATATTTTTTAATTTTCTTTTTCAAACTTTTCAACACATCTCATAAATGTATCTACCAGTAGTTTATCATTAGAAATATATTTTTTTATTTTCTTTTTCAATCTTTTCAACACATCTCATAAATGTATCTACCGGTAGATTATCACTAGAATTATATCTTTTCATTTACTTTTTCAAACTTTTCAACACATTTCATAAATTTATATAGTTTATCATTAGAAATATTATTTTTTTATTTTCTTGTTCAAACTTTTCAACATAGTTTATAAATGTATATATTTTATCACTAGAAATATATTTTTTTATTTTCTTTTTCAAACTTTTCAACATATTTCATAAATGTATCTAGTTTATCACTAGAAATATATTTTTTTATTTTCTTTTTCAAACTTTTCAACACATCTCATAAATGTATCTACCGGTAGTTTATCATTAGAAATATATTTTTTTATTTTCTTTTTCAAACTTTTCAACACATCTCATAAATGTATCTACAGGTAGTTTCATTAGAAATATATTTTTTTATTTTCTTTTTCAAACTTTTCAACACTTCTCATAAATGTATCTACCGGTAGTTTATCATTAGAAATATATTTTTTTATTTTCTTTTTCAATCTTTTCAACAAATCTCATAAATGTATCTACCGGTAGATTATCACTAGAATTATATCTTTTCATTTTCTTTTTCAAACTTTTCAACACATTTCATAAATGTATATAGTTTATCATTAGAAATATATTTTTTTAATTTTCTTGTTCAAACTTTTCAACATATTTCATAAATGTATCTAGTTTATCATTAGAAATATATTTTTTTAATTTTCTTGTTCAAACTTACCAGGCAAAGCCTGGCAACATCTTGATCCCTTGCTTCTCCAGGTAGGAACTATTAAGTTCTCTGTTTGGAATAGATAACATATAGAATGAACATTAAACGTAGGCAAGAATTATGTGCTTTGAAAATATGTTCTTGTGGCAGTGGTTGTCGTCTTCTGGTGTGTTCGTTCTCAAGCTCCTGCTGATTAGCAGGATGTAGTCCAGAGAATGGAATGCATTGCATCATGGTTTGCAACATATGTGCCTTTCGGCCTGAGACATTAGACTTCAGCATGGTTTCTGTGTCATGTTTCTGTATCTAAAACTGTGGTTCTCAGCAAGACAGCAGAGACTTGAAGGGGGGGGGGGCACCGAAGAAATTTCTGAAATAGAGGTAAGGGAAAACTTGTCATGGGGAGGGGGGCATATGAAGATAAAGACTTGAACAGTAACCAATAAGAAATATAGCGACTTCTTCTTCTTCTTCTTTCTGTCCTCATGTACCTTTCGGTGTTGAGGGGAGAGTGAGTGTACGGTCTTTTGCCCTTCTATTTGCCTCCTCTGCTGTTATATTTCCGAGTGTCTCTAACACACTATCTATCCACCTTTTACGAGGACGTCCAATAGGTCTCCTGTTTTCGTATCATTTGTTAAGTGTTTTTTGGATAATACTTTGCTCTTTCTGTCTGGTTATGTGGCCGTACCATTTAACTTGTTGTTTCTGTATGTATTCTATTGTTGGTTTGATCCCTAATTGTTTCCTTAGTGCTTCATTCCTGATTTTGTCTCTCAAGCTAACTCCAATCATACGTCTCACACATTTCATTTCAGTGGTGTTAATCTTATGTATTGTTCTAGAATCTAATGTCCAAGTTTGACACTGATAACACAATGTTGGTAAGAAAATGGTGTTGAAAAGCGCTTTCTTTGTTTCTAGTGTAATATCTTTGTTTCTTAGTAAAGGTGTTAATTGACCAATGATCTGACAGGCCTTATTACATCTTGAAACATAGCGACAAATCTGAAAAAGTCTTGGTGACTTGTAAGGAAAGTCAATGATTTTTTTTTTAAGCACAAGGGCTTAAAAACGACTGTGGTTAGAACAAATGCAGGACTAACAAACCAGTAACATCTGCAGTTAGAACAAATGCAGGACTAACAAACCAGTAACATCTGCAGTTAGAACAAATGCAGGACTGACAAACCAGTAACATCTGCAGTTAGAACAAATGCAGGACTAACAAACCAGTAACATCTGCAGTTAGAACAAATGCAGGACTGACAAACCAGTAACATCTTCAGTAAGAACAAATGCAGGACTAACAAACGAGTAACATCTGCAGTTAGAACAAATGCAGGACTGACAAACCAGTAACATCTTCAGTTAGAACAAATGCAGGACTGACAAACCAGTAACATCTGCAGTTAGAAAAAATGCAGGACTGACAAACCATTATTGTTTATTATTTATATGGATAACATTATCAAAACAGTAAAACACCACCAGACGTTTACCATTACTCAAATGACTTAATTGAACCACTCTTTGCTGACCATCAGTGCCTTTTCCACAGTTCAAGTGAAGTGCTGAAAGATCACATAAACCTACTCAATGAAAGCTGCCTCAATCACAACATGAAGATCAATAAAGAAAATACAGAAGTAATGTTTATAGGCAGAAAACCCAATACAATCAAAATAAATGATCAACTACTGAAGTAAAGCAAGTGCAGAAATTTAAATATTTTGGGAGCATTTGTACAGCTGACTGAAGAATGGACAGAGTGTTGAGACAATAATTAAAAAGTCAACTATGTAACTTATGAACTTATACCAATTTTCCCGTCGAAGACGAATGTATCAGGCCATTGGCGCAAATAAAACGGAGACACAGCGCATTTCCATTCTCTGGATTACATCCTGCTAGAAATCCAGCAGGACAATGATCCTGCTAAAAGAGAAATTCAACAGGAGTTTGAGAATGTACGATGAAGAAGAAGACTAATGGCTTCTAGGTTGACCCAGCCTAAGAAATGGGCACCAGATCTTCTGGGAAAGTAGCCGCAGGTATGATGTTGGTCAATGAAAAATACAGACTTAACCCCATACTCCCCACTACGCCTCAATGGAAAAAGTGAAAACATGAAAACTCCTTTTTTAATGAATGTCATACTGCGAGTTTACAACAAAATTACAAATAACAGGAGAGAAGTTGGTATTTATACTAACTTTCCATCTACAGCATCCACAATTTTGGCATCTATCCCTAAGTAGTCAAAGGCT
Organism: Meghimatium bilineatum; assembly: GCA_034231615.1. Classification (NCBI taxonomy): domain Eukaryota; kingdom Metazoa; phylum Mollusca; class Gastropoda; order Stylommatophora; family Philomycidae; genus Meghimatium; species Meghimatium bilineatum. Next base: position 84,211,188 of record CM067298.1, on the reverse strand, counting down.
GTCAGCATCCGAAGTCTTCTAGCCGGCCGTCGTTTCAAGTTGATCATGTATATCTGCAAATATGAATAAATAAAGTTTTTAACACCATGACAGCCTAGAGAAGACCATAATGGAGGGGATGATGCCAGGGAGACGTACAAGAGACAGACCCAGAAGATGGATGCAAGACATCAAAGACCACCTGAACATGACAGTAACAGAAGCAGGAAGACTAGCTCAAGATTGACAGAAGCTTGGAAAGGCTGTGATGACTGCTACAGGATATGCTACCTGATGAGTATGAATGTTTTTAATTAACGAAGTTCGTGGTGGCTGGATTATCAGAACAGCAACCTCCACATTCTTCTTCTTTCATTCTCAAACTTCTTAGAGATTATCAAGATGCAGTCTGGAAAAACGGAATGTGTTGCGTCATGGTTTACAGCGTGACTGTGTTATATGCACCTTTCGGTCTGACACATCCGATTTCAGCATGACTTCTAGGTCACTTTGACCATATACGGAATGTGACAACCAACACCATCCTAAAACCTTATTAGTCACCTCTTACAAGATATATGGAAGATAAATAGTGTTGCTATTCTTTGCTTCCCTTTTGACTATGAATTGGCCATAACAGACTGAGAAGTCACATGTTCAGAAAGTTGAAAATTTGTAGACAGACCAGTGCAACTGTGGACAGCCCAGAGACTGCAGAACACATCCTTCATGCCTGTCAAATCTACCAAGAAGAGAGTGAGAAAATATGTTTATTTTCCTACTGAGACGGCAGAACTTCCAGACTTGAGGGGTTCCATGGATGACCTGAAGCGAATTACACAGTTCATTGAAGCTATTGGCGCTGTAATCTGATATCTGACTGAAGAACAAAAAGCTCCCCTTTCGGGCCCTGGAAACACACTTTCGCTTTTATGGTTAAAAGCTCTGATATAACCGAATTGGATTAACTTTGCGACTGAAAGGAGCATAATTTTACCATAAGATGAACATTTTACGCAGCCAAAAAAAAAACTTAATAAATATTATAAAATACCTTTACAACTTTTAAAACTAAAAGTTTACCTTCAGTTATTTAACAAAAATGTATACAAACTACAACAAAATGATATTATTTACCAACCATGTTATCTAACAGAAAATGTATACAAACTACAACAAAATGACACATAACTTGCCTGATCAAATCCTATGTATACAAACTACAACAAAATGACACATAACGTGCCTGATCAAATCCTAGTTTGTCTTTAGGCTTCTCTGGTATATACACATGAGGTGAACTGTACAGAGGAGGAACTTCTTGTACTGAAAATATTATACACTTTGTTCAAGAACATCATCAAGGAAATCATCAAGTATTGCTTACCTCCAGGATCAGCTTCTCTGCACTGTAGGCGAATCTGTAAGCGTTTGGTATGTCAGGTCTCAGATAAGTTAAATATTTACTGTCCGCACTAATTCAACTCTGATTCAATAAATACTTCACAAACACATTTCAGATCATCTAAACCATAAGTTCTCAACTTTTCTCGAGTCACAACCCCATTTTATTTAGAAGTAAAGTGACCCATGGTCAAAAATATTTTATATAAGGCTTTCAATATGGAAAAAATATTCTATATAGTTCGAAGATTGTTCAGAATATCTTCTACTTCTGCGTTGGCTCTCAAGTAACCAACACAAATTTATTTTTTTGATTTCCACCATGGAGCATGAAGTATGATGTGCCACTATTTAATTTGAGGCATATATAATTCAATACAATTTAAACACATGACATATTTAATGTTTAGCTTGATATTGTAACTCGTTAACATGACATATTTAATGTTTAGCTTGATATTGTAACTCGTTAACATGACATATTTAATGTTTAGCTTGATATTGTAACTCGTTAACATGACATATTTAATGTTTAGCTTGATATTGTAACTCGTTAACAATTATGTCTTCATAATTTACATTTGAGTTTTTGCCAATGTATGTTAACCATGTGTGTGTGTCGCATCAGTCTATTAACCGAGAACACAGAAACTGCTCACATTTTGATGAGTTATATTTGGGTCAAAGGGCATGAACTCATGAACCACTAACCTACCATAAGTTATATTTAATATTACATTATCGCCAGTGTGCTACAGGGGCCCGAAAGGGGAGCAAAGAATAGCAACACTGTTTACCTTCGACGCATGTCGTAAAAGGCGACTAAGGAGGTTATGGGATGGAGTTGGCTGTCCCATCCCATATAGGGTCAGTGACCCAAAGCCATGCTGAAGTCGAATGTGTCAGGCCGAAAGGCGCAGATATCGCAGCAATGCTGTAAACCATGACACAACGCATTCCGTTCTCCAGACTACATCCTGCTAATTAGCAGGAGTTTGAGAATTATTCCAACTTTGATATTATTCCAACTTTGAGACACTGATTAAAATGACAATTGTTTTACAATCATTTCGCCCGTGTGTTGCCTGGGCCTCAAAAGAGAGCCAACAATAGCAACACCGTTTACCTTCCATGCATGTCACAAGAGGCAACTAGGGATGTTATAGGTTGGAGTTGGCTGTCCCATCCCATACAGGTTAAAGTGACCCAGAAGCCATGATGAAGTCAGATCGATAGGTGCAGATATCTCAGCAAAGCTATAAACCATGATACAATACATTTCATTCTCCGGACTGCATCCTGTGAATCTGCAGGAGTGTAGGGACGCACACAGAAGAAATCACTATTTTTCTTTACCTAACTGTTTCAGCCGAAACCCACAGAAAACCCTTGGCCACCCCAACTTGGGTCACAACTCATAACATGGGAACCCGTGAGTCAAACGTATACTATAAACATATTTGTTCAGTTGTGATTACGTATAGCAACTTTCCTCTTCATCAATAGCAAAAATAATGTTCCAGTTTTAGTTACATTCAAATTAAAATTGAATAATTTGTCCTTGCAGTGCTTGTTCTAAATTCAACTCATCCACAATTCAAAAATTCTACTTATCAGTGTCTATATCTTTAAAATAAACTTATCCTTATCTTTAAAATAAACTTATCCTTATCTTTAAAATAAACTTATCCTTATCTTTAAAATAAACTTATCATTATCTTTAAAATAAACTTATCCTAAAAAACATGTAACTAGATGTAATGTAATAGAAGTAATGTAACTAGAAGTAATGCATTAAAAGTAATTTCACTAGAAGTAATGTATAAGAAGAAATATAACTAGAAGTAATGTATTTGAAGCAATGTAACTAGAAATAATGTATAAGAAATAATGTAACTATAAATAATGTATTTGAAGTAATGTAACTAGAAGTAATGTATAAAAAGTAATGGCCTGAGCTTCTAGTTCAGGGTGCAAAAAACAGTGCCATTGTCACCTGCCAAGCATATCGTAAGAGGCGACTAAGGAGGCTTTGGGATGAAGTTTGCTGTCCCATCCTAGGATGATCAAAGTGACCTAGAAGCCTTGCTGACATTAGATGTGTCCTTCCAAAAAGCATAGACATCACAGCAAAGCTGTAAACCATGACACATTGAATTCTGTTTTCAGGACTACATCCTGCTAATCTACAGGAGTTTGAGAACAAATGCAGAAGATGAAGTCACACAATCCAACAATTAATGTGACATATACTAGAAAATGTTCTTTCAAAATCGGTTACATTTATTAAGAATTTCTTTTTCTATTCACCTCATTATGATGTTTTTTACTACTAATTTCTTTTCAGCTCATTATGATGTTTTTTACTACTAATTTCTTTTCAGCTCATTATGTTTTTTACTACTAATTTCTTTTTCTATTCACCTCATTGTGATGTTTCTTACTACAAGTTAATGTTAAATACTAAACAGTAAAAATTAACTCACAAACAGATAGTCAGCCCAAATATTCCGAGCATGTTCTAGAGCCTTTTCCCTCAGACCAATCACATTTGCAAACCGTTTTCCTGTCCAATCACACGGAGATTCTTCATCTGTATATCCTAAAGATGAACCAATAAACTACAATTGAACAACTGATTATAGTTGTGCTTTTTCAATTTTCAATTTGAAAAGAAAATTATTTTATGACCAAAAAAAAGGAGTTAAGAGCAGTTTTTTAAGTTTGTCCTAAGATGAGAGACACCTGTTGTAAGCTTGTCCTAAGATAAAAGACACCTGTTGTAAGCTTGTCCTAAGACCAGAGACACCTGTTGTAAGCTTGTCCTAAGTCGAAAGATGGTGGTCTGTTGTTACCTATGAAGCTGGTGAATGGGGTCTTCTTCTTCATCGTTCATTCTCAAACTCCCGCTGGATATCTCTTGTAACAGGACAATGGTCCTACTAGATTTCCAGCAGGATGTAGTCCAAAGAATGGAAATGCGTTGTGTCGCCGTTTTATTTGCGCCAATGTCTTCTGCTGAAGTTTCTGATCAATATTCATATCTTTCTTCCACTGTGATGTTTAATGGCTGTGGATTAGTGGTTGTGTTCATTCTCAAATTTTGGCTTGCTAGTAGGATGTTCTAAATTTCAGGAGTTTGAACATGATGACGAGTTTACTGATTTTTAGCAGCCATCGTCAAATACAAGAATCTGCAAGAGTTTTGTAACTATTGAGTGGTGTCATAAAGTTCAAGAATCTGCAAGAGTTTTGTTTTGTAACTATTGAGTGGTGTCATAAAGTTCAAGAATCTGCAAGAGTTTTGTTTTGTAACTATTGAGTGGTGTCATAAAGTTCAAGAATCTGCAAGAGTTTTGTTTTGTAACTATTGAGTGGTGTCATAAAGTTCAAGAATCTGCAAGAGTTGGGATGGGACAATGTGAAAGTCATTGATTGTATGCACCAGCTGGTATTAAATTAGACAAAATAAACTCACAAATTATTTCCTTCAATTTTTACGTCTATTAAATCACTCTTAATCCCATGGTTCATCCCCAACTCATTCTGATTCTTAATCTCAGTGTTCCTTTTCAAATCACTCTTAATCCCATGGTCCATCCCCAATTTACTTTTAATCCCATAGTTCATCCTCAATTCTTGCTTACATCCATGGTCCATCCCCAATTTACTATTAATCCCATAGTTCATCCTCAATTCTTGCTTACATCCATGGTCCATCCCCAATTTACTATTAATCCCATGATTTATCTCCAACTCACACTTAATCCCATGGCTCATTTAACATTCAGTCAAATGTTGTTCATGTATAGAGCGGTTTGTTTTATATCATCTTAAGTTCCTGGTACTACACAACAACTGATGATGCATCTATGCTGCTACACAACAACCGATGATGTGTCTATGCTACAATACAACTTCGCAATCAGTAGTTAAACATTTAGTCTAATATATAGAGCGGTTTGCTTTAGGTCATCTTGAATTCCTCACAACTTGTTTTTCAGAGCTGGTCTTGTGGGCCAGATTCTCATTCAGTGAACAGCAAAAAAGGGACATTACTGTAGTATTTGTTCTGGTGTCTGTACTGCTTTGCTTGTTTCTTATTGAGGCAGATTGAAATTTGGTGTTAGACCTGTATTTTTCATTGACGAACAGCATAACTAGTAATACTTAGCATCTCTCTTGCGCCTTTACTTTCCAGATCTGGTGCCCATTTTCTTAGACTGTATAAACCTGGAGACATTAGTCATTTAAAATTCAGTATTTCCGATTGAACTGGGAGTTGAACCTTCAATCACTAGACTGGGAAGCAAGTGTATTAACCAATTAACTACTGCTGCCCCTAAATAGCGGTTTCACTCGTTTTATGTGATTCTTTCACAAACTCCTGCAGATTAGCAGGATGTAGTCCAGAAAACAGAATGTGATGCGTCATGGTTTACATCTTGGCTGTGAAATCTGTGCATTTCAGCCTGAAATATTTAATTTCAACAAGAGTTTTAGGTTACTTCATCCTTTATGGGATGGGTCAGCCAACTCTGTCTTCTTTCTAAAGTACACATTTGCACAGTCGTTAGGAAGTATCGCACATGAATCAGAACTATGATTCAAACTTTCCTCCTGTATTAATTCCCCAGTTGAGGTGGAAAAGTGTTTCAGACAGCAAATCAAGCCTTAATTGGGTACCGGATCAGTCAGGGGAGTAACGACTGTGAGGGAGAGGAGATGGCTACAGCTCTCATATAGCACAGCCACTGAAATGTGAGATCACTAAACATCTCACACACCTACGGAAAGTTAAATGCTATGGGTTAACTTTACTTTCAAACTTTGGTTCTACGAAAAAAAAAGTTTGAACTACAGTTTCTTCTTCTTCAGCGTTCATTCTCAAACTCCCGCTGGATTTCTCTTGCAACAGGACAATGGTCCTACAAAATTTCCAGTTGAATTTAGTCCAGAGAATGGAAATGCGTTGTGTTGCCATTTTATTTGCGCCAATGGCCCAGCACATCCATCTTCGATGGTAACTACAGTTTAACCATTAGCAAGACGGATTAAAAAATACAAAACGTCTTCCTGCCACCGGATTCTTTTTTGACAATTTGCGTTATTGATGGTGACTGTTTTGAAAATGTTATAATTTTTTGGTTTTTAGAGATATTTAAATATTTGCACATATAAATAAAGAATTGAATTCTGCATATATTGGTTGTATTTCTGTACATGTGTGTTTGATACCAGACGTATGAGAAAGTGGTAAAGACGTTTTTCACAAAAAAAATTATATTTTATAACAAATAAAGCAGAAAAATTAGTAAAAAAATAACTTACTTTACTTATTGAATTGTTTGGCAACACTGTACACTAAATCACACACAAATCTGTTGTATTTGTGGTCTTTCATTATCAAAATATTGCCGGGGGAACTGTATAAAACATGTAGATTTGCAGTAAAATCGTTCTTTGAGCTTAGGCCTAGAGTCATTTTTGGTGCCACTTCAACATATTCGATATCAAACATCTGGAAGTCCCCACACCAACACGCCATTCTGTATATTTACTGCTGTGAAATTAAATAACCCAATAATTCATGATTCAAGCCACGATTCAATGTTATTTTATTCAAAATACAATGATACAACGGTCTATAAACCCGATTCACCATCATGGCATCGTACCGGTGTGCAGATGTGGTCAGATTAATTGGTATAAAACGTGTTATTTCTACGTAGAAATTTTCACTACGATCATGATGGACGTAGAAATGTATTGGCTTCAATTGCACATGTTTCCCGAGTATGTGCATTGACCAATCAGGCTCTGGTATGTATATTTAACACAATATCTCATTGGATGACTTCTATCGACAACGACAGCAGCCAATTTTTGTGTTTATCGACAAGTGTTTACATAAGCATTGTGAAGGTTAAAGTCACTGTTTTTTATCACCATCCTTCTCCTCATCTTCTTCTTTTGCATTCTACCTTGGACTGCCATGCTTTTAGTAGATTATATATTTCTACATTCTACCTTGGACTGCCATGTAGCATCATGTTTTTAATAACGACACTTAATGATGATGATGAACCAACAACCCACTTACCTAAAGCTTTCACAGAATGAGCAAATAAAATGATGTCATCTCTTGGACCACTATATCCCACTGGAGGTCTATTGTAGGAAAGATTCGGTGAAAGGTAGTGATGCAGGTTGATAAGAATAGCAGAGTGCACCATAGGAACAGGAAACACTCCAAAAATCTCCCGGTCTACAATGGACAGATAGTTACTACTACGAATGTAGTAGCCCTGAGGAGGAATACAAGAAACATTTGTGACCCACTTCTCAATAAAAGAAATTTTGGATTGTTTATCATAATCTTCTTCGTTAGCATTCATTCTCAAACTCCCGCTGGATCTCTCTTGTAGCAGGAAAATCGCACTACTAGATTTCCAGCAGAATATAGACCAGAGAATGGAAATGCGTTGTGTCACCGTTTTATTTGAGTAATGACCCGACACATCCATCTTCAGAGGTATCAGAATCTAATCATACTTAACTGCAGACTAGGCTGACACACAGGTTCGTGTAAGGCAGGTAACCCACCAAGTAATTATTACTGGTCTGCCAGGCAGATTTATATATATTCCACGTGAGATATTCTTTCCAGATTGTAGTTGTCTTTAGAGTTGACCTGACGCAGGAAGAGGCGTGTTTAAACATTCTTCATCTTCAGCGTTCATTCTCAAACTCCCACTGGATTTCTGTTGTAGCAGGACAATGGTCCTACTAGATTTCCAGCAGAATGTAGTCCAGAGAATGGAAATGCGTTGTGTCGCTGTTTTAATTGCACCAATGACCCGATACATCCATCTTCGGCGGAGTTTAAATAATCTGAGATGTCTCTAATCCATCCTTGTCTTTTTGGCGGCCCTTACCTCTGCTTCCAGGAACCATACCTTCCATTATTAATTGTTCCATTTTGTTATGTCTCCTTATATGACTAAATTATATCTGATTTAGAATTACTATATGCACTACTCTCTGAATTCAGAAAATATCAAATTACAAGCTAGCCAATCTGCAAAATATTATGCTAAATATTAATTAGGAAGCAATCATTATGTCTAAACTTTGATATTGTCAGATAAGTAAGGTTCTGAATGGAAACATTGTCAGATAAAGTGAAGTTCTGAATGGAGACATTGTCAAATTTAAAAAAAAAAGTTCTGAATGAAAACATTGTCAGATAAAGTAAAGTTCTGAATGGAGACATTGTCCAAGGAGGAAACAGCTCTTTGATGTATGTCTATTGTAAACAACAAAAGCTTTGACTTTGTATACAACTAGTCTGTCAAACAGGGAAAAAGCTTTTCAGATCGTGTTACCAGAAAGTATTCATACCCCCTCCGAGTAGATGTCTTTTTCAATAGACACTGCATTGAGCCAGAAGCTGAAGTCTCTTGGGTATGAAAGATAGATCTGAGAAACCACTCCCACTACACACAAGAATTAAGAGCAAATCGCTGACAATTCCTGGCATTATTGACAACAATAACAACAACCAGAAAATATGAAGTTGCCTCCTCCATGGAAAAAAGCTGCCTACTACCAATGTAGGATCGCTTCCGGCAGATGGTGTAAGGATACACGGTAAAATTTCTGTTGCTCACAGCTGCCTACTACCAATGTAGGATCGCTTCCGGCAGATGGTGTAAGGATACACGGTAAAATTTCTGTAGCTCACAAATGTAATATACTTTCATCCATCCTTCCAGATCCCGTTAACTTAATCTGTATGGTTATATAGCATTGAAAGTACCTTTTAATACAGAGTATTATTCTTCTTCTGCTGCATTTGTTTTCAAACTTCTGCAGATTAACAGGATGTATTCTGGAGAATGGAATGCATTGTGTCGACATGGTTACAGCTTAACTGTGATATCTGTGCCTTTCGACCCGACACATGTGGCTTCTGGGTCACTTTGACCCTATTTGGGATGGGACAGACAACTCCACCTCCAAAACCTTAGTCTCCTTCTCTAATAATTTGCATGGAAAGTAAACAGTAGTGCTATTCTTTGCTCTACCTACAAGCGCAGGCAACATACAGGAAGGATATATCCTCTGGTTGCAAAATATATCACTTCTAGTTTCTCCAATCACATTTCTCAAGTTTCTGATTCTTCTGTATTCTTTCTCAAATTCCTGCTGGTTACCAGGATATAGACCAGAGAATGGAATATGTTGCTTACAGCTTGGGTGCAATATCTGTGCCTTTCAGCTTGACATATCCGACTTCAGCATGGCATGAAACTTTGGCCTTCAGCCAACCTTCTCAGTCACCTTCTACAAACATGTAACGTATAGAGGTCACTGCTTTGCAATTCTTTGCTCCCTTTTTAGGTCCTGCAGCATAAGTACAGGCTCAGGCATTTCATTTCTAGGCTTGGATCTGCCTGTTACTTGTTGGAGTTCATTGGTGTAGATACTTGATAACTAACTTGACATTATCCACTCCAACAATAGTCCTCTTTGTTTTGGAACTCTAAACAATGGACTGTATGTTTGCTATCTCCAGGAATTGCGAGCAACTTATTTTTGGACTGAGAGTGTGTTACCGTAACTGTGCTAGTTAACAGGATTCTATAAGATTGTTGATTGGTGGTCCAGCGGTCCATGGGCTCATGCCCTTTGACCCAATGCTATTGTGTGATATATGCATGTGTTTGTGAGCTGTTGTTTTGTTCCATATAATGTGTTCTATTTATCTGATCCTGGAGGGAGAAGCATTTTCCTGATGTCATCCAGCGCTGGACATTCAAAAAGGTGGTGGTCAACAGTTTCATAGGGATGAATGCACAGCCGGCACCCTGGAGTGTGTTGTGGTTGTATTCTGCTCAGGTGATTGTTAAGCTGTACATGTTGCGTGCGCAGTCGGAAGATTATACTCTGGTCTTTCCTTCCCAGGAGGTTGATGTTGTACTTAGCATTTGGGATGGTCATATATTTATAGAGGTTCTATAAGATGATTAAGAGAACAACTGAGGTTTACCTTTTCAGACATTCCTCCCCAGAAATTGGAATAGTAGCCCTCAACAGAAGCATTTAGCATAGGACCAATTACCAATCTTTCAACAAAAAAAAAACATTGAGAATTAAAAGAGAATTACCAATATTAAATAAAACAAAACACATCAAAAATGTTAACACTTTAACACATCTGTAACAGGACATAATATATATATATATATATATATTTATTTTTTTCAAGATGTTAACACTCTAATAATTCAAGATGTTACCCACACTAACAAATATAAAACAGGAATAAGATATGTATTCTTCTTCTGCATTTGTTCTTAAGCTCTTGCAGATTAGCAGGATGTAGTCCGGAGAATGGAATGTGTTGTGCTAAGGTTTACAGCTTAGCTGTGATTATCTATGCCTTTCTGCCTGATACAACAACTTTAGCATGGCTTCTAGGCTGTTTTTTTACAGCTGAGCTGTGATTATCTGCAGCATTCAGTCTGACACATTGAACTTCAGCAAGGATTCTGAGTGATTTAAATTGGATAGAACAGCCAATTTCACCACAAAATACCTTAGTTGCTTCTTATGACATGCATGGCCTATTAATTAAGGACATAACTCTAACTGAATTTCAAAGTGGATGTCGTCCATGTGTTGCCTGGGCCAGAGAGGGGAGCAAATAGCAACACTGTTTACCTTCCACGCATGTTGTAAAAGGCGACTAAGGAGGTTATGGGATGGAAGTCGGATGTTTCAGGCTGAAAGGCGCAGATATCGCAGCAATGCTTAAACCATGATACAACGCATTGCGTTCTCCAGACTACATCCTGCTTATCTACAGGAGTTTGAGAATGAATGCAGAAGAAGAAGACAAAAAGTGGATGAAACAAATAGTCATAATCACTTGTGATGGACAAACAATAACAACAACAATGACATGCATGGAAGGTAAACAGTGTTGCTATTCTTTGCTCCCCTTTCGGATCCTACCACATATGTATTCAAGAAGTTAACACTCTAACAAATATAAAACTGGACTGACATCATAAGTCATCTCTGTCTTATAAAAGATATTGTCACAAGTGGATAATAATAATAATAACAGTTGTGTACCCATAACATTTTCATCTGGCATGCTGAAGGTCTTACCAGCGGACCATCAGGCCAACCAGAATGCAACAGTAAATACCTAGTAGATGACGTGCAAATATAGTGATGCTTTCCTTTTGTGGAAGCCTCACATCACTTCATCTATGCAGCTATATGTTCATTCCCTCTCAGTAAAAGGCTTCTTCAAAATCATTGCAAACCACAGAGAGTTGCAGCCTTAGTGTGTGTGAAATAAAGCTCTGGAGAAACCCCTCGACTGCACAAAAGAAGAATTCTATTTCTCAAAATTCCTAGTGATTCAAACAAACGTAACGCTTTCTTAATATCCAAAATCATACCAGCTGTTCAAATAATAATAAAAACAAATACATTACACATCAACATCTCAGGCAAAGAATATTTAAATCAATTTTGTTTGGGTCATTCATTATCAAACTCCAAACTGAAGTATGTATTTGAGGCTATGGATTCTTGACATTTATCTGTGTACGAGATCCTTAGTCAGTAGTGGTGACCCAATAGTCTGCAGCGGCCTGTTCTAACATGAAACTGTCCAGCAGGATGTAGTTCAGACAAGGAAAATGCATTTTGTCATCATTTTATTTGCATCAATGGCCCAACACATGCAATTTCAGCTGTAAAGTTTCATTAAATGTACAAGAGCATACAACACACTTACTTTTTCTGCTCCATAAGAATTTGAAGAGTTCTATTATTTTCTAGTGTCACATCAGCATCGATCATCTATCAAAAAGATAAAAACCTGCATTATCTAGTTGCATGTGGACAATATTTTTTTAAATCAGTAAAATTCATTTTGCATTCAATACAACAAAGTATATACACTCTACCGCTGAAGACAGTAGAACACCTCCTTATTGACTGTCCTTACATTTCAACTGACAGGAAAAAACTTGTACAGACACTGTTAACAGTCTGAAACTCACTGTATGGATCACTAAGTCAACTTTAGAAGACCTGCACTTTTTTTTTAAAGAATGGCTTCACGCTGCCAAGACAAGAGTAGAACTACTCAGTTTATCTATCTATCTATACGCTGTATCCCTTGTTTGCCTGAAGTGTCAGGGGTAGAAGAGTTCTCTGGAGATGGCCTTCTTGTGTGTTGTTTGTAAGCTTGTTCCTGTGGCTTCTTTGATTTCTGTGATCAATCTTTTACATGGTCTGCCTCTGGCTTTATAGCTTGTCTATGTGAAATAGCCATCTGTGGCATGCTGTCTGTTGGTAGTCTGGAAGCATGTGAAAACCACTTGATTTGTTGTCTTTTGATGTGTTCCAATACTGGTATTGTTTTGGTTATCTGTCTGATGTTATCGTTTCTAATTCTCTCTCTTAATGTCACTCCAGCAACAGAGATGTGGTTCTATAGAAGAATGCTGAGAATACCATGGACTGCCAGAAAAACTAATGTAGAGGCGTTGAAAGAGTCAAATGCGCAACAGACCTTAATCAATAATATAATAAAAAGACAATCTTCATTTTTTGGCCACTTCATAAGACAGGGAGGTTTGGAGAACATAGTCACAACAGGCAAGATTGAAGGCAACAGAGACAGAAGGTGACAAAGTGAGAAAATAGTTGACAGTTTGATAACCTGGCACAGCAGGCAAACAACAACAATCTTGATACATAATACTATAGACAGAGAGCTGTGGACAGCCATGACACATGATGATGATGAATGACACTCCGAGTATTCTTCGTAGACGTGTCATTTCTGCTGTCACTATTTTACTTTTGTCTTGTGCTGTCATTGTCCAGGTTTGGCACTGGTAGCACAGTGATGGGATAATAATAGTTTTGTATAATGCAACTATTCAGTAGTTTTTGGATATCGAAAACAACAGCAGAAGACGGTTGTGTCTGGCTAATGCTTCAAATAGAGCAACAACACACTGCATTGTTATTCCCTGGGCTACATCCTGTTGGAAATTTAGTTGGACCAATGTCCTGCTACAAGAGACATTCTGCGGGAGTTTGAGAATGAACGACGGAGAAGATGAAATATATACTTGAATAGTGAGTGGTGTGTTCATTGTAGTCCTTTGTGCCCTTCTGTCAATCACGTTACAGCAGTAGCAGCTTCATCTTCTTCTGCGTTAATTCTGCAGTTCTGCTAGTTAGCTTGATGTTGTTCAAATAATGGGATGTGTTTTGTCATGTTTTACAGTCAATATAAGGTACTACTGCAGTGTAATGGAACAACAATAGTACTTATGTAGAACACAGGTTTTTGAAAGTTTCACTTGAACATGATGGACTATCACTAAAACTAAGGGGTTACGTATTTACACCTTTCAGCCTAAGACATCCGACTTCAGCATGACTTTCAGCAGTCAATAAACTGAATTTGTTTTTTATTTGCAGCATACCTGCGTGATATTACAATTGTCTTTTCAATTGCTGAAGAACTGCCCAGTCTGTATTCTTCCATGGTGTGAAATTAAATAATCATCAAGTGGATGCTTAAAAAACATGTAACTAGATGTAATGTAATAGAAGTAATGTAACTAGAAGAAATATAACTAGAAGTAATGTATTTGAAGCAATGTAACTAGAAATAATGTATAAGAAATAATGTAACTATAAATAATGTATTTGAAGTAATGTAACTAGAAGTAATGTATAAAAAGTAATGTAACTAGAAGTAATGTATTAGAAGTAATGGCCTGAGCTTCTAGTTCAGGGTGCAAAAAACAGTGCCATTGTCACCTGCCAAGCATATCGTAAGAGGCGACTAAGGAGGCTTTGGGATGAAGTTTGCTGTCCCATCCTAGGATGATCAAAGTGACCTAGAAGCCTTGCTGACATTAGATGTGTCCTTCCAAAAAGCATAGACATCACAGCAAAGCTGTAAACCATGACACATTGAATTCTGTTTTCAGGACTACATCCTGCTAATCTACAGGAGTTTGAGAACAAATGCAGAAGATGAAGTCACACAATCCAACAATTAATGTGACATATACTAGAAAATGTTCTTTCAAAATCGGTTACATTTATTAAGAATTTCTTTTTCTATTCACCTCATTATGATGTTTTTTACTACTAATTTCTTTTCAGCTCATTATGATGTTTTTTACTACTAATTTCTTTTCAGCTCATTATGATGTTTTTTACTACTAATTTCTTTTTCTATTCACCTCATTGTGATGTTTCTTACTACAAGTTAATGTTAAATACTAAACAGTAAAAATTAACTCACAAACAGATAGTCAGCCCAAATATTCCGAGCATGTTCTAGAGCCTTTTCCCTCAGACCAATCACATTTGCAAACCGTTTTTCTGTCCAATCACACGGAGATTCTTCATCTGTATATCCTAAAGATGAACCAATAAACTACAATTGAACAACTGATTATAGTTGTGCTTTTTCAATTTTCAATTTGAAAAGAAAATTATTTTATGACCAAAAAAAAGGAGTTAAGAGCAGTTTTTTAAGTTTGTCCTAAGATGAGAGACACCTGTTGTAAGCTTGTCCTAAGATAAAAGACACCTGTTGTAAGCTTGTCCTAAGATCAGAGACACCTGTTGTAAGCTTGTCCTAAGACCAGAGACACCTGTTGTAAGCTTGTCCTAAGACCAGAGACACCTGTTGTAAGCTTGTCCTAAGATAAAAGACACCTGTTGTAAGCTTGTCCTAAGACCAGAGACACCTGTTGTAAGCTTGTCCTAAGTCGAAAGATGGTGGTCTGTTGTTACCTATGAAGCTGGTGAATGGGGTCTTCTTCTTCAGCGTTCATTCTCAAACTCCCGCTGGATATCTCTTGTAACAGGACAATGGTCCTACTAGATTTCCAGCAGGATGTAGTCCAAAGAATGGAAATGCATTGTGTCGCCGTTTTATTTGCGCCAATGTCTTCTGCGGAAGTTTCTGATCAATATTCATATCTTTCTTCCACTGTGATGTTTAATGGCTGTGGATTAGTGGTTGTGTTCATTCTCAAATTTTGGCTTGCTAGTAGGATGTTCTAAATTTCAGGAGTTTGAACATGATGAAGAGTTTACTGATTTTTAGCAGCCATCGTCAAATACAAGAATCTGCAAGAGTTTTGTAACTATTGAGTGGTGTCATAAAGTTCAAGAATCTGCAAGAGTTTTGTTTTGTAACTATTGAGTGGTGTCATAAAGTTCAAGAATCTGCAAGAGTTGGGATGGGACAATGTGAAAGTCATTGATTGTATGCACCAGCTGGTATTAAATTAGACAAAATAAACTCACAAATTATTTCCTTCAATTTTTACGTCTATTAAATCTAATTTTTACAAAATACTTTTACCTTTATTTTTGTGGTCAATTTTAACATCAACATGGTGGTATAAATGAGACACAGCCGACAGCCATTCTGTCAACATTGCAGTTGAATTATCTATGTTGTGATCACTTCGAATCCTAGCAGATAAATAATGAAAAATTGCATTGACAAAGATAAGGTTTCCACTAAAATAATTGTATTTGTTTTCAAAGGTATCAAATAAATTGGCAACACAACACGTATCTGTTCTCTGGACGTTAAAAAAATAAGTTTCTCTTCTTTTGCGTTCATCTCAAAACTCCTGATTATTTGCAGGATATAGCTCAGAGAAAAGAATGTATTGTATCACAGTTTACAGCAAAGGTGTGATATCTAGTCTGTGCCTTTCTGCCTGATACTTCCGACTTCGCAATGAATTGCACAGGGCGATAGGGCAATGGATTGAGCTGATGTTTTGAACTCCATAAAATCCACAGAAGACGGATGTGTCTGGCCATTGGCGCAAATAAAACGGTGACACAGCGCATTTCCATTCTCTGAACTACATCCTGCTAGAAATCTAGTAGGACCATGGTCCTGCTACAAGGGAGATCCAGCAGGAGTTTGAGAATGAACGCTGAAGAAGAAGAACTCCTTGAGAGATATAGCACGCGAGAGTGAGACTAGTGTGGATGATGATTTCTTTTCAATGTCGAGGATTAAAGATCAGGGTTTGAAATGCAGTGTTGCTAAAAAGGAATATTTTAGAGGGCGCAGAAAAATGATGGTCAACCAGCAGAGGACCGGTTCTGACAGCAGATGTGTAATGGCAGATACACTCAGGTAGAGATCGGAGCAACTATGAACGTGTCCAGTTTGCAGTGATGATGATCAGATGACTAACTAACTAACTATCTGACACATACGATTTCAGCATAGCTTCTATAGGATGGGACAGCCGACTCCAATCCCAAAACCTCCTTTAGTCAACTCTTACAACATGAATGGCAAATAACAGTGTCTTTGCTCCCCTTTCTAGCCCCAGCAACACATGGGTTGTTAATGGAGTTTTACTTTATTCTTCAGATAACGATTGCTGTATATCTGGCATTGTATCTTATGGGCAAGTTTTCCAGATGACTTTTTAACTCAACTCACTATGGCTGCTGAGTGAAATAGGAGAACAGAAAGTTTTGTGGCTTACAACTTGATGACAATATTTACATCTTCCTGTCCGACTTCAGAATGACACTTTTCATGATTTAGCCACCCTCATTCAATGATATTTATACATAATACTTTTTTTTGGTATAATAAGCTTCAATGGTTATTATGAGCATGTGCCAAATATCTATTGTTATTTTCACTTGTGTAGTTAAGCGTCGATGGGAGGATGTTGAAGTTACCTGTCTTTGGCCATTTGTTTCACATTGGCCATCGTCAGCCCGTTTTTCATGGCTTCTATGATTGTCTCCATCATCTAATTCAGCAAATGGGATTTGAACCTGGTCCATTCAGATGGCCCCCACATACTTCGCAACTTGAGTCAATACGCTTTCCATTTTCGACCACACCACATCTCTAAAAATGATGCGATTTCAGTCAAGGCTTCAAGCATGTATATTCTCAAGCTACTATGAATATGAACCAGTCAATTGACACACAGACAACAACAACACACGCACTGTACAGGTATATAAATTCCTCAAGAACCACATAGGCCTACAAAAAACATTAGTAATGTGTCTTTTGGCACATTAAGAGCTTTATGCCAAAAAAAGGTACAATAGATGGTACTACAAAGACCAATTAATAATAAAAAAAGAGCCAGAATCCTTCTTTCATTGTCTGCATTGAGTGTCCGCGTAGGGAGCCATTTAGCGCAGTGATTAGCGCACTGGTTTCGAATGAGTGGTGGGTTCATTCCCCAGTTGAAGCGGAAATGTTTTTCAGATCGCAACGGCTCCCAGCCTTAAATGGGTACTGGATTAATCCGGGAAGTAAAGACTGTGAGGGAGAGGAGATGGCTACCGCCCTCATTTGCAGAGCCTCTGAATTGTGAGATCGCTAACATCTCACACCCCTACGGCATTAATAAATGCTATGGGTTACTTTACTTTACTTTTATTGAGTGTCCAATTTTCACATAAAAAAAGACAAATTTAAGCTTACTTGTAAACATAAAAACCACATAGACACATAAACAATGATGCCCCAGATGTACATGGGTAAATGACTAATATAATAATTAAAAAGCATCTACATTTATGGAGAAAGATCATGCCACTCACATAGTCACATACTCTAACTTTCAAACACTGCATTTTGGCTAAGGGTATTTTGCTCAGACAGTGAGACACTGACATTCGACAATATCATAGTAACTTAGTAAGTACATTAGCATATGTCATATGATCAACCAATAACAGCAAACAGTATTTTGGCATTGTAAAATCTCGCTTCGTTCATATAACATTATATCAATACATTCATTTCAAGCCCTGTCATCCTCTCCATTTTTTAAACAAGCAATCATGCAAAATTCATGAAATAATCTTACCACACAACACTATGCGGTGTTTTGGATAGTCCAACTTTTCAAGTAGTCCAAAACCACGGCAGAAGAATGATTTTATTTCGAACTAAAGTTACAATTACCACTGTAGGTAGAAGCTGTGGGGTGTCATCATTCAACTCTGCTCTAGCGAATATAGATTTTCCTATACCAATAAACTCTACATTACCTACAACAAACAAAAATAACACGCACAAATATAGGTATTTCAAGTTTGGCCAACACTGTATACTGAGCGTCGCCATCTTGATTATATTAAAAACACAACCAACCCGTTTGATATTGCTTAGTCTGCACGTTTAATGCATAAGGAGATAAGGCTGATCACAAATAAGAAAAATCCTATTAATGGCGGTGGCTGCATAAAAGATAAAAATGGTAAAATAATATTTGATAAAACAGAAGCACTCACAAGATGGGCAGATTATGTAACAGAACTGTTTGACGACCAACGGAACAAAAAACCAACAATACACAACAATGATGGACCAGCAATACTGAAATCAGAAGTAGAACATGCAATAAATTCAATAAAATGTGGAAAAGCTGCAGGCTCTGACAACATAACAGCAGACATAATAAAAACTCTAAATGAATTTGGTGTAGATACTATCACAGAAATTTGCAATGACATATACGAAACAGGCCATATACCTAAAGACCTAACATCCTCAATATTCATACCAGTACCTAAGAAGCCCAGGGCTGTGGACTGTACAGAATATAGAACAATAAGTCTAATGAGCCATCTAACTAAAATACTTCTCAAGATAATACATGAAAGAATTAAGAACAAGATAGACATGGAGATCGGTGAAGAACAATTCGGTTTTAGGAAAAACAAAGGAACCAGAGAAGCTATACTGAGTATCCGGCTAGTGATAGATAAATATATAGAAGTCCAAAAAAGTATCTATATTTGCTTCATAGACTACAGCAAGGCCTTTGACAGAGTCCAACATGAAAAATTAATCAAATGTCTTCAAGAAATAGGCATAGATGGAAAAGACATCAGGCTGATTAGAAATATATATTGGAAAAAAACTGCATCAATAAGGTGTGAAAACAGCTACTCACCGTACATAGAAATAAGAAGAGGGGTAAGACAAGGATGCATTTTATCACCAAGTCTATTTAATATCTACACAGAGAATATCTTTAAAAATATAGAAGAAATACCAGGACTCAAGATCAATGGGAAAATAATAAACAACATTAGATATGCAGATGACACTGTTCTTTTAGCAGAAAGTGAACATGAACTACAAAGACTAATAGATCAAGTCAATAAATCAAGTCATGAATATGGACTGGATATAAACATTCAAAAAACAAAAACCATGATAATCAGCAAAAACACAGAGGAACAGGAGGTAAACATAAACATACAGGGAGAGAAACTACAACAAGTAAAACAGTATCAATATCTTGGACACATAGTCACAAATGATGGCAGATGTGAAACAGAAGTTAAAAGGAGAATAGGAATGGCTAAAAGTACCTTCAATGACATGAGGAAATTATTAATATCTAAACAAATTACAAACAAGTTAAAAATGAGAATTATAAAATGCTACATCTATTCCATATTAATGTATGGCTCAGAAACATGGACACTAAATAAACAATTAGAAGACAAAATTGATGCCTTTGAGATGTGGGTATATAGAAGAATAGGGAGAACATCATGGAAAGAGAAGAAAACAAATAAAGAGGTGCTAAAAACACTTAATATGAAGAAAGAACTACTAAGAGAAATAAAGATCAGGCAAATAAAATACTTTGGACACATTAAAAGACATGACACCCTATTGAAGACCTTACTTGAGGGTAAAGTCAAAGGGAAGCGAACAAGAGGTAGGCAGAGATACAAGTGGGAGAGTAACATTACACGATGGACAGGTTACAGTCTAGCAGAGTGCACCACCAAGACAAGAGACAGGAGATGTTGGAGATACGTTGCAGCCAACCTTCGTTGCGGAGACGGAACTTGATGATGATGATGAGTCTGCACGTGCATGCTCTCTGGGCGGAGGATTGGCGTAAAGCTCTTGAGAAGATAATATGCTTATTGTTGCGTTGGTGAAACCCCTGTGTGCTGCCGTGGACCGAAAAGAGGTTCAAATAAGTAAAGTGTCGCTGTAACATGTCATGCATGTCGTAAGAGGCGACTAAGAGGGTTTTGGGGAAAGTCTGTAGAGAGCTTGTGCTCCAACCCACACCCTCATAATAAAATTCAATATTTAGTACAATGGACAGACAAAAGATAGGATCCTCCTCCTTTCTAGTTGTTCTTTATAAAAACCTTCAAAAGTTCCACAAAACAAAGTGATTATCTTTTTTATGTATTACCCCCCCCCCCCCCCCAAATTTCTCATCGGTCGTGTATGCAAGCCGCATCGCCCAAGACAGAGAGGAATTCAGAGATTTCATTGGGAAGACAACGTTCTGGAAAGTATACATCACATGACAATAACTTATGATGGTAAATGCAAGACCGAAATTATAAGCAGAATAGGACAAGCAAAAGCAGCATTCCATAAAATTGCGTTATTGGGGGACGGGTAATGTTTCATTCTCACCCATTAGTCAATGTAACAAAAAAAAATTCTGACGTCGGATGTTTCAGGTCGAATGGTGCATAAGTTGCAGCCTAGCTGTAAAGCATGATACAATACATAGTGCAAAGAGTACCACATTGTTATCATTGCAGACCCTGTGTGAGCAGAAACCAAGATTCTAAAAGTACCCTCTCGTGGTGCACCCTGGTAACAGAAGCACAGCGGCTTATGCTGTGTTCCTTGCCAACACTTTTATGCTTCATGTCCGTGAATGTGAAGGTTGAAAATAAAATAATAACTTGGGGGGGGGGGAGAGACAAGCAATATCTCTGACATCTCTGCGCCACACGCATCGGCAATGTCGACCCATGGTGACGCAAGTCACTCTAGCTCTGTCAGCCGAAATGAATATACATTGTGGAGCGGCCAGTATCAGTGTCCCGAGATAGGTGTCAAGGGAAGTAAGACTGGCATACTATAGTGAGAGGGCAGCACATCGCTAGAGGGCAGCGCCACGTGAAGATTTGTCATGTGACGTATGTGTGTGTCATGTGACGTATTCCTTCCAGAACGTTGTCTTCCCAATGAACTCTCTGAACCTCTCTCTGTCTTGGGCGATGTGGCTTACATTTTCTAGCGATGTATTCATGTTATCTTTAATGTCGTCAGTCCATCGTCTTCTTCGTCTGCCCTTTCTCCTCATTCCAGGTACTCTTTCCTCCATTATTTGTCTTTCTAAACAGTTATGTCTCTTTATATGACCAAACACTAATAGATCTAGTCAATAAATCAAGTCATGAATATGGGCTGGATATAAATATCCAAAAAACAAAAACCATGATAATCAGCAAAGACACAGAAGAACAAGAGCTAAGCATAAAAATACATGGAGAGAAACTACAACAAGTAAAACAATATCAATATCTTGGACACATAGTCACAAATGATGGCAGATGTGAAACAGAAGTTAAAGGGAGAATAGGAATGGCCTAAAAGTATCTTCAATGACATGAGGAAAATATTAACATCTAAATAAATTACAAACAAGTTAAAAATGAAAATTATAAAATGCTACATCTACTCTATATTAATGTATGGCTCAGAAACATGGACACTAAATAAATAATTAGAAGACAGAATTTATGTCTTTGAGATGTGGGTATATAGAAGAATAAGGAGAACATCATGGAAAGAGAAGAAAACAAATAAAGAGGTACTAAATACACTTAATATGAAGAAAGAACTACTAAGAGAAATAAAGATCAGGTAAATAAAATATTTTGATCACATTAAAAGACATGACACCTTGTTGAAGATCTTACTTGAGGGCAAAGTCAAAGGGAGGCGATCAAGAGATAGGCAGAGATACAAATGGGAGAGTAATATCACACGATGGACAAGTTACAGTCTAGCAGAATGCACCACCAAGACAAGAGATAGGAGATGTTGGAGATCCGTTGCAGCCAATCTTCGTTGCGGAGACGGCACTAATGGTAATGATGATATGACCAAACAGGCGTAGTTTTCTTTTTGTTATTGTGTTTAGTAACCAACACTCTGGAATCTTCAATGTGTTTATAATATCTGAGTTTCTAATTGTTTCCTTCCATGATATTCTAAATATCTTTCTGTAGCATTTCAGCTCGAAGGCGTTGATCTTCTTTGCCGCTGTTTTACTTACACAGACGTGAAGATAGAATAGAGAAAACGCTACATGGAAATCGGAACTAAAGCACTGTTCAACTCGAGACAAGCCTCTAGTCAACGGTGATTTAAAATATATGTAAAGACACAGACTTGGACGAGGGGTTCATAATATTGGTGAATGACACCTCGGCTAAGATGGCGAAGGAACTCAGGCCCAACTCTACTGTCGCGTTTTTCCTAAACCGGAATCTCATGGGGTTTATTGCTCACAAAGAGAAAGTTAACTCTATCATTAGCTGCAACTCTATCAACAGCAACTTATAACAATACGTTTATAGACCACACACACACAAAAACCAGGATAATTCAAGTCCATGCTCCAACTGCCGAATACGACGAAGAGGAAATATACGTATTTTATGTTTTAATACTGGGGGGAACTGTCGAATGTGGAAGAAGCAGAGCAGGGGAAATAAAGACATGGACAGACATTACACGACTAATAGCAGAGCTGTATAAAGATCAAGAAGCAGCGGTAAAAGTTGAAGGTGCAAGATCGGAGTGGTTCAATGTACAGAAGGAGTAAGACAAGGCTGTACCTTGTCTCCATACTTGTTCAACATCTATGCGGAAAATATAATGAGAAACGTGAGACAAGAATCAATAAAGCCTGATTTCAGACCCATAAATATAGGAGGGCTGCAGATACCAGAAATTAGATATGCAGACGACACAGTGCAATTAACAACAAACGAACACGACCTACTGAACATAATTAAGTCAACCCAAAAGTTTAGCGAATCACACAACTTGTTCTTAAATATGAAAAAGACAAAAATAATGGCAACTGACAAAACTAAATCAAGACCCAAAATTAATATTGAGAACTGCAATTTGGAAGAAGTGACACATTTTGATTATTTAGGAACTAATACAAACAATGCGGGGGACTGCACAGTTGAAATCAAGAGAATAACGGCAATGGCGCTGGCAAAATTAAAACAGATAAACTATGGCACGGTACTAACATAAGAACCAAATGGTTTTTACTACGAACATGTGTATTTCCTGTGGCGACATATGGATGTGAAGCATGGACACTAAATAAAACAGTGGCCAAGAGAATAACATCATTTGAATTAAAGTGTTATAGAAGAGTTTTGAGAATACCATGGACAGCGAAGAAAACAAACCAGGAGGTGTTACGAACAATTAACGTCCAGGAAGGCTGGCTTCTGAACACTATATTAAAGAAAAAGCTAGCTTTTTTCGGTCATATTAAGAGACACGACGGCATGGAGAGAGTGTTAATGGAGGGGATGATAGAAGGCAACAGGGGCAAAGGCCGACCAAGACGCCGTTGGACAAAAGATATTCAAGAATGCCTGCGCATGTCCCTGGAAGATGCAGGGCAACTTGCTCAAGACCGCGGAGAATTCAAGAGATCCATAGGAAAGACTACGTTCTGGAAAGAATATGTCACTTGATGATGATAAGAGGAAAAATAAAACCAGAAATAGCAGACGAACAATGCGGATTCGTAGAAGGAAAAGGCACAAGAAATGCCCTATATATAGTAAGAACATTAATGGAGAGTGCCATAGAAGTACAGCAAGACCTTTATCTGTGCTTCATAGATTACAGCAAAACATTTGACAAGGTGAAGCATTCAGAGATTATAAAATTGCTAAAAAATCTTAACGTTGATGGGAAAGATCTAAGAATAGTAAGAGATATGTATTGGAAACAACAGCTGCGATGAGAGTTAACAACACTATAGGTAGATTTCAAAAGATAGAAATGGGTGTCAGGCAAGGTTGTGTAATGTCACCGGACCTTTTCTCCCTGTATACAGAATACATTATGCGAAATATAGAAGATATGTCCGGAATAAAAATGGGAGGATACAATATAAATAACTTGAGATATGCTGATGACACAGTACTGATCGCAGGAAGCGAACAAGAACTGCAAGCCCTATTAGATAAAGTAGTGAAGAAAAGTGAAAACAAATGCCTCAGTTTAAACAAGAAGAAAACAGAAATAATGTCTGTATCAAAGAGAGATACACCACCAAGATGCAACATAATAATTAATAACACAAAATTAGCACAAGTTGAAAAAGTGAAATATCTTGGCACCCTGTTAACATCAGAAGGTAGATGTTCAAGTGAGATAAAGAGCCGAACAGCACAAGCCAAATCAGCATTCCAAAAAATGAGAACCATTTTTTGCAATGGAAGTCTATCAATGCAGACCCGAATTCGGGTGCTGAGATGTTATATCGAACCTATTTTTTTTATGGATGTGAAGCATGGACTATAAACAAGAAAATTCAAAGTGAATTGGGGGCTACAGAAATGTGGTTTCTGAGAAGTATGATGAAAATACCACGGACAGCCAAGAAAACTAATGCAGAGGTTCTCATTGATGCTGGCGTAAAAAGATCAATCATATCAAACATTAGAGGCAGGCAGTCAAGGTTTCTAGGGCATGTGCTGAGAAGAACACATCTTGAACAATTAATAACCACTGGAAAGATTAAAGGGAGAAGAGATAGAGGCCGACAAAGAGAAAAGTTACTAGATGTGCTTGTATCGTGGCACGGTAGAAGCTCACCAACCGAGCTTATTGACAAAACAAGAGACAGAGAGTCGTGGAGAAACATGATCGCCTACGCCAGTCGGCATGGCACTTGATTGATTTATTGATTGACAATATTCTCTAGACTAAATCCTGCTAAATAATCGATAATAAGTGAGACTGCAGTAAAAATTAAATGGAGCCTAAACAATATTTACAAAAGTACTTACACAAGATAGTGAGTTTTACCGTTCACGCACAGACTATCGGGCACGACAATATTATTATAGGATGACAGTGTTCATAACGGACAGTGTTCATAGCGGACATTGTTCAAAACGGACAAATGAACGTTTAACCCATAAGGTTTTTCTTAAGAATAAAGAGAGATTGAAACAAGATGTCAAAAAGCCAATGCTGTGACTTAAAACTGTCACCAATACTTAATTAAACCCCCATCAATCTGCACGGCTACAAAACGAGAATTCTTAAACAGTATTTTTATACAAACTTTGTGTTACCAATGTCAAACATGACCATTGACAAAGACAATAGTGAAAAAGATCACATTTTGTGAAATGTGATGCTTGAGGAAAGCTATAAATATCACGAGAAGAGACCGCCGGAGAAATGAAGATATCAGGAAAGAAGTAAAGACTATCTCAAGTCAAGACTACATCGAGAGGCAGCAAACCAGATGGTTTGGCCAAATCACGAGAATGGAACCTGCGCAAGCAGCCCTTCGCGCATACATCAGCAGAAGACCGGGCTACAAGGAACATGGAAGACTAAGAACTAGATGGGCAGATACATTCACAAAAACATTAAATAGACACGGGCTGACCATGGCCAATGGAACTCAAATGACCAAATAAAAAAACAACCCAGAATCCTCCCCTACCCCACGATTGGATTTGGGGGGGGGGGGAGGTATACAGCACAATAGATAGATAGATATGAACACTAGGGGTTTAGGATTGAATTCATAATAAGTTTTGGTTACACATATAAAAAGCGTAGGTATCGTCGGTCTATGTAAACTATGGTGGTTTTTGGTTGATTGCTGATCCAGTGGTCCATGACCTATGACTCAATGCCATTATGTGTGATACATGCATGTGTTTGTGAGCTGTTGTGTTCCATATTCTGTTACTTTCTCTGCGTTTGTTCTCATAATACAGGATAATAGTATGTAGTCCGGAGAGTTATTTCGGACATATAAAAAGACACAATAGCGTGGAGAGACGCATATTAAACGGCAGAATTCCGGGAAGAAGAAGAAGAGGTAGACCTAGAAGTAGATGGACAAATGACATCACAGACTGTATGAAGATATCGTTGGAGGAAGCAGAGAGATTGGCACAGGATAGAATCTGGCTCTGGAAACCAACTACAAAGACAACTTTATGGAAAGAATATGTCACGTGATGATGATGATTCCGGAGAACGGAATGCATGTGTCATAGTTTATAACTTTTGCTATGATATCTACGCATTCGGTCTGACACATCCGATTTCACTATGAATTTTGTTCCATATAAGGTGTACATTTATCTAACCTCGGAAGGAGAAATACACTCTATTAAACCAGTCCCTTTATCATATATTGATGCGCATTAATATCAAAATAGCATTTATCTTGACCAATGATACTTTTTCCCTCATTCTTCTCTAGGAGTCAAGCCCTGATATGAATTTCTTCGACGAACTGTACTGTAGACGCTAGCCCCAATGCAGAACCGTATAGTTTATCCTCTAGGGATAATTCAGATGGTTAGCTTTCTTCGGTGTGGTACAACGGACAGTTCTGCGTTTGCTCAAGATTTTCCACAGGGCCCGGGCACATACAGATGTCAATCCCAAATATTCTTTACATGTGCTGTTTGAGTACGTTGAATGTTGTACTCAACTTTAAAAAAAAATTGTTTGCTCCTTTCTTCCAAGTTTGTTGATATCATTGTATTTTTTAGTTGCGTAGATTAGTTGAGTTCCATCCATTTCCTGCCCATGGTAATGAACTTGTGATGAGGATCTTCATTATGGAGATAACAATTGATCCTGCTTGTTTTCAGTGGCGTAGCGAGAGGGGGGCGGAGGTGCGGACCGCCCCGAGTGGCATCATCGGGAGGGCGGCAAATTTATTTTCTTCCAGGCTTTCACATTCACTGCCATATTTTTTTAATGTCAAAAGGGCGGAAAATTATGATTGCGCCCCGGACGCCATTGACCCACGCTACGCCACTGGAGCCTACGAGAAGCACGACTTAATGGCCTTCACATGAATATCATGGGCACTGCGTGGGCCAGTACTATTTAAGTGGTCAGCAGGAAAAGTAGCAAGCTGGTTATTTATTCTGTACAAACGTTCATAGAATCGCTCGGCGAGCCTCTTCCCTGCCTTACAGATATGTATGTGCGTCATGTCGCAACGCTTGCAGATGATGACATAGGTCACGTTGTGGGACACACATCAAACTATCTTCAATGATGAAGGTGACTTTGCGAAATATGAGAGACCCGGTCTGGGTGACAGGCACCTGTATTGTATATCCTTTGTTTGCAGCTGATGGTGTTAAAATGAGTAGCAACGTCAGCCTTGAGATGACTTCAGACCAATACACTTCTGAGGTTTTTATCACATCTGTAATCAGAGGGAACCAGAGGGGTGTAGCAGAACACATCACGAGTCTTGGCGTCCGACTTAAGAAGAGGAATGTGTCGGAATAGGAAAGGACGGACAGCCGAGCTCTGTAGGTTGAAGGTGAGAATAGAATAAGTTTGACCCTGTCCGTGAAGGAAGACATCCGAGTGTTTTTGATGGTGTCCTAGCGGGAGAGGTTGCACACTCAAAATAAAATACGGCAGACCTGAGGATCCTGTCAGGGTATAGGCGACAGCAATCCATCATCTCATGAGCTTTGCAGAGAAAATCCTCCTCCCCACCATACAGTCGCTGCAGGCGGAGAAATTGAGAAAGGCAGAGAATCGTGGCAGGCAGAGGGACGAAAGGAGGCGTAGAGGAGACAGATATGAGAATCAGTCGATTTATAGTAAGCAAGATTCTAAATCAGGAGGGTTGGATTATGACGGATATGTCATGGAAGCTCACATTGGAGGTAGAGATTCTGGAAGTGAATTTGATAGCCGGATGAAAATTGTCGATGAAGTGTATGAAGCGTGACAGATCAGCCTTACACATGTCCGTGATTTCAATCCCTTTATCGAAGTATCTATGAAACATCAATGTGAAGACCCCATCATAGGATTTTCATTCCTGGTGCTCAATTTTACGGCTGCGAAGTTGCCTACGACCGCGAGACTCGGTCGAGGAGATATTAGAGCGTCTGAAGCAGATGAGGAAGAGACTTTCGCTGTCACGCTGGGTGTCCTCGATGTCTCCAGGGTACGGGATGCACCAAGCTTGGGTGTCTAATCATGCTTGCTGGAGGCATACCGACAATATATATCATCCGTGTCTGAGAACTTCTCGGACGGTTTACTGTATTCAAAATGAAACGGCTGGCGCAAGCGGTGCTGAAAATTATGTATATCACGCATATGACAGCTATACTCTAATGCGGGACGGCGTGGTCTCTGACCGGATTTCCTGCGATTTCCGCGTGCTCCAGGAACTGGCTTAATTTTACGCATCCCGCGATTTCCGCGCGCTCGCAATTATTTATGTTTCTTTGTATTCCTATCCCGCGATTTAAAATACTGATAATATTCAGAATTTTGCTTTGAGGTAAGAACAGAGTTGCTATATATGTATTCGAAGGACTAATGAAATTGAAGGGGAATCTGATGATGATAGGGATTGCGTGCTTGCTAATACATTTTTTGGACAGAACTTCCGGAAATAATCGTTTATAAAATATGCGGTCAGAGGGCTTACTTGCTGAGGATAGGAATCTCAATGTCAGAAATATCCAGGTCAGGTGGAATCAGTTCTTTCTACTTGATGTCTGCTCCCAGTAAACCTCCATACCATACTCAAAGGGCATCACACTCAAGGCCTTGAAGTTCTTTGACAAGCATCCTCATCCCTCTATGTCTACCTCTACTCTCAAATGCCTTGCGGAGCTTGTGTTCACTCTCAATTCCTTTGAGTTTGATGGATACAGTTCGACTAGATCAGTGGTGTCGTCATGGATACCAAGATGAAACCAAGCTATTTCTGCTTGTTTACGGGCCACATTCTGCACCAGGTATGGGAATCATATATGGGGAGAGGGCATTCCCATTGATATTCCATGGGTACATCGATAATGGGATTGGTATCACGGACATGTCCGAGGCTGATCTGTCACGCATTATCAACAATGTTCATTCGATCTCCAACTCCCATATGAACTTTATTGACAAATCCGACATCACCCAACCTTCGGTCTTTGAACATCGGTACACTACAAACCAACTGATTCCCATATTTGTCTCCTCTGCACCTCCTTTCATCCATGTTCCTGTCGCAATTCACTGTATTACTCTCAACTACTCTGCCTGCGACATCTCTTTACTGGGGGGGGGGCGGATATCTTCCTTAAGAAAGCTCATTGGATGATACATTTCTTCGGCTGTTGTCTATACCCTGACAGGGTCCTCATGTCTGCCATATTTCGAGTGCGCAGCCTCTCAAGACATGACACCCTATTAAACACTCCATGAGGTCTTCCTCCACGAACAGGGTCAAACTTGTTCCCCCACCGACAAAACTCTGGTGTCCTTCACGTCCCATTTCAGGACGTTAAACTGTCTAATATTTTGTCACGTTGTCAACATATGTCACGTTGTCAACATCTGTCTCTGTCGCCTTCAATCTTTGCATAAACGGTAGCGGATATAAATGATATCTCTCATATGGATGTGGAAAACATCAGGAAACCACCACATTATTTTCCCAAGAAGAAAGTCATGGCGACTCACAAAAGAAGGCCTACACTACAGGTCAAGTTACAAGTTTCAATTCCCGTCACAGGTAATTTTGCATCCCAGGGCCCTTAATATTTCTTCAGTATAAAATAAATAATAAAGAGGAAAAAAGGGGTGGGGTGGGGAATTCCACCGTAAAAAAAATATTCGCATAATTCCGTGTGCAATTGCCTCTTTTTCATAAGACATTTGTTGCTTTTTTTGGGGGTGAAAAATAGATATTTGAGAAAAAGTCTGTGTGTGGGGGGGGGGTGGTGCTACCTTGTGGCTAAATTACTAGTACTAAAAGTTGTTCTAATTTCGTAAAGGAAGAGGGGGGGGGGTTGGAATATCGCAACCCCCATTATCTACTGATTTGTTGGGAAACACCGTTCAATAAGTAATGGAAACCTACTAATGTATTTATATTGCAAAGAAAATCACTACAGTCACAAATGCTTGATTGATCCCTATGCCCTGAACAGAATACTCTACCAAGTTAGAATGAATTTTATATTTTAATTTTCAAATATCTCAGCATAAATTAGCAGCTTTCCCTTAGATAAGTATTGTTTGTTCACTTTCTTCCAATTTCCAAGAATGTGTTTAGGACATTTTAGCTTATATTAAGATGTAAATATAACATGTGCTTGATTTGAATGAAATGTGTCTCTATATAATCTCTAATCTGTTGTTTTTTTAATGGAAAGGTTACATCAGTTTATTCGTGAAAGTCTTTAAAATTAAGCGTGACATGTCCCAGTATCATTTATTGCTTATAGGAGACCCTATATTTCTACTTTAAGTGCAATCTTACATCTATATATTTTATTACGTAGATGTTGTAAGCGGACAAAGAAGCTGCTTACAAAATACAATGTCTTGTCATGTAAATAAATGCATTTTTCTCCTTTTCCCACAGACGCTTGTATTACTTACTCAAATAAAAATATTGACAAGATGTATATGCCTTTCAAATGGTTACAGACATAGAATTTTATTACCTTCTATGGAAAATAATCCCATTTAAATGTGCAAGCAATGCTTATATGGGCTACACGTCATTTAACGAATCCGTCCAGGACAGTGCTGAATAAATTCTTCCGTGGTGTAAAATACAATAAATGTCATACACCTGACACAGTACCGTCAGGGTCGGATTTCGATTTGATAGGGCCCTAACTATTTCAGATATGGGGCCCTAAACTATTTCAGATATGCGGCCCTAAACTATTTGAGATATGAGGCCCTTTAATGATTAAGAATATATAGATAGTGAAATAGAAAAAATTGTTTAGCTTATAGGTAAATCCGGCACTGAGTACCGCCATCTAGTTTTACTCATTGGGTTGATTATCAGTAACATCAAAGTTATTTCTATTCATTCTTCTTCCATATCTCTTCTTTCGTTCACTTGAAACATGTTTATATCTGTAATTCTGCCTCCTGAATAAAACTCACTGTCTTTTGTAGTTCATACAGTGGCCCATAGAGCTTTGATTGCAGTGTTGTTTCCTCTGGCCAATATGTCTGCCTCAGAGTTTCATGCTCAGAACACTCTTGAAGTATATGTTTGGCACACTGTGCTGCCTGTCCCTATGTACACATGGCAGTGTTGCCAATCTTGAACTTTGTATACATGTGACCGCGGAGTCAGTTGTGTCCCTTTCTGAGGCGTAGAATTACAACTTGTTCTGATCTTTTCATAATGTGATAGTCATCTTGTGTTTGTGTTTGTTGCTTTATAATTGACTTGATCATCTGTGTTGTCTGATGGTAGGTGATTGGTACACCTGGTTGGTTTTCGGCAGCAACTTCCTTAGCCAATTGGTCTGCTTTTTAATTTCCTGGTATTATTGCTAGTTCAATATATATTGTATCGAAAACTAATTTTGCTAAATCATGATCATAGATCTGGACAGCTTTTATAAAGTTATTAAAGAAATCAACTTCACGCTTTAATATTGAGAGCTACAGCATCCGCAACACGAATGAAGCAAGTATTTACAACAACAGACTAAATAAATGTTTCGAACAAATAGCCTTATCAAGCAAAGAATATGAGCAACAACGGGAAGAGAACAGAGCTCTTCGAGAACATAGTACAGTTACAATTGGAACTATACTAATAGTTAGTTATCTAGTTAGCTAGTCGTTGGATCATCATCACTGCAAACTAGACACGTCCAAAGTTGCTCCGATTTCTCCTTGAGTGTATTTGCCATTACACTTTTGCTGACAGTACCGGTCCTATGCTGGTTGACCACCAATCTTCGGCGCTATCCAAAATGTTCACTTCTAGCAACACCGCATTTCAATCCCTGAACTTTAATCCAGGCCATTGAAAAGGAATCATCATCCACATTAGTCTCACTCTCGCGTGCTATATCTCTTAAGGAGTTCAAAACGTCAGCTTGATCTATTGCCCCATCGCCCTGTGCCACAATCGCGCATGATGCCAGTTGATTCGCTCTTTTATTGCCTCGAACACCCACATGTCCTGGCACGAAAATAAATATAAACACTTTCAGGCTCGCCTTTCTCAAGGCCTCAATCCACTGTTCGCGAACAAGACTCACTTGTACCTTCTTAAACATACTCATAGAGTCGCTCAAGATGCAAACCTGCGTTATCTTCTGCGTGCATACCCACTCACATGCCCTGGTCACCTCCATAGTCTCCATGGTCATACTACTCATAGTGACCGCAAAGGCACCACTCTCCTCCCTGATAGTTTTACCTGCACACTGAGTTGTGAAGGCCCAAGCACTGCGAACATGTCTAATCACAGATCAATCAGTGTATATAATCACATCCCACTCTATGGTATTCTCACTGTACGAAACCTGCACTTCTTTCTCCACAGCTGTGCGACACCATTCTCTGCATTCCCTGCTAAGTGATATTACTACTCTTAAACAAGTTTTGAAATCTGTGGGTTTATCCATTCCGCACCTGCTGCCACATCCTGTAATCTGCACACGCTTTGTATGACATCCTCAGCACATCCCATCCACGGCATTGAGTCTGCTGCCATTAACTTTATTTATTTCGGAATGCAACGGATCTGCATATATTTGAAGGTACGCCCGTGCACGGCAATATTGTAATCTGTTCTCATCTGTTGGACAGTCAAGTAGGTATCGCATAGCTCTTGTCTATGTATCTCTTGTACATCCCAGTATGATAGGCATTGCTGCATTCTGGATTCTATCTGGAACTTTACTAATGAGATGGTGCATGAGGAAAAAAAACGGTTAATAAGAACTATAAGGGGGATTGCGCATAGAACAACATTAAGAAAGTGGAGATCAGACATAATATTTTATTTTAGTAATAGTTTTAAAAATTGAGGGTGTTAAGATCGATAAGCCGTAAGGTACAATACGATGAAATTTGTATTTGCTAGGAAACAACGACTTGCATCATCAGATGACCATGTATTATTGAATCTTGTAATACACATTTCAATGTCACAGACTAACTTGGATGTCAGTGATGTTCACATTACGACTATTTAATGATACATCTCATGTACAATTTATAAAACTTGATTCACCCGAACTTTCATTCTTATTTCATAAATCTCAGCCGTTCATTGTGATAATTAATTTTTCTCTAAAAGTTCTTGTGTGTCTTTTTGTGATGATATATATGCATGCTCTATCTAGCACAGACGGAAGGTATCACACAATTCACAGTTACAAAAACAATTGCCTTCTGACAAATAAAATTAAAGATCCTGAAGAAAATTAAAAATACTTTTATTCACAAAATGTATATTTTTACAACATAGAGACGCTGTAAACATAAATTGTTCTATGAAATGTGTGTGTTCAAATGGAAACAAGTTATCCCAGATAACCGATAGGGCTTCGTTTCGTTTACTTCTTCTTCTACATAACAACGAAATATTTTCACAGAAACTATTGATAAATCTAATAATCTATTGTCGGTGCACGTTTTTATTGTGTATTCTAACTGGATCCCTTTTCAAACAGACACTTTTCAGTCATGAGGTCTGTGTCATATTTGTAGTCACTATCTTGAGCTTCTTGTTGAGCTTCTTGAGCTTCTTCTTCATCTAATGTATTATGTTTCCTAAACGAATTCCCATCTTGAATTTGTGTCTATTGACATGGTGATGTAAATGACTGTGCTGTGACTTAGAAGCCATGTTTAAGCCACATGTGTCAGGCTGAAAGGCGCAGAAATCGCAATAATGATGTATTACCATGACCGAATGCATTTCCTGCTATAAACTACTAATCTGTAGAAGTTTGAGAACGAATGATGAAGAATAAGAAATTCTTCTAGCGAATTTGTTAACGTTCGTTCTCAAACTCAGGCCAGATCTATCTTGCTTCAGGACAATGTTCTTAACAGATTTTCAGCAGGATAGCTCAGATAAAGGAGATGCGTTGTTCCGTAGTTTTATGTACGTCAATGACTCGACACCTCCAACTTCGGTATTGTGTTCAGTATGAGTGGTTGTACTCTGTTCTGTTCCAATCTATCGTCTTCTTTATTGCACGTGTTGTTTCAATGTTTCATAATCCACTTCGTGACAACTATCTGTGACTAGATACAATTATAGGAAAATATGCTCAAGATATGTCGAGACATAGAAAACACGGAGCATATATGTTTGCAATGTTCATTTGCTTTAAGATCTATGGTCATACGACATATTTCTTCTTATTCTACTTTCGTGTTTAAATTCCTTCAGATTAGTAAGATGTAGTCCAGAGAGCGGAATGTGTTGAATCATGGTTTACAGCTTGATTGCGATATCTGCACCTTTTGACCTGTAACATTCGACATCAATATGGCTTCTGGGTAACTGTGGTCATCTATAGGATGGGGTTGCTAACTCCACCACCAAAACCTCTGTGATGCCCTGCTATGATATACATGGTAGGAAATATTTTCGCTATTCTTTGCTCCAATTTACTGCCCCAACAATATCTTTAAATTGGATGCGCCAATGTAAGGTATTATCCCTATAAGATCAAACTGACTCTCCTATGTTTCTGTCATTAGGACTTGCGACCGCTATGACCTCTATCACCGTAGTTCAGTATACTGTGGACAGTACTTTCTTTCCGGAGTTTATCCAGCTTATAAGTCAGTGCATAGTGTTGAAAATTGTCATAAAAGCTGCAATATTGAAGACGTCTAGCCTAATATATCCGTTCTCCCCAACTTTAGGAATTACTTGTCGGCATACGGTATAAGCTAGTTGGATGTCACATCTTCAGCATTCGCTCCTATAATACACAATGCGGTCGCACTGCAACTCTGGTAGCACACCTGCGTGGTCTGTCCTAAAGTATGTTTTAAAGTATGACAACCAGTTCAGCATAGACGTAAGTTTGTGAACGCGGTACTGCGTTCGGTTAAATGACTGAAATCTAGTGTGACCCTTTCATTGATAAAACCTGGTCGTCTGTGAGTGCATTTAACCTTCTTTATTGTCGATTAATTACCGATTAAAGCTTCTACTTCCCGAGGAAGGCTTTTTCAACCTAAGACTGGAATCTATATATATATATATATCAGAGAGCATCTGCCTTCAACCACAGGCATCTAGATTACAAAGGGATAAACTACAGGCCTCAGTGTAATTCTTGATTTTTTAAATTAGAAACTGGCTTCACAGCACGCGGGCATTCCCATAAGTGCTCCGCCCTCCGCTGCAGCAGCCACCCCAGTGTATATAGACCCATGTGTATGCAATATAACAGTGAAAACTATTGCGAGTCCTGGTCAGTTGTTGATTGTGAGAACTTCGAGACTTTCAATTTTTTTTTTACTTTTCCTTCCCTCATCTCTAGATACTCCCATTTCTAACATTCTCTATATGTGTACGTTCTCAGCCTCATTGACATTATCTGCATCTTGAAATGAATTTATTACTGCTTCAATAAGTTTGCTTTATCTCTTCTTAGCAATGAGCCGTCTATTACCACGTTGCCTACCAATAAGTCGGCTCTCTCGTTTCCTCTGATCCCAGCCTGACCAGGGCAGTATATCCATGTAATGATCTAGACAACTGAGTTGTTCAAAAAGACCCATCATTCTTTTCTTAGCATGCACTTTTCTATCTTGCGCAGCATGTTTTGAGAGTGCTCCAGAATAATGTTCGTTTTTACCAAAACAGACAGGATCGTCAATATACTATTTACCACTACCTTCTACAGAAAAATCCTGTGTGCTGATCTCACACAATTCCACTCTCCTTAGCTGAAATGACTGATAATTGGTCGTATTTAGTGTTTTGTGTGTATGTGTGTTGCTGTCCAATGAAAAGCACGGAAAAAGTGGATTAAGCAAAGATACGTGACGTTGCTTGAGATCAGCACACATGACTAATTGTGTAATTGACTTAGTATACACTAGGTTGTTCCTTAACACTGAGAATTTATCCTTGATATACACAAGTCTCATACATTTTTCTGCTATACTCACAATGATTCACGGCCGACACACCTTATCAACGCTTTTTGACAGCCGACTGTTTGTGTGATGTCATAGCGTGATCATATGTATCTAGAGGACCGTGCTTTATTTTAACACAGTTTTCCGGAATATTATGGAATTACGAGTGGTTACACCAGCTAATCGTTGATTGATATGTGCTTTTTCAGTGGCGGGAGAAGCATAATATATGCAAAACCGCTAATGGAAAAAGTAGGCCGGTTTTTACTGTTATATTGTATACACATGAGTCTATATACACTGGGGTGGCTGCTGCATATATATATATATATATATATATATATATATATTAAAGTAATGTCATGACTGTGATTTTTTAACTCTGTTCTGTCACACTTCATTACTTCTGTCATATTTTTGTGTAAAAAAATAAATGATACCATTCTGTCACCTGCACTTGACAGGCATGTGATATGATGTAATACAAATTAAGGCATTAACTGTACAACTGGAAATGTTTAGAAATCATAGAGCTTCTGCCCAGTTTCATGTAACATATTTATGAAATGTGTGCATGAAATTACACCGATATTATAAAAAACATTTTTAACCAGTTAAAATATGAACATAGAAAATTAATAACGTGACAGACTGCTTATATAGAACAATAACAGGCAGTCTATAATAGTAAACTACACATGGACACGGCTGGTTGCTGATCCAGCAATCTATGGACTCATGCACTTTGGCCCAACATGGGAAAGCTACCGGATAATATGTTGCGTGAGAAAATACACATAGATTGCCACATGGGAAGCCACTCATATTGAAAACAGATGAACAGAAAGATAAACCATAAGATAACCTGCCACATTGAAGAATCACTCAGACATAAAAATGTTGACACTTTAAACGATATGCAGGTCAAAATAACAAGAATGTATGTCTTTTCAGTCTAAAGAACAAGGAATAGATGATTGGTTGTTGGTGTCATAACCTAATCAGGACATCAAAGATAATATCTCAACTAACATTTTTTTGGCTGAAGCAAATTTCTAAGTAATATAAATATGTTCAGCGGACAGAAAATAATATTGATCGGAGGTTATATTCGTCGAACCACAACCTCCATTATTTTTTGTATGGTAAAAATATCGGATATAGTCAAGTTGGACTAACGTCCTGGACTCAAAGGAGTGCCTCACCATAAGATGCAATATTTTCCTAAACAAACAAACAAAAAACACAAAAAACAACACATTTTGTTTTCTGAATTATCCGAATGCACTTGTTATTTTGGGTAGGGTTCGAACTTGGTACATTGACCGTACGAGACGCACACAGTATCACTCCACCACAGAGCCATAAATATTAAGAAAATCCACTGGGAAAAAAACACCATAATGAACACGAAATAAAACACCAAAATTGAACAATTGTCTAGACGTCCATTTTTGAACTGCTTTGTGATACCTTGTAATGTTTACTATATGAAACTGGAATATTGGAATAGCTGGTCAGTTTGGGATGTCACCATTTTCTCTTCTGCAGATCGATCATGCCAATAAGATGTCTAGTCAGAATGACAACTATTATCTGTGGATTAATACTTTATTGTTAGTCATATATTATTAGTTTTATTGATTATAAATTTATTTCATTTAGATGTATTCTTTATCGTCTGTGTTAGTTGTCAAGTTTTTGCTAGTTAGTAATATGTAGCTTAGAGTGGGTATGTCAAACATAAATTTAAGTGGTAAGCCAGAGGACAAACACGCGTTCAACAGTTGCTAGGCGATTTGGTGCCGTTGAACGGATTGGTTCAATTCCTGTTAGTCTCAAGTATGTCAAACGTGCGGCCCGCGGGCCGCATACGGCCCTTTGCAAACACGTGTTTGGCCCGCGCAAAGGATACTGCAATTGGCTCATTTAATTGCGAAAAGTACAGTTTTAATACTTTAAACTGGTTGCATAAAACAGAAATCTGGCACGATGCTACGTATAAGAAAACAATGCAGCTATTTTAAGCTAGTAAGGGTTTTCTATCTATGAAAATTGGTAACATTGACCGGAAGTAGCAGACAGGTTGTTATTGCCATGTTAAAATTTTAAAACATAATAAATTGTATCATGCGGAATCGGGCCGGTAATTATATTATTTGTTTTTCTTAAGCACTTCGTAAACTGACACCGTTTAAAATGGCTACAACAACTTCAGCTAAGAATAAATGGACACTTGATGAAGAAAGGCGAGTATTTCAAGAAAAATGGGAACTACGGTATTTCTGTACAATGGTAAAGGGAAAGATACATTGTTTAGTATGCAATAAGAGCATTGCCACGCCAAAAGAGTACAACTTAAAAAGACATTATGAAACCAACCACGATCATGCGATAAATATAAGGGCTTAATGCGTGTTTCAAGACTCAAGGAATTGAAGGCTAAATTTATACAGCAATAGACATGTTTTACAAAAATAGATCAAACCAATGTCGCTTCCGTTATTGCACGCTATGAACTCAGCCGAATGTTCGTCATGAGTGGGAAATCTTACAGTGAAGGAGATTTCGTAGAACATTGCCTTGTAAAAGCTGCTGACATTGTGTGCCCACAGAAAGCAGTTATTTAAGGATATTTCGTTAAACAAGAACACTGTTGCTGGGCGAATTGATGAAATGGCAGATGATTTTAAACAACAGTTGAAGGCTGCATCATCCAAATTTGAACATTTTTCTATTGTTATTGATGAGACCGTTAACATCACTGGAATAGCACAACTTTCAGTTTTTATTAGGTCCTGTAACAGTGAATTTAATATTTATGAAGAACTGATTGAACTAATCTCAATGCATGACACTACAGCGAGCAAAGACATCTTTGAAAAAAGTCAAGCAGATTCTACATGACTATGATTGTGATTTGAGTTTGTTGTTTGTTTTTCGTTCGCTCCATTGTAACCATCACGGATATCCGTGCGATTTCCGCCGGGAGCGTGATTACGTTGTGCCACCGTTATGCGCCTTGTAGGCCTAGCACATCCCATTTCGGCATGCCTTGACAATTCGGGTGGGCTACCCTTAGCCTGTACAGCCTCTATATCTGTCTCCAGGCACGCGTAGTGGAGACTCTTCGCCAAGACGAATTTTTCTCTCGTCTGACTCGAACGAGGTGTTCCACTGTCTATGAACTTGCCTCGTGTAATTGGACGTGCTGTGCCTGTGCCCATTGGGTACTGAACCGTTTCTCATCCGTGAGCCTGTTTCCTTAAGGGGAAGAACTCAACAGAGGAGTTGGACCCTTGCTCTTTTGCCCTCTTAGCCGAGGTGTCATTCACCGACATCGTGTACCCCTTGTCCAAGTTCGAGTCGCACACCACGCGTTTGAGAGCAAGGCGTTCTCGAGCTGAGCGTCCTTGTCCCAATAGCGCCTGAGCCCATCAGGTACTGAACCCTTTCTCTCTTCAAGTGTATTTCCGGTGTAGGAAAACCTGACAGTAGAGTTGGGCCAGGGCTAAATCGTTGTCCCTTTTGTGCCTGAGCGCATCGAGTACGGAACCTTTTCTCTTCGCGAGCATATTTCCGGTTTAGGAAGGCTCAACATTAGAGTTGGATTAGGTCTTCTTGCTTTACTAAACGCCAATGAATGGGTCTGGGTCTCTGCCTGTAAGGAACACAGGTAACTAGAAGCTCGTCTCGAGCTGACGGAGCTTGTAGTTCCCCTTTCCTAGGAACATTTCATTTTCTATTTGCAGTTCGCGCTGCCCTCTAGCGCTGTTCTGCCCTTTTATTGTTTCATTGTACTCGGTATGAATCTATTTGTCTCTCGCCATGCATCTACCTTTACGTGCATTTTACATTGGCCGCCCCTCCAATGTTCGGACTGGACTGACTAGCTTCACTGTATGTCGACAGTGTCGCTATATGTGGTGCTGCTGGTGGTGTCGGAGATATTGTCTGTCTCTTGTGCAGTCAAATCTCTTTCCATCTGCAACCTCCACATTCTCGGACACGATCCCCAAATGAGTTGGCCAGAATCAGCACGAGCTGCTGTATTTCTGTTTCCAGGGTGCACCGCGTGGAGGTACATTTGGGATCTTGGTTATCTGCTAACCCTGGGTCCGCCTAGAGCAATGCGTTCCCTTTGCACCCCGTGATTTGAGTAAACTTGTATGTTTATCTACTGACGGTGCTGCGAATATGGTTGGCAGACATAATGGTATTGCTGCCAAGTTGCGAACAAAAACTTAGAACTCATATCCATATTCATCATGTGTACATTTTAACTGCATTGGACATCAGCAAAATTTGTGTTCAAATACTTTAAAATTGAATCACGTGCTTAGTGTGGTCACAAAAACAGTGAACATTATCAAATGCAATGCTCTCAACCATCGTCAATTCAGTCAGCTGTTAGAAGACATGGATAGTCAGTTCACCGATGATCCATTCTACACAGCATTACTTGGTTATCGTGTCACAAAGTGCTGAAAAGATTTTATTTGCTGAGACCAGAAATTACTTTATTTTTGGAGATGAAAGGTAAAAACACTGATGAAATAAATGATGAAAGGTGGATCCAGGATATAGCGTTTGCTGTGGACATTACTGCACATTTAAGTGATCTTAATTTGAAATTACACGGCAAAAACAAACTCACCACTCATACGACGACATCAAGCGTTTCATCACAAAACTAAGCTAATGGAAGACACAGTTGTCACGGGAAAATTTGGTTCATTTTCCTAACTGCAAAGAACTAAAACATAATGATAAATCTGTATTTACCTTTGCTAAATATGAGAGTCACCTAGAGTTATTGTCAAAAGATTTCCAGGAAAGATTTAGTGATTTCTCATCTTTTTAATACGATTTTGCATTATTCTCGGCACCATTCAACTTTGATGTTGTTAAAGCAGAGGAAAACGTGCAGATGGAGCTATTAGAAATGCAGTCTCATTCTACACTCAAAGCAAAGTATCTAGACGTCGGGATACCTGGCTTCTATTCATACCTTCCTGAAAATTTTACAAATTTCAGAAAATTTTTAACTAGGATTATGGCAATGTTCGGTTCCACCTATGTGTGAGAACAGTTATTTTCTTTCATGAAATTAACAAAAACTTTTCAGAGAGCAAGGCTGACCGATGAACACTTGTCATCCCTGATGAAGGTCGGAACTGCAAATACATTTCAGCCAGATATACGAAAATTATCATGAAAAAGAGGCATCAAACCTCAGGACAAAACACTGATTAAAGAGTAAACATGATTGAATGTTCTTAAATAAATGTTGGATTACAATTGTTATATTTGGCGTTGTGGGGCGTTAGCTTAATAAAGCCGTTGTAGTAGGCGTGAAATTACTTAAACATAATTCAATAAGATTACAGTGTTTCTCAGATTTGTTGGTGTGACCCACCGGTATGCTCAAAGTATCTTATGCGGCCCATGATGCTTTTTTGAGTTTGGGACGCCTGGCTTAGAGAACTACTTCTTCTGTGTTCGATTTCAAACTTCTGCTTATAAAGAAATCGGATGTTTTATGCCTACATGGCGCAAATAAAATGGTAGCAAAACGTACCTCGCGCTCCCAGACTGAAATCACAAAAAGTTTGTGTTCTCTTTAACAAACAAAAAAACACAAGTAGTATAATTTGTATTTTATTTTACATATCAGATTCATTCGTATTTTATTAAATCTTCTCACCTGTGGAAAAATAATTGCCAGCAATATTCCTCCTAGAATTAGAACATGGTCGTTAATCCAATCACCAATAGCTTTAATGCAACCGTCTTTATTGATCATGTAGGTATGATCTTCGTTTGCTTCAACTCTGCCTTCAGGCTGAAATATATAATGTGTATATCTTGTTAAGTATGTGTTGTATGTGGGAGCAGCTGTTGCACTGATATTGAGTGGTTGGTAAAAGTTTCTTTTAATTCTTCACTGTGCTATAAATAGAACAAAAACTAGAAAAAAAAGGTGACGGTGAAGAATCAAAAGCAACTTGCGCCGAGTGGTTCACTGTACTGTAAGTCTGTAAACATGTGTAGGAGTATATGCTTCAGTGTGTGACTGATTTATTGAGGATATGCAGCCGCGGCCTGCTCGTTGTTGAAAACTGGTTGTGTTTCTAGATGGTTGAAACTGTTTATGGCCAAATTGTTGGAAATAAAATTGACCAAAATTTGCCAAATTTCAAAATTGTGTATTTGTCTATCTGTCCTTCTGTCAGTATGTCTGGATATTGTCTTTTCTCTGTATTTGTTGTTAAGTGTCACAGAATTGAATGGCAATTGGTTTTCCGGCTATAGCATGTTTGGTCGCTTGATGTACAGTAGTATTTGAACCGTTCAGAATACTAGTAACACCCCTCAATTCAAATTATTCTTGGTCTTCATCTATCCTTGCTTTTTCCATTCTTATATTGTATGCTCTTACTGTTGGAGGCCAAAATAGGTTCATTCTTTCAGTGGCCGAACCATTTCAGTTGCTGTTTATCAATAAAATTTCGTATAAACTACTAATAACATTCTGAACTTTAAAGAAGGCTACCTTTCCATAAACTTCTATTCTCCCTCTATGTGATGTGTCCTTTGCAGAACGTTGTCATCACTGTTACTCTGTAATCCTCACGATTCTGTGCGAGCTGCCCATCTTCTTCAAGTGTCATGTTTAGAAGATCTTCGATGTAATGTGTTCATCACAGTCTTGGTCTGCCTCTTGTTCTCTTTCCTGGAACTTTCCCCTCCACAATTAATCTGTCCTAACCATTGTGTCTTTGTATATGTCCGAAATATGTAAGTTTGTGTTTTTTGATAGTTTTGAGGAGCCAGTCTCCTTCTATGTTTAGATCTTAATGGACATCTGCGGTAATTTTTTTTCTGTCCATGATATTCTTAATATCTTTCTATAGGATTTAATTTCGAAAGCAGATAACTTTTTTCCACTGTCGATGTCATTGCTCACGTCTCACAACCGTATGTTGTGACTGGAAAGATATAGCTTTTTAGTAGTTGTAACTTTTTAAACAAAAATTTGAGTTTAAAATTGTCCTTCTTAGATCTTAATACATAAGGCATGGTAGACTATGATACTGGGAATTCCTCCTGTTTGTATCAATTCAGCTATCAATTCGTAGCATTCTGGTAACTTGTCAGTTTTTAAGTTCTTAATTGCATAAAGTACTTCTTCTATGATGGGTTCTGGCTCAAGTTCTGTTTATATTTGTGTTTGAGTATGTGTCTATGTTTGGATCTTTGTACATTTCCCTACAGTATTCTGCTCACCTGTTCATAATGTCTGTATTTTCTGTTAGAGTGTTTCATTTACACTTGTTGTCTATGTAGTTTTCTCGTCCTGTCTAGTTTTTCTCCGAATGTCTTTAGTTTGTTTCTTGCATTCCTTTCCCTTTTTGGTCATCTTTTAGTGATTTTAGTTTTTTTTCTGTTGTTGATTAGTTGCAATGTTTCGACTGTGATGTAATTTCTTCTTGTTGTCACTTTTCGGAGTATGTGAGAATGCAAATGATAGTATTGAGTCTCTGATGTTAACCTTATATAATCTCTCTCCAATTATCAATATTCATTCATTTCACACAGACAAATATGGTATTGTTAACTTAATTTTATCATATTTAAAGTTATTCCGAAATTTTGATCTTTTCCTAGACATGAAAGTTATCAGGGTACGTACACGTTCTGCGCTAGTAAAATATATGCATCTTATATTTCACTATTTA
Organism: Meghimatium bilineatum; assembly: GCA_034231615.1. Lineage (NCBI taxonomy): Eukaryota > Metazoa > Mollusca > Gastropoda > Stylommatophora > Philomycidae > Meghimatium > Meghimatium bilineatum. The sequence continues at coordinate 84,166,953 of CM067298.1, read as the reverse complement.
GTAACTAAATTTTCATATAAATTAATTGTCCCAACTATTATCTAGTGCCTTTATGCTACCATTAAAATGTCTCTTCTTATTGTTTGCTGTATCATGTCTCTATAGTAATAAAGCTTCCACTTAGACATGCTGATACAATTATTATCAAATACCTGTTTCAAACATGTGCTCAGTATTCTACATTTAGACAAGAGTAAAATAGACAGTGCTGATAAATTTAACATTTACAAAAGAACCTGTCACAGAATTTGCAGTCAAACGTAAACAAGAAATTATAGGAAAGTATATATTTTTTCAAGAAGGTCAAAACTGGCCGAAATAAACTTCATCTCCGGTAGCCTTTAAAAATAACCAATATGACAAGGTTGATTCCCAATGACCGTGATTCGCTTTCAGCTGCAGGAAGTTAGACAGTTCAAAAATCAATGGCGATCTAATGTACGTAAATATTGGACCAAAAAAATGTTGACATGATATATGAACAGTACCAAAAAATCACCCCATAACATACATGTATAAAACAGGATTTTATAACATGCATAACAAAATGCAGAAAGTATCTATAAAAATCCCATTACATACATGTGCCCGCATACGGAGGGTTTATGGCTATTAGCATATTAGACCAAATCATTATACAACAGTAACTCTCATAGATGGCATATTAAAATAATGAAGCTTTTCTCTAGTGGATACCCCACAGCATTTCATATGTAGAATATCTCTTTGTGATGTAACATTCAAGAACTTAGCACTGCACATAACGCTGGGGAATTTGATGACTCCAGCCCTAAAAATTGTCTGTTGCTGCCATCGTATACGTGGTGCCCCGGTTATGAACAGCTGAGACATGGTGTGTTGCGAAAAGCAACTGTGTACAAGACGTGGCAATCTCTGGGAGAGCCCGTAATCATGCAAAAAATATTAACCCTGAATAAATGAAGATTCCACTTGGATGGCGTAGAATGCGTATGCTACCCGGCCCATCTCAGTGACTATAGTCCAGAGCCAGGTTACTATTGATACCTCTGTTAGAAACGTATGCTTGACAGGGAGGCCGAAACTCGTGACCTGAAATTCTGCATGTTGCGAAAAATAGATAAGCCACAAATATAAGCTACGAATTATGCATTTGTGTGTGTATGTAGCCAAACTTTATTTAGTTACTCACCGACACTTTCAGCATGTCAGCACCACACCTGTAATTGATTTTGTCACCCTATTAGAAAAATGAATGTATAGTTTCGTATCTTTATATGTCAACAGTCATGGAGTAAATTTTTACATTCAGACAATGATGAAATTGATGGCAAAATATATTAAAAATAATAAGGTTAATTTGGAAGCTATATTATAGTGCTATATTTTAATCCGAAAATGACAATCACAGTTCAATGAGAAATGATTAAGACGATTTTAAATCCTAAATACAATTATGATAACACATAACGAAAGTATCAATTTATCAAGGAAATAAAATATGTTTAGATGGATTTAATTTTGAATTAAAACTGTTATGAACAAATAAGGAAAAAATCGCTGAAAATGGATGTTTCTAGCCATTAGGGCAAATAAAACGACGATACAACACATTTCTACTCTTAACATTCAGCTGGAAATCTATTTCGACAATTGTCCTGCTACAAGAGAGATACAGTGGTAGTTTAAGAATGAACGCTGGAGAAGAAGAAGAAATAAAGAAAAGGAATAAATAGAAACGCAAATAATTGTATTTAAGCTCATGTCACACGAGTGAGTTTCACATACAAACCCGTAGATAAGGGTCGAGGGCTTAGAGTGTTTAACTCCCATCCCCGCCTTTAAGAAATCAGAATATAACTTTTAGCACTACGAAATTAGTCAAAAGTTGAGTACGCACCACATCCTCCTTTGCCCTTTCAAGCTTATTTTCACAAATTACATTACATTTCTCATGAAAATGAGAGAAAACACGCGAAGATAGACAAATGACTTTTCTGTAACCGCCACCACCCTTTGCTGAAAACGTGTCTATGATACTATACACTCACAAACTGCTTGATTTGTTCAATCATAAACTGATGCTTGCACATACGCACACACAAAATGATTGATTTATTCAAACATACACTGACTCTTACTCAAACACACGCAAACGTATATATTTATTCAAACGGTTCTTTCCTATGAAAAGAATCTATATTTCACACTTTTAAAGAAATTTGCGCAAATCTGAAATTTCAAGTAATTTGTGACGTCACTATGCCAGGGCTATTTAAAATATGGCTGTTGTACCTGTGCCTTCGATCGTAGTTAAAATTTAACTTCGATCGCTAAATGTGTAGTACACTTGTTACAGCTCGGGAAGCACACTGTTCACATTTATGAAAAAAGCAGTGATGAAATTCGGACTCTAGTTTTTCTCTGTGGTCAACGTAGATGGGGAGCTATTGTCTCTGATTACATAGCAAACTGAATATAATTAGTATTTGCAAAATGACTGTGGTAAATATATTTAACTTGTCTTCGACATAATGATGCAGTGCACTTGTTAGAATTTCGAGTAGTGCTTAAATATGTGCTCTGGGCCCGGTCAAATACCAGTCTGTTCCCATCCATAAAACCTTCCTCAATAAATATGTATCCCCACCCCCAATTTCTTGTCTTTAAATAATTAAAAATAAAGAGCCAGCAGTCGCAGTCGCCTGATAAATATAAGCCTAATATTACCGTCTTCATCATCATCCCAGTTCAGCTGAATGGTTACGAGCTGAATTTGACGAACGACCAACATAATCCTGACAAATATAGGCAAGGAACTAATTTTAAAAAAAACAACAATATGACGAACAGTGGTCTCTCCCATTTTGGATATTTCATTTCACATCCGGTAAAATATGTAGCACCGTCTCCTAAGAAAGAACCATTCAAACATACACAGGTACTTGCTTAAACACACACAAAACTGATTGATTTACTCAAACATACAATGACGCTTGAACATATATATATATATATATATATATATATATATATATACAAACTGATTTATTTATTTAAACATACACATATTCTTACACATAAACACACAAGCTTGTGACATCAACAGATGCATGTGCATACACACACAATATTGACACTAACATTATGCACACTGGTGAACAAATTTGTTCCACAACAGGCCAAGGTCTGTAAAAAAATAATGTTGAAAAACCATTGGATCAGTGGACGAACAGATTGAAAAGAAATGGGAGAGAACAGTGTAAATATCAATACATTATTTTCTCGCATTCTTTCCCTTGACAACGTTTAGGTCTATATTCTTTCGTCTGTTATTTTCACATGTATGTGTTCTTTGCTATCTTCCGATACAGCTCACCCTCCTTTAACTGTTCTTTAGTATGCATTGTTGTAATAGTATGTAAACAGTGAAGTAAATTATGGAGAAAATATGTAAAGAGTGAAATAAATTATCTTCGGGCACTTGTTGCCAAGGTTGTATATGGAGAAAAATAAGTTATCATTACAGACGAGTAAGAATTATTTAAACATTTTTATATCACCAATGCCTCTTAAGTTGACCATGCTTAAGGAAATAGTTACTCGGTAGTCTGAGATAGTAACGGCTGCTTCTTGATGTTTACATCATCGCAAGGCATGCGATGGAACAAGGAAAAATACGGTCATAAAAACAATTTTCTCCACTACATCTCAATGGCGTTATAAAGGAATAATTTACTATTACAGAAGAATAACGTATCCGAAACTCACATTCAAACGGACACAACTTGTAAATTTGTGAAGATATTAAAATTAGACTGCTCAATGCCTGGTTATGTCAATCGTGGCTTGCACTGGCAGAATATGTAAGTGCTCTTTTCCCCTACAAAGATGAAAGATCGGAATTTAGCTCCTTCATTGACCAAACAAGAAAAAACGCATAAGCTCATTATGAACGTGTAGGTTATACATAGATAGTTCAAATCACACAATAAACTCGCAGTTTCAATGCTAACAATGCGAATATTAGATGATTACATTAATTCGGGTTCCAAAAGGTAGAACGAGTGATATCTTATATGGAATGTGCACTAAGGAAAAATATTTCTTGGAAATGTTCGTACCGAGAAAAGCGTCATATCAATGCGATAAGTGTTGAAAACATTTGAGGAGATATTACACACCCCATAACGATTATCTAGAGAGAAAATATCAATGTTTCAGGAATACAAGAAGTGAACGTGACTTTTCACAGAATGAAGTAAACAAACAAGCGATGCACGAACTTAGACATGAATCCCTTGCGTTCTAGGTAAAGAGATAACCAACAGGAAGGTTGTTCAAAAGTATTACGCTAGACTGAAAGATGAAAAATCAAAGTTTAGTCAGAAATCAGCAGCAAAACGTAATACCTGCACTCTAATGGTTAAAATCACCCGAAACGATCTAGTTATACTACAACATACACGCGAATTTAAAAAAAAAAAATATATTGGAGAAACGTATAGACATTTTATTACTGTAAGTCCCGATTATACACATCCACCATGTCGGTATTCCTAATAATTCTTTGTGTAGCTCTAAGTATGTTTCAATGGGACCGAACCCCTAGATATGAAAGTGTATGAGGAGGACGGGGGTTTCACTTCCTCTCTTATGAATACAAAACATTACATTTAGTATTTAAAAGTAAGCTAAGAAGTGGGTATCCTCCCACATTTCGCCACCATCTTTATGGTTTCCCCGAAAAAGGTCACAAAAAATTCCACAAAAATGAGGAAACTATCCACAAAATGATGAATGTACCCCAAAAAAATGATGACACTACCAAAAAAATGATGAAACTACCCACAAAATGATGAAACTACCCACAAAATGATGAAACTACGCACAAAATGATGAAACTACCCACAAAATGATGAAACTACCCACAAAATGAGGAAATGACTTTTTTTAAACAATTTTCTTTAGTAATCTAACCCTTGTCAATGACGTATCTACGGTCAAGGACATGACAGAAAGTCTGTTGCAAAGATAAAGAGTAAATAACACCTTTATTACATTATACGGAATGGTAAAACATTGCATCAAAAATTAATATTACGGCCATCATTCGATATTGAAACATTATCTAATCTGATCTAGTTAAGTAAAATTCTTCAAGAACATACCGCAGTTCTTTTACAGCACGAGTAGGGCACGAAACATCTTTCTGGGCTTTGGTTGTCGTTGGTACAGTTAAAGTAGATGTTATCGTTCCAATCCATGAATCCATTCTCGTTGTCGCTTACACCGCAACACTTGAGCTGATGAACATAATAGTATCATTGGTATAATATTACAACAAGCGTATTGTGTTTTACAAAGCATAGTTAAGTAGAAAAGTAAAGTAACCCATAGTATTTATTAATGCCGTAGGTTAGCGATCTCACATTTCAGAGGCTCTGCAAATGAGAGCGGTAGCCATCTTCTCTCTCTCTCTCTCTCTCTCTCTCTCTCTCTCTCTCTCGCAGTCTTTACTTCCCGGTCTTTACTTACTATGACAATAGTTGTCGTCAACATTATGTTTTTATACACCAATTGTGTGAATTGAAAACAAAAATGTTTTAAAATCTTCTAAATCTGTTCTTTTTCTGCTACAAATTTTTTTTTTTGGAGGGAGGGGTATTCTGTACATAATTAAACAGGTTATGGTGGTGGGACCCTGAATTCTTGACAGTTGTACACTAGGTGCGAGGGGGGGGGCCAAACATTTTTTTTTAAAATTTTGACGTAATTTATGAACAGTTCCATACGTCACTATGACCCAAAATATGCTAAAATCGAATGTACCAGGCCGAAGGGCGCAGATATGTCAGCAAATAAGTGTTCGGAAATAAGACAAAAATTATATCAACAAAGTTAAGTTCTCTTTTCCTATCTTTACGCTATGACACACTTGATTTACATAAATTTATATCCAAGGTAACATAGCTATTAGAAGGTTCTTACCACTTTAGCATGTTATCTAACGAAAACCCGCCTGCCATTTATTAAATCAATCTCCATGACATTTATTAAATCAATCTCAATTCCAGTTTTCCACTGTATCATAAAGATTCAATTGTTCTTTATTATTCCATTATGTATGTAAAGCCAGTGCTGTTTGTAATTCGTAGAGTTTTTTTTTCCTGAAAAAGACCTTTTGATCAAAACACCAATTTGTCATATGTTTTCCTGTGTGCAATGTTTCCTTAAATTGTATTACAATATGTTTTCACTGTTCGTCTAAAATATATAAAATAAGTGAGAGGGTGTGTAGAGGGAAGCAAGACCACAGAAAGTGTGGTGGAAAGCAGGACCACAGAAAGTGACGTGTGAAGCAGAAACAGTGTGATTAGAATTAGGGCCACCGAAAGTTTGATGGGAATCAGGAACATGCAGAGTGTGGTCTAGCTACCAAACTACTATCTATCTATGTATCTATGTATCTATCTATCTATCTATCTATCTATCTATCTATCTATCTATCTATCTATCTATCTATCTATCTATCTATCTATCTATCTATCTATCTATCTATCTATCTATCTATCTATCTATCTATCTATCTATCTATCTATCTATCTATCTATCTATCTATCTATCTATCTATCTATCTATCTATCTATCTATCTATCTATCTATCTATCTATCTATCTATCTATCTATCTATCTATCTATCTATCTATCTATCTATCTATCTATCTATCTATCTATCTATCTATCTATCTATCTATCTATCTATCTATCTATCTATCTATCTATCTATCTATCTATCTATCTATCTATCTATCTATCTATCTATCTATCTATCTATCTATCTATCTATCTATCTATCTATCTATCTATCTATCTATCTATCTATCTATCTATCTATCTATCTATCTATCTATCTATCTATCTATCTATCTATCTATCTATCTATCTATCTATCTATCTATCTATCTATCTATCTATCTATCTATCTGTATATGTTACTTCAATGTTACTTCATGAACAGTAATATAATATAAACCATCGCTCTACAGTTTGAGCGATGGGGTGCTATTGTCTGTAGTTCTTGTATGTATCGATGTGATGTTACTCTGTGTATGTAGTTCGTGTATGATGTTGAGACATGTAGGCATACCCTCTGTGACGGTTGTTCTACGCATATTTTCTTCTTCTTTTTTTTGTGGTCTATCTATTTTGTTATATTTGGTATCCATTTTATTGCTTGCAGTGGCAGCCTAATTTTACGGTATTCTAAGTACAAGTTCGATATAAGCCACCGTTTTCTTTTTATTGTTGTAGAAATATATTGATATTTAATATCTTCTCTCATTGATTTTATTTGTTTTTGAATTTTTCCGTCTTTCCAAAGACTTCTAAGACATTTACTTTCACATGAAGAATATTGGCCATTTAGAAATGTCACTCGCAATAATGTGTATGTTTTGGTCATCTTTACATTTTATTGTCTATTGTTTTCTCCAGGTGGTGTGTTCTTGCCGTTAAGCGTAGGGGTGATTGGAGCTGGAGCTTGTGTTCTAAGGCCAGATGTCAAGGCTGTGCTATGGCTGTGTTTGTGCAGGATGTCCCTGACATTTTCTATCCATCTTTTTCACGGTCTTTCTCTGTACTCTGATCTCATTTGGTTATATACCTGTAAGGGCAACTTTTCGCGATGCATTCTCATAATGTGGCCAGACCACTTTATCTGCTATCTTTCTATGTATTCTGTGCAAGGTGTTATACCTATTCTTTTCCTGATATCTTCATTTGTAATCTATAGAGCATTGTGATCCCTGCAGTTTTCCTCAAGCATTTAATCTCACATGTCACTTTCTGTAATTTGAAGATGAGAGAGATCAGGTTTGGCACTAGTAACACAGTGTTGGTAGGAATATACTGTAAATAATTATTTGTCTTTTAACTTCCATCTCGATCTTGGTATGAAGAAGTAGTGGTGACAGTTGGTATGTTACTTACATTTTATGCCATTTTAAATATGTATGTGTCAATTTTTATATATCTTCTTGTTGAAATTGGTGACGAATAATCTGATCGCACCAGTAAGTATTGTTTTTATTTGCAGAATTGTTTCTCTGCAATGGAATCTACAATGGAAGGCAAAGAAAACAACCTTATAATATAACTTAGTACCCTACTTTCTTCTATTAGAATTTAAACTATCTGAAAACTCTGTACTGTTCTTATAATTTGTTCACGCTGTCTACAGCTTGACATGTTCCACTCTGTTGAAGTACTCACGTCTGATTGCAGGCTGTCAATGAGATGTTGCATGTCGGGATCGTCCCGGTATCTGATGATGGCTTGCTTGAAGGTGTCCGTTGGGAATACAATGTTCTTCGCCTCTGGCACGTAATAAGAGACGAACAAAAGTACGGTGAATGTCATCTCTGCCAATAGTAAAAGGCAGAGGAGGACGTCATACTGTAATACAGTAGAGGCGATTGTAATCGTAACAATAATGTAATAGAGAGGTAGTCGTATTAATAAATCAAAATTATACTCAAGTTAGAGTCAAATAAAACGAATGTCGAGGTATTGAAAGGTACATGGAAATGAACGTCAGGGCATTAAAGCATATAAGGAAACAAATGTCGATGTATTTAAACATATAAGAAAATGACTATCGAAGTATTGAAACATACACGGAAACGAATGTTGAGGTGTTGAAACATACAAGAAAACAAATAACGAGATATTGAAGCATATTAGAAAACGAATATTTTGGTATTGAAACTTATAAGGAAACGAACGTTGAGGTATTGAAACGTACAATGAAACAAGGTAGTGAGGAAAACAAGTAAACAAATGTCGAAGTATTGAGACAAACAAGAAAATAAATGTCGATTTATTGATATTGGTTTGTTTTCAATAATATCTCATGAAAACCATCTTGAAAGGAAAATGTTCTTTATGGGGCATAGAAAAATAGTTATACTATTGCGAACACTTCATTACAAATGCCAAACACGGTCACCAACAATCTCGCAACATGCGAAACATCATAGTCTGTGAGATTAACGTCTAAGGTCTAAGAAAAGTATCAAGAAAATAAAAATCAAGCAAATAAAATATTTTGCAAATATATAAAAACATGACACCCTGTTCAAGGTCTTATTTAAAGTTAGCACGGAGGAGAGGCGATCAAGAGTAGATAGCGATACAAGTAGGAGGAAAATATCATGTGCTGGACCGGTTACAGTAGCAGAGTGCACCACCAAGGCAAGAGAAAGAATATGTCAGTGGTCCATTGCAGCCAACCTGGAGGCGGCACTTGATGATGTTGATAGAGAAGTAAAATTATCTTTCAGATCGAGTACAGCAGGCTAAGAGTAACGTAGTACAGAAAGTCGTTCTTATAGATATAGATTTGTTTTGAGGACAACATAAAATTGAAAGAGGAACAAAAAGACATACAGGAGACAGTTGATTAGCAACTAGAGGATCTGTATTTTGCCAACCACCAGTATCTGCTATCACACGAACAGGGGGGGGGGCAACAGATACACTGATGGGCCACGCGACAAAAATTTTACTTCACACAGTAAAGACTAGAGTTGAGAATTAATAATCATCTGCTCGTGTATTGTGAGAGACCCAATTGGTGGTGGGACAAATGTTAAATTATGCACAGAAATGTCCCCATCAGAACTAAAGAGCCAGGTGAGTAAAGATTGAAGAAACTGTTACTAATTTTGGAAGAAACAGTGGCAAGGAAGAAAGAACAGACCAGGTTGTTGACAATGTAATTAATAAGACCAGATTTGCTGTCAACACTTCACCGGGGTGCAAAGGGAACGCATTGCTCTAGGCGGACCCAGGGTTAGGTGATAACCAAGATCCCAAATGTACCTCCTCGCGGTGCACCCTGGTAACAGAAAACAGCAGCTCGAGCTGATTCTCGCCAAATCATTTGGGGATCGTGTCCGAGAATGTGGAGGTAGCAGATGGAAAGAGATTTGACTGCAAAAAAGACAGACAATATCTCCGACACCATATGCATCACCACATACAGCGACACTGTCGACATACAGTGACGCCAGTTAGTCCAGTCAGAACATTGGAGGGGTGGCCAATGTAAAAGGCACGTAAAGATGGATGCATGGCGAGAAACAAATATATGTCATAATGAGTACAATGACACAATGAAAGGGCAGAACAGCGCCAGAGGGCAGCGCAAACTGCAAATAGATAGGGGAAACGATTACGGAAATGAGAACTACAAGCTCTGTTAGCACGTGACGAGCTTCTAGTTACTTGATTTCCTTTTAGGCAGAGACCAATACCCAATAATGGGCGTCTAGAAAAGCAAAAAATACCTGGCCTAACTCTAATGCCGAGTCTTCCTATACAGGAAATATTCTCGCAAAGAGAAAGGGTGCTGTAACCGATAGGCTCAGGCAAGAAATGGACAAAGATGGCAGTCCTGGCCCAACTCTACTGTCAAGCTTTCCTATACCGGAAATACGCTTGCAGAGAAAAAGGGTTCAGTATCTGATGGGCTCAGGCGTTATTGGGACAAGGTGGTTCAGCTCGAGAGCGCCTTGCTCTCAAACGCGTGGTGTGAGACTCGAACTTGGGCAAGGGGTTCAGGATGTCGGTGAATGACACCTCGGCTAAGAGGGCAAAAGAGCCAGGGTCCAACTCTTCTGTAAAGTTCTTCCTCATACGAAATCAGGCTCGCGGATGAGAAACGGTTCAGTACCCGATGGGCACAGGCACAGTATGTCCAATTACACGAGGCAAGTTCATAGACGGTGGAACACCTCGTGCGAGACAGACGTGAGCAAAAATCGTCTGGGCGAAGAGTCACCACACACATGCGTGTTGGCGACAGATATGGAGGCGTTCACAGGCTAGAGTAGTCCACCGGAATTGTCTAGGCATGACGAAATCGGATATGCTAGGCCTACAAGGCGCATAGCGGTGGCACAACGTAATCACGCTCCCGGCGGAAATCACACGGATATCCGTGCTGGTTACAATGGAGCGAACAAAAGAAAGGGGAAAAAACACTTCGCCCAGCGTGGAGTTACTCAGCAATGTTCCAGAGAAACAGCGCTGTATTGTTTAGTACAAATGAGAAGTCAGTTACTTTACAGATAAAAAACTATCATGTTACAAGAAAATCAAAACTGAAGATATTTATTAATAGATGTCTCCGTGGCGTACTTTGCATTAGATTGCCAGGTAATATTAGATGATGTGTTGTGAAAGAGAACACTCCAGATAGAGAGAATAATAAGAAAAGGAGATGGGCATACCACACCCTCAGAAAGAAGCATGACAACATAACCAGACATGCGCTGGGCTAAAACCCACAGCGGAAGAGGAGAGTTGGAAGACTAATGGGTATCTGGAAAAGAACATTTGAGGACGATATAAAATCAGTTGAATCATCATGGGTACAGTTAAAGACAGCGAAAAATAGAAATTGTTGAAGTGCAAAAGTTACAGCCTTGTGTTCCACAGGGAACTGAAAGAAAAGATGTGTCACTAAGCATGAGAAATTACGTAAGTAATAACATAAACTTTAGTATAAACAAGACAATGATAAACAACTAACAATGACAGTGACAAAATTATTTTCTGCAGGCCTCCGTTCAAGTAGATTAGGTGTCATTTTAATTCAAAGCGTGCACAGAATATAATACGTTATGAAGTAGCAATATTGGTATTAATAACAATTAGGATAATATTTATGATGGTGACGACAACGACGGTGATGGTGATGATGATAGTGGTGATGGCTGTGACGACGACAGTGATAATGAGGACAAAAAAATATGTTGAAAAAATGTTAATTATAATGATGATAAAGACAAATATAATCCAAAAAGTATAATGATAATGGTGATGGTGGTGACGATGGTGATGATGAAGCTGATTATGTTGGCGATGGCAGTGATCATGGGTCATGGTTACAATAATGATGCAGACATAACTTAATTTCGTTCTCACAGTTTTCAAAAAGAATGTATTTTCCCTCAAAGCTCCCACACTTCCAATGAAGCATATTACGGTGGTCACAGCCCCAATAAAGCACAGCAAACAGGCAGGATCCAGTAAGATATCTATAAAATCATAGACCTTCTTTTGCTTGATAATCAAGAGATATGTTCCAAGTGTGACCATGGCAACACCTGTAATCTGTATAAAGTTACTCAATAAGAATACATTTTAACAGTAGTGAATGTAATTAACTAAATCGGTTAGGAGTTATATAACTAGTTTGCAAATTGGTTAATGAGTCTGTTGGTGTGTTATCGTGTGAATGCTATAATTTGTCAGTTAATTTGAAAGTCTACGTACTTATGAGTACGTGAGGTTTTTTTTTATATTTGCTATCGCTTATTTTGCTGCACACGAATTTTTAGCAATGTAGTTCTTTTTTCCATTTGTACAATGGGGAAGGTTTCTCAAGAGCTTTATTTCATACTCATAATGTTCAAACTCTCAACGATTTGTACTGAAGCCGCTTATTCAGGAGTGTAAGAACATAATTGTATAGTACAAATTCTGCTGAGCATCCACAACGGCAAACAACTTGTTATATACGATATATATATATATAACATCAACAAAGGGTGTACTGTTGAATACGTATTCGACTGATTGGCAAATTGTGATGCTTTCAGATTTGTGGTTATGAATTCTGACTGCAGGTTATCATTCGCGCACACATAAGTCAATAAGTGCTCAGATCTCTGTCTTAATAAATCCACCAGTGTGTGGCGGCTGACAGTTCCAGTTGGATGTTGATATATCAGTTCTTCGGATATCTGTTATGGTTCTCTTAGCGGCTGTTCAGACATTCACATCAATCATCTGACATCCACAATGACAGTGCCCCCATCACAACATGTATCTACATCGTAAGACTGCTATCTGTTGTGGTCAAGGCAATGCTGGATTATTTGGCGGACTGTGCAAACAAAAGCCCAATAACAACGTTGGTGATAAATGATTAACCCATCAATGTAGAATATTACATCCTATTGTGCAGTGTTATCGCCAATAAATGCCTTGATTGCTACATTCACCACAACTGGATACTGTTGTTCTATAACTTTTATCGAGTGTGATGATCATAAAGAAGGTAGCACGTAATGCAGGCGGAATGGGTATCAATTTCTCCCTAAAATCAATGCAAGTTGGTTGACATACTTGTCTGATGATATCTTCTGCTTGTCCCAACAGCTATCTGTCCATTTTGAGCCTGGAACCATTTATCCTATTGAGATTTGGATGCAATGGATGAAGTGTATGGTCACTGATCCTGAGATGTGACATAGCTCAACACACCTTGATTATAACAGCTACAAACTCCAAACAATACGCAAATCACCTTAAGTCAATTTATCGAAGCCTGCGACAACTTTAGCTTCACCATCAATACAAAGAAAGCTGAGTCACGTTTCAAGCCACACAAAACAACCCATATGTAAATCCTCATATAAGGATCACAGAAGACTATCTTAAAACAGTCAATAGTTTCATCTACCTGGACAGGTCTCTTTCACAAGCTGTAAACATCGACACCGAGGTAAACAACAGAATAGAGAAAGCTAGTGCCACATTTGGAAGACTGCTAATACGTGTATGGGACACACGGGGAATAACAACTACCACCAAACTCATAGTTTACCAGGCAGCAGTAATATCATCATTGTTTTATGTCTGTGAAAAATGGACAGTATATGCCAGACGCAACCATTTCCAATTCAGCCCATTTCCAACTAATCTGTCTTCGCAAGATACTTGAAATCGCCTTGATGAGCTAAAATACCAGACAGTGAAACACTGATGAAATCCAAGTCTGCAAGCATACACACAATGTTGATGAAGGCGCAGACACACTGATCAGGACATATAATCTGCATGAAAGTTCATCGTCTACAAAAAATGTTGTTATATTGAGAACTCCTGCACGGCCGGAGGCCAGAAGACGCATTTCAAAGACACTCTTAGGACATCACTGACTCACTTCGAAATAAACACAAGTTCATTGAATAGTCTTGTTTCAGACAGATCCGATTGATTGACGTCACATAATCAAGAGTGACGCAGCAGCTGCAGAGAACCTCAGATATTAGGTTGTTCAACAAAAAAGGCTCTATAGTCTTTCCACAAATTAGTAATCACCGGTGGAGAAGAATATCTAAGTAATTATCTATTAGATCGCAGAGATCTTTAGTATGCAACTTTTGATTCACACCGACGGTATAACAAATTTTTTGTCTTCCTCCATAACTGATAGACCTATGCACCGCTCTCAGTTAGAAAGAATAAAGAAAATTTTCAGTATTCATCCGAGTCTGCCGACATCAAATTCCTGGCTTAATAATCGGAACATATTTTCATTGGTGACGTTTCGTTTATATATTTTGGGTTTTTCGTTTGCTGTGGCGTGTGGCGGAAAGTTTAAATATGTTGACCAATTAAAAACATGATACAACTTAAAAACGTCACCAATGACAACATTTTCCTTATCTGCAGACAGGGCTATATTGTCGTGTTACACGTCTTGTTCTAAAAACAGGGGTTCTTGTTTGTGCTTAAAAACAAACAAACTAGGAACTTTTATTTCATGTTTGGCACGGAAATATAGCCCATGTTTCAGAATTGGAACACTTTTTTCTGAGTGTAAACATTTTGTTTTTGTTTGAGATATCAATACAAATTGATGTAATACCTTACTCATGTTGACACAATTATCTATTAATTGGACACACCAGCGTGTTGTCAACTTAGTGATCGATATAAAAAAAATGTAATATAATAATTATAATAGGTGGGCTAACAGAAGTACATTGAATTTCATTTGGATTTTTGTTTTTTTGCAAGAACACCAACATCTTTGTGTCTTCAAAATATAAGTTTGAAATTGTCGTTATGTTTGTTTGTCTGTTTGTTTTGCGTTCGCTCCATTGTTATCAGCATGGATATTCGTGTGACTTCCGCCGGGAGCGTAGTTACGGTATGCCACCGTTATGCGCCATGTAGGCCCAACACATTCGATTTCTGCATGCCTTGACATTTCGGATGGGTTACCCTAGCATGTGATAGCTTTTCTATCTGTTGCCAGGCAGCGAATGTATACTACTCTACACCGAGACGTTGTGTCCTTCACATCTATCTTGCACGAGGTGTCCCGCCGCCAGTGAACTTGTCTCGTGTAATTAGATGTGTTGTGCCGGTGTCAATCAGGTATTGAACCTTTTCTCATCCTCGAGCCTGGTTCTGGTTTAGGAAGAATTCGACGGTAGAATTGGGCTCAGACTCATTAGCCCTCTTAGCCAAAGTGTTGTTCTCCAGTATTGGGAACCATTTCGAGTCTGTACACATATTTAGGAGAGTCAGGGACTAACGTTATGTTCTAGAGCTCAACAGTGCTGGTCGCCTTGGGCTTCTGTGTCTGTGTCCATCAGGTACTGAATCTTTTCTCTCCGCGAGCGTGATTCCGGTATAGGAATAGCTCGACAGTAGAAGCTTGTCTCGAGCAAGCAACACTTTATTTCCGATTTCCTGGAAACGTTTTCCGTTCTCTTTGCACATGTCGCTGCCCTCTTTCGCTGTGCTTCCTTTTCAATGTACTCATTGTGCTATTATTCATATGTTGATTAACGCATCAATTCTTTATATTTCTAGTAGCATCTGCCCTCTTCGTAACAACTGCATTGGCAGCCCATCCAATGCTTCTACAGAACTGTCTAGTTTCAAAGTGTGTCGACAGTGCTGCTGCATGTATTGGCGCAGAGGTATCGGAGATATTGCCTGTCTATTTGCAGTCAAATCTCTTTCCATCTGTAGCATCCACATCCATGGACGCAAGCCTAACAGTATTAACCAGGAATACCGCAAGAGCCGCTGTATTTCTGTTTCCAGGGTGCACCACGAGGAGGTACTCTTAGGATCTTGGTTATCTGCTAACCCATGGTCCGCCAAGAGCAATGCGGTAACGTTTGCACGTCGTATGCCTAATTCGTATTCCTAATTCGACCTGCGGTTATTGTATTCTCTTGTTAGTTTCTTACAATTTACATTCATATATAATTTAAAAAATGAGTTGAAGTGCAAATTTATTACATTGCAGAATGTTACCGTTTTTCTCTACCAGGCTTTCTGCAAAGAATCTAAAATGGGTCATTTATATTTTGATATTAATAACCCTAAAAAGAAAACTCAATTGGCACATGGTCTGGATAAATTTTCGTTTTCCCATTGCATTAAACAGGATTCAAAATTCACTCATGCCAATCAAGGAAAAAAAATGAAAGTTGATGACCTTGACATAGATGTCATAAGACGGGAGATATTGAAAATTTTCGCTAAAAATTAACCTGTTTCTCTTCAGAAATTAACAGTAAAATTGCAAGTCTATTTCGATATGGAAATATCTACACGTTCTCTGTGGAAAAGTTAAGAACCGCTGGCTTCCGTTTATAAAAAACAGTAGGAGGCAGGAATATTATTTGTGAAAAGCGACACTTCATTGCTGTCTGAAGTAAATACCTGAGACAGACCCGGTAGCGGAGAAGCCAAGGTTATTATATTGTATATTTCGACGAATCCTGGGTTAATGCGCATCACAAAAATACGAATGAATCAGTGGACATGAATAAACACTTCAGGCAGCAAAGGCCAGCGAATTATAATCACACATGCTGGAAGTAGCAACATCCGCATAGTCCATGAAGCTGGACTTATTTTTCAATCAAAATGTACAGATGGCAGAGACTACCATACTGAAATGAATGGAAACATTTTCAGGCATTGGATGGAGATAAGTTTTCTTCCAATTCTAGAAGGGCCATCATGTTTAGTGATGGACAATGCTTCCTAACACAATGCAATATCACAGAAAGACAAAATCCCCATATACATCAAGTATAAAAGACTGAATTAAAACATGGCTTACTGAGGAAAATTTCTACTTCGAAGATAATATTTTGAAGCCCGAATTGGTATAGCTTGTGAATAAGACAAATAAGACAAAGCTGTATCATATTAATAAAATCATTCAACAATACCTACACACTTCTCTGCGACTCCCAGCATATCACGTTCATCTTAACCCAACAGAGTTAGTTTGGGTTAAGGCAACAGGGAAAGTTGCCGAACAGAACACAATGTTTAAAATGTGTGATGTTGAAGCTCTAATACGCGAGAACCTCTCCACAATAGACATACAGTTTTGGAGAAATATTAGGATTATGTAATCCGAAAGGAAAATGACTACTAGCACGAAGATGGATATCTGCAACCATTCACAATAATTAACCTCTTGGAATTATCAGATTCGAAATTATGAAGACATTATTTCGCGGACAGACCACATAAAAGCCCTACATAAATAAGTGTATGTTGAGCACATCATTAAGTGCATATACAGTAGCAACAAAATACATCTCATCCAATATCGGATAACAAATGCAGGGTTTAAGCGGAGTTAATAAATCCATGGATGTAATGGTGACCAAGGGGCAGACTAACTGCTGCATATTGCAGCGACGTTACTATTGCACATAACTGACAACAGAAATTTTACATATGAAGTATTTTTAGACGATACGTCTTTGAATACAATCTTACATATTGCAATGTTAAATATATACAGTAATATATTTACTGTAATATCTAAAACTTCACGCGACGTATTTGCAATGGACCAAATACTTCAAAGGATTGCGCCGATATGAACAATCCAGAGCAGTTACGGACTACATTATAGCAGTATTTTTGGTAGCATAAAATCTAATATTGTATGCCAGAGATACAATTTACATCCATCTCTGCGAATTTTTATCTCTGCGATCTAACATACTGTTTTAGAGATATTCGCTTGAAAGTGTGTTTAGGAATTTATAAACGAACTAAAACTGCAATAGCTGCTCAATGTCGCCCATACTCATATCATACATGATAAGAGCAACATAGACAATGTTAGGCACGCACGCTAAGGACTCATTAGTCACAGTCGGGCACACAGTAGACATTATCTTCATAAGCATCATCCCAGTTGAGCTGAATGGTCATCGTTCGTCCACTACACCGAATGAACAACATGTCAGCTACAGTCGGCTAGTCACGGATAAATCTCATCGTCACGCGTGTGTATCTTTAGTAGATCCTAAGATGAAGCTTATGACCTCGTTCCGAATCTTATCCAGTTTGGCAATATGTGTATCACTCACTAACTGTGAATATGATGCACAACTTTCCGTAAACGGCGTGAGTTAGTTTATGAACTTGCTTGTAAATCGGTTAGTACGTTTTTGGGTTAATTTACAAAATATTGTTTTTTTTAAGTAAGTAAGAAATTTAACTATTTAGATAATATAAGTATTAATGTTATTAGAAGTAGTCCTTTTGGTTTGCTGGTTGGTTGGATAATTAGTTTGCTAATTTTCTTTCCTGAAAACCAGTTTGTTATTGTGTAAGAACCAAAACTCGTAGATGAGTACGTCAGTAAGTCAAAAAAGGATAAATTGTATGTGTTGATTATTTATTTCATTAAATAGTGCGGTAAACAGTTCGCTAAAAAATTATAAAACACAGAATAAATTGGTTGTTTATCTAGCAATTCATTTGCTTATCAAAGAACATGACATTAGTCGTGTATTGCAAAAATTCTCCCAAAAGATTGCGCGAGTTCTAAAAATAATTATACATGACTTGACAGTTTAAAAAAATTTTTTTTTTAGGAAAGTATGACAGTGAGAGGCCTACCGCCTCTTTTATGCAAGTTTATGCATTTTTATTGATAGACTTCAAGATTTAACTCAAACCCTAATATCCTGTTTATATCGTCGTTATTATTATATCCACATTGTATACTAGTCTATCCTAACGTAATTTGGGATATTTATATTATTTCCTATTCCATTGCTGTGTGATTCTATGTTGTAACATACGAGTGTATGTGATCTAATCTGTCAAGAATTATTTCATATTTGTGCACGGACACGCCTGTGTTCAGGAAATGAACGTGCAAACATGCTCGCTGGAATGGTGATCATTGGAACGAGACAGCAATTAACTCTGATTTTCTGAATGCTCTTAAGGAGATAGGACAAGCGATGGATGTAAGAAATATCTGTGAATCTGCTGCCCTAAGCAGACTACATGAATACTATGTCAAGAGAATGGCATGACTAAACAAAATTGTTGTGCAGGTAACCAAAGGAGACTGGCACACAAACACACAGTAGATGTAACCAGCCGCTATACGCTGAGGGATATCTTGAGAAGATCAGAGCGCTAATGGGCCGAAGGTTCGATGTGCAGTGAGGATGACTTGTGGCTAACTAATTTATTGACTATACGAATATCGACACATACATTCCATCCCTATATGTGGTTTTGTTAAATTTTCTTTGATATTTTCTAAGTTTTTATGTCTTTTTATATCACTGTTTCATTAATTATCGTCGTATCCAGCAAAGCAGCATCTCTTTCTTTGCCTCTAACTCCAGCATGATCTGGATAGTAAGCTGGGATTCATGTGATGCTTTGGGCGTTTTTATACGAGTGATCCACTCCTTCCTTATCATACAATGTTCTATGTTTTTCCGTAGCATACTCTGAAAGTCTGATAGAATGACTGTAAATGTTGGCGGTTGTGTCATCAGTCACGTGAGTTCCGCTGTCATTTCCTATATCTCCATTCTCATGCTCGATATTGTTACTGGATAAACTGCAGATTTATCCATTATTATCTCGTTACCGCTGTGCAACTTTTACCAGCATATTGATAAAGATATTTAGGCCGAAACGTCCACTTCGTGTTTTTGTTCAAATTAAAACTGATATGCAATCAATGAATGTTTTTGGTTTATATACTTGTATCTATAATCCATATAAAAGTACTAACTATTTGCAACACATTTTAATATATATATATATATATATATATATATATATATATATATATATATATATATATATATATATATATATATATATATATATATATATATATATATGGCCAGTGTGTATTGAGCTACGTTTCCGGATAATTAAATCAATATATGATTCTTTGCCTGTATTAACTGTACTTAACTAGTAGAAACTAATACAAACTCATCTTTCATGCTAATGAACATGAACTGAACTGCTCAAAACTCAGTCGCAAACATGTTCTTTTATTAAACTTAGCACACAAGATTAACACAAACATAAAACGAATTGAAAAAAAACATAAGAAAAAACTTGCATAGCAGATAAATATATTGATAAATTATAATAGTTCGATACAGAAATCACAAATCAGGTTTTTAGAAATAAATATGTTATTATTTGTTAAAACTGTTATTACTGCAATATTTTCCTGTTAGAGAGTGCAGGGGACAACGTATGCCTATGATAAAGGTCTTTACCTTTGCTGTCGCCAAGACATATACAGGGTGAGATTTTTAATTTACCATCAGACGAAAAACAACAAGAAGTTCCTTACCGCGACCTGGACCTCACAGTTTTGAGACCAACTCTGTAACCTTTCGGAACATGCACCATACCATTTCTGTGAAATTCGTTAATTTACTTTTTGTCTTGAAATGCTCTTTAAGATTATTCTACATTCACCACTTTAATATCATCATAGCAAACTTGACAAAATGGTATTAATATCCTCAAATAAACCTGACAAAATGATATGAATATCTTCATAGGAAAATTGGCAAAATGGTATGAATATACTCAAAGGAAACGTGACAAAGTCGTATGAATATCCTCATATGATACTTGGCAAAATCGTATGAATATCTTTATAGGAAACTTGACAAAATCATATGTATATCTTTATAAGAAACTTGACAAAATCGTATGATTATCTTCATAGGAAACTTGAAAAAATGGTTATGAATATCTGTATAGTAAACTTGACGCAATGATATGAATATATTGCGCTGAAAATATCGATAATGCTTGAATCTAAAATTATGAAAAAGGTTACATCAATGATATAAAGATTATATTTCCAAATACCACAGAAATTCATATGTGTGTTGTCGGTGCCTGAAAGGGCGGCAAAGAATTGCGACCACTGTAACGTGCCACTCATGTCGTAAGAGGTGACTAATGAGGCTTTGGGAGTGGGGTTGGCCTTGCCACATCGGAGTAGAGAATCAGAATGTCCCAGACGTCATGCTGAAATCGAAAGTGTAAGGCTCAAGGACGCAGATTTCATAGTCGAGCTGTAAACCACGACACAACACATTCCGTTCTCCATATGATATCCTGCTAATCTGCAAGAGTTTGAGAATAAACGAAGAATAAACTAATTATTATCAACATTTTAATAATCATAATAATATGATTCATAATCCATTATTGTCGTAATGGTGCTAGATTGGCGATATCAGCACACACAAAAACAACCCTTCATGCACCGTTGTCATCTACCATTCGGACCTACCTAGAAAAAATCCTGCCTGAAGAATTAATTAATGTTGTTTATCCAGATTTTTCTCTTGTCATTTATATTTATTCGATTCCTTTCTAAATGAATAGTTACATTGTCAGGAAAAACATTAGGACTACAGGATGACAGATAGTCATAATAAAGTTAATACACGATTATTTTGCTTTCGTTCTCAACTCCCACTGGATCTCTGATAGTAGCCAATTCCACTAGATTTCAAGCATGATGGAAATGAACATAAGCAAAGGGGATGGAAATGAATTATATCGCTGTTTTATTTGCACCAATGACCCGGCACATCTGCCTACGGCCTAATATATATAGTACTAATATGTACTAAAACTATAATGAAGAACAAAATTAATTAACAACAACTAAAATATCATATAATAACTCACCAATAACAAGAAATTTTCAAAAAACAACGTATACTTTGTGCACGGCCCAACTTCAGAACGGTCATTCTTGCGCGGCTGCAATCTCGTTCGTTCATCATAGGAACTATAGTTCGGCCGTGACATTGTTGATAGTATCGTGAAAGTGATAGCACAGATGTGCTCACTTTCAGCATGGACGTTCCTTTATGAATTTTGTCTTGTTTGATTTATAATAATATCCACTGAACACACTATACGGATGTGTACAATACCAGCTTTAAATTACATCTGATAATAACTGTGTTAAAAATGAAACACGCATTAGATTGCGTGATAGACTGTGTTCAGTTAACACGTGACATTATATCCACTCTAATACATATAAGTAACTCGTAATATAATATATGAATGTGCGTTTAATGTTCGTGTATGCACACCTGTGTGCAGTCGTTAAACACAAAGCTAGGTCGAACACACAAAAACAAAGTGAAAATAATTGTGTAAATTATATGAATGTAAGACAGTAGTTACTAGCAGGAACTAACATATTAAATGGGACACTGATGCTAATTGGAACATGTTTACTCGATACTCGGTGTGCTAAGTCACTGGTATTGCTTGTTATACAAGATAAGCCTGGTCGAAATGTAATGTTAGAATATTCTGGGTTATCTGAGGAATTCCGTGCAGTAAAAGTCACTTGTATCTGTTCCCAACGAATGTGTGTTTTAAAGAAGAAGTTTAATTAGTTGGTAATTAGAAACTGATGGGAGTTTGCTTTGATCTCAGACATTGCGAACAATATTACTTGTATATCCCTTATATATCCCTTGGGTAATGTTTCCTTGAGAGCTTTGTTTCACATCCAGAGATCTCCAACTCTCAGTGGTGTGCAGTTCTTTTTGGAAAGCGACCACTCAGAGAGAGTAGAACATAATTTTCATGTGAAGCGCCATGGGGCTTCCATGAACCAAAATATTCACTATATAGGTATGTCATCTATTTAGATTTACTGTTGCATACCGGTTCGTTTGATGGACGACTAATGAGAACTTCAGATCCTTCATCAGGTGACTGATGAGAGTTTCAGATCTTCCTAAGCGACTGGCAAGAGTTTTA